>JAGXJF010002575.1:600000-1132690 GCA_019208055.1 Stipa capillata
TTCAGAGTGGTATTAAGATACATCTTTTAAAGGGATATGGGTTTTAGGGTTTCATATCTTTTGTTCAGAGACACGAAATATTAGAATCCTGATGCCCTACCAGAGTCAATACGTTATGTTAGATATGAGAGACTGTTGGATAAGAATCAACCGATTTTGTAGCGAGATCAGAGATGGTATACATACGACATATATATATATATATATATATATATATATATATATATATCTAATTTTGAAATTGAAGTATTTTCCAAAAATTATGATATTAGCACTTTAGAAGATCATTGGAGAAAGAATGGAGTGAATCGGAGGATTGACGAGGGTGATATCACTGTCCGAAGCTCGCCTTCGTAGAGAGTGCTCATTGTTTAGACAAGTCTTGCTCTAGAAGGCAATGTCGGAGGAGTTAGGGCTCGTTATAGGTTTTGCCAGAAAGGAAGGGAAACTCATTATAGGCTCGTTATAGGCAAAATGAGGGGGAAGGGCGCTGACGTAGAAGGCGTAGAAGGAAATCGTGTCTTCGGTAACAAAGGGGCAGTTCCAAAAAGAGGGGCTAGGAGAATACGTCTTTGGTCAAATAAAATACATTCTGGAGAGAAGCCAGAGAAATTACATGTTCCCAACGAGACACGTAAACGGCAAAAGCCTTACTCAGCTATTTGACACGCGGGCTCGAGCTTTGCATTCGTCGCTGCGGCCCATTTCCTTTAGGTGGTTCTAAGTGCATGGTTAAGCTGAATGTTAGTCTAACTGGCTAAAAGGGGATTGGTATGGGTGGGAGTTGTACTGGCGGCCATGCTCACCTTAGTGGGAGACGGCGGCACGCTGGGGAAAACACCGGTCGAGAGCGGCTTATTGAAGATCAACGGCAGTGTGCCCAGTGGAGAGAAGAAGAAGGGGTGCCAGAGATGAAATCAAAGGAGGTGGCGGCCGTGGCCGGATGCAGCTAGCGGCAAAAAGGGAAAGGGCCGGCGGAGGCTCTACCGGCGGCGGGGGGGGACGTGCCCGACGGTGGTGAGGGAGTTAGCTCGTGGCGAGTGAAAAACGGCTCTCCGGTGGCGTTGTTGGCCGAGGTGGCAGGTCTTCCTGACGGGAGCGGCAGTGGTAGGAGTGATGGAGAGGAGCTCCGAGCTCGGGAAGGGGTCGCCGGTGCTTAAGGAGGAGCTCCAGTGGAGATGAACGGTTTAGAGGAAGAGGTGGCCCGAGAACTTGGCTTGTAGCTTGGGGAAGCTCAGGGCTCGGGCTTGGGAGGAGTTTGCGCCGGCGGACTTTGGCGGTCGGTGGCGGTGCGCTCGGTTGGGGTAGAACGGAAGGAACTCAAGGAATAACGGGCTCAGGCTCGGTCTGGCCAGAGAAGGGAGAAGGAGTAGAGAGCCGGCTATGGGGGTAGGAAGGGGGAGAGGCGAGGCTGCTTGGGGAGTAACAGAAGGTGGTGGTCGGCTTGGGAAGAAAAATGGAGTTGGGTAGCTCGGGAACTAGAGGAAGAAGGAGGGAAGTAGGCATGTGGTGGCGCTGGAGCTTGGGTTGAAGGAGAAGCTGAGAAGGAGCTTGAGAAGAAGAAGCTAAGAGGGAAGAAGGGAGCTCGGGTTTGAGAGCTGGGAGGGTGATGGAGCTCGGTTGAAGAAGAGCAGCTTGGACAGTTGTTCGGCTTGTGCTGGGATAGAAGAGGTGAAGAAAATCTAGGGAAGAAGGAGAGCTTGAGAGGAACTAGTGGTGGTTGCTCGGGCTGTCCTTTTAACCCGAGGTGAGGAGGAATTAAAGCAGGAGCACGGGGTGGTTAGAGTGTGCTGTAAATGCAGAAAAATTGGGCACCGATTTCGTACTAGCTGGATGGCGTGGTAAAGAAGAATAGTGCACGGGCTGCTATGGAGCTTGGCTTGCAGGGGATGGAAAATGGAATGGAGCAGCTCAGCTAGGATACAAGGAATAATTAGAGAGAGGAGGACAGTTGGCCAGTTGCTGCTAGTGCTGTGGAGCTCTGGGAGTGGTAACGGTGAATAGGAGGGGGGCTGTAGATGACTAGAGGTGTTAGGCACCGGTACAGGTGAGCTGTGAGCTGACTGAGCACAGAAAAGAGGGAAACCAGAGAGTTGGCACGTGCTGCAGTGCGTTGGCAGGAGAAAAGGTGGAAATGGGAGCAGTGAGCTGGCGGTAGCATAAGAGTGAGGAGGAGGAAAAAAAATGGAAGTGCTCCGGTTGGTCCTTAATCTGGAGTGAGCAAGAAATAAAGAAGGGGACTGGTAGCTAGACACCGCTGTGGAAGCACAGGGAAAGATTGGCACCGATCTTTAGCAGGTTGGTGAGTTGACCCAGTAAAAAAAAATGTTGTCCATAGGAGGGGGAGATGAGGAATGGAGGGTAGGAGAAAAGAGAATGGGTATTGGTGCTGTGTTGTAGCAGCACAAGTGGGCAGTAGAAGTTAGGCACCGAAATCAGTTTAGGAGATGATGTGTCATAGCCAAGCCAAAAGAGTAGGAAAGGTTGGGAACTGATGGTGCATTGGCAAGGAAGAAAAGAAATAGCGCAGTGCTTGGTAGAGCAGCGCTCTGAGCGCGTACTGCTGGATTTTAATTCAGTGGTGGTGTATGTGCAGGTGATGGGATGTGACACAAGGTAGCTTCAGGAGGAGAATCATGATGCCATATGCACCTGTACAGGTAGGTTGCACGGTTGCATAAATATTCCAATTAAATTGGGATATGATCATGTGTGGAGTTATGGAGTGAATTAATGTTGCATGCATGCTCAGGAACATATACACCTGCAACCTTTATTTATTAACTTTTGGTTATTGCTGCTACACGAGGCAGGAGTTTGTCTCAAATGGCGAGGCCATTAGGGTTCAAGGGATTTAATCCAGATATAACTTCAAAATGGTACACGTATTATTCCGAAAGATTCTGCATAGCAAAATTAGGTGAGAGGTCATATTTTAAACGTCTCAGGAATATCGTCCTAAACATCTCGTTAATGGAATATGTTTGTATGGTTAAATCATCAAGACAAAAAAAACAGGAGGGCTGAGGGAGGACTAGGAGCTAGGGTTTTGGATTTCCTTCCGCTCAAAGAAGCAATTTAGGGTTCAGAGTGTATGTGCTCATATACGCGTGAGAATTTAAGCATATATAGTGTTGCGATAAGGTCGGAGTAAGCAGAAAATGTCATGGTAGGCTAGAGTTTGAGAAATGCCATCTGTATACTCATATATATGCATAGGATTGTAGTAGCCAAACGGTGAGTTAGGGTTTTGATCCATAGTTCGGGAGGAAGGGTTAGGGTTTTGCGTATATGCATATATATAAAAGCAGTATATATGTGCACACACGCATGATAGGACGTGGCGAGGTAGATGGCGAAAGATCACGTCATTTGGAAAAGATTCAAGGCATATATATGCTTCAATTTCACAGGGGTATCGGGTGGGTACTTAGCTGTAAATGTCGGTCTAAGTTACACCGACTAGGAAAAGGGAGGAGGAACAAGGGCGGAAGATCTTGGCCTGCTTTTGCTTTAGGGTTTAGCATGATTTGAAATAAAGTTTAATCAGGTGTAATTTAGTTAGCGTTATTAGTAAAAAGTTTTTGAAAGTCCTAATTTTTAGGTTTTTGGAAAATCGGCATGTGACACCTCGGCCGAGGAGGAGGAGCGCCACCCGAGACCTTGCCCTCACCGCAGCCCAGTCAAGCCCTCGCCGCCACCATCCCCGCCCACAATGAGTTGCGGTCATCCTCCCCTACTGATTTTAGCATTTTCTATGGTATATATGAATTGCTTAGGTGTTAAAATTTTCAGTCGAATCATGTATGATTGATATATGAATAAACCTGTCAATGAATGCATGTAGCTTAGGAAAAATATTAGAAAAATGTTAGAATTATTCTTAGGGTTTGTTGACATGTAGCAAAAATAGCAAAAATATTAAGATTGTTCTTAGGATTTGTTGACACTTAGCAAAAATAGCAAAAAATGATCCGATGAATATTAGAAAAATATTTGTTATGAATCCTTGTTTGGGTTGCAATTTTGATGAATTTTTGATATATTGATGATATATTAATGTTTGTTATGAATCCTTGTTTGGGTTGCCATTTTAATATATTGATGATATATTGATAGATTTTTTTATGACGCTTTTGTTGCTCATGTTAGGGTTTAGCTTTTGTTTCTGCTATTATTAATATTTATGCAAGTTGATAATTTTTTTTAAATTCAATATTTAGTCTTTGATCTTCTATATTGGCAAATGATGATGTTGAATATATATCTAGATGCAATTGGCCCTGCTAGATATTTCATGTAAGTATTTTGCCATTGCATTTGGTCAATATTTTAATACCTCTGCATGCAATACTCGCATGGCTAATTGCTTTCACTTTAATGTGTTGCTATTCAAATTCTGCTGCCATTCTATTAACATAGTTATTTTAGTTTAGCTATTATTAGTTATTTTAGTTAGATATGTCATGTATTCAGTAATACATTTGTACCATTTCTATGGTTATGTTAATCAAAGGCCAGATGCTTTGGCACACATCGAAATCGGAGAAGAGGTGATGGTAAATCAACGGGTTACCTTCGCCCCGTCCTGCGAAGGAGAGGAAACTTGTTCAAATAGAGAGGTTAGTCATCTCCTTCACAGGAGGGGTGGTGGTAACTCATTGGATTATTCCCATCTGATGCAATTTCAATACTTGTTGGAGCTTCTGGGCTTTGGTTTGACACAACCGACCGAGGTGGACAAGTTTTTTACATGATTAGGCCAATAATGATAAGACTTTTCTATATAATGAGTGTGTGTTTTACTTTTGTAGTATGAGGTAAGAAACGACTAAAAATCTTTATCATGCTGCAAAAGCTGGCAGACCTTCTATATATTAAGAATAAGTTAGAATGTGAGATCTATGATATGCATGGATGCCTATATTTCAATATATTTGAATGCTTAATTTGAATACATTATTCGATGTTTGCATTGTTTGTAAAATTTATAATATATTACTCCCTCCGTCCAGAAATGTAAGGCGTATTTTGATTGGTTAAGACAAGGCTTTGACCAATAATTACTCCATTAATATGTGACTTATGTGACATAAAATTGATATGATTAGATTCGTATTTAAAAATATTTTCTTATGTTTATAATTTTGTATCACATAAATCGCATATTAGTAAAGTAATTTTGGTCAAAGTCTTGTCTTAACCAATGAAAATATGCCTTACATTTTTGGACGGAGGGAGTATCTCACTAAATCACAGTGCTGGCCTCTTTCATGATAAAATTTAATCATCAGTTGCACCATAAAAAAAAATTCATGAAAGAGGTCACCATTGTGGATTGAATGACACGATAGATTATAAGTTATGGACAGCACAATCAGAGAGTAGTATATCAAAATTGGTGCCTCCTTGATTATACCAATGATGAAAATGACCCACTAATAAATAGTTCATCATGGTTGGAAAAGGGTTCAGGGTTCGGGGTAAGGTTAAAATTGCATTAACCCTAACCCTAAACCCTGCACCACTAAACCCTTGTCGACTGATGTGTGATTATTCAAAATGGGAAATATTATGAGGTATCTTCTTCTCATCGATTTTATATTATCACCTATTGCCAATAACAGAAGGGTTCCACGTACACAACCTTAAGGAGAACTATACGTGATCGCCCAATAAGTGTTATGCCTTCACCGCAGGCCTTGGTTGATGCAACCAAGGCCTGCGGTGTAGTCATAACGCTTGTTGGACGTCATGAGTAGTTTTCCTTGAAGTTGTGTTGAACCTATCTGTTTGTAATTGGTCGTAGAATCGGTAATGAGAAGGTATGCCAAGGAGAAGGTATGCTTGTGATGAAAATGACCACATAACTAATGTGCAGTGAAACAGCTCTTGTAAAAAGTGTCAAAGATTTGCGTAAATCCTCTAAGTGATTGTGACGTTTGTCTCAGAAGATGGGAGTCAAGTCTCTACAAAGTGTTTGGAACTACTTTTGACTTATTGAATGATGACCGTCTCTAGCCGGCTAGACCAACAGTGAGACATACGACCAAGTGGTTAGGTGGAGTTCATATGCTGTGTTGGTTCGGTGCCGGACCACCTACCAATGGATGCATGTGAGGTAAGCATATGCCCTTGTTACGTGGTTTCTCGGTCTTTGACGATACATCGTTTCCTAAGTCAAATGTGATTCCAGGTCCCGACATTTAAGAAGGTATATTATGGAAGTTAGTGTGCAATTAAGGTTGAATTTGTAAGGGTTTAACTAAATTCGTGAGCCATCGGATTAGAGTTGGATGGATGGTTCTAACTATTTGGATTCCATAAACTCGTACCTTTTATACTGGTATAAATATGTGGTGCTACGGATGTCATAAAAGTAGTTAATAAGTTAGAATGGAGAAAAAAAATCTGATGTGTCAACCTTAGCGCTTAGTTTAGATGCTAAGGGATACATACACTTAAACTAACTAAGATGTGTAGCTGTATGATCCAGAAAGAAAAAAAGTAAGGAATTGATTGGTGCATCTCCAAATTTGACTTCCTACAATAAGTGTTTGGTTCATTATTACAGTTTTGAGATATCACGCCATTCTCCATCTCTTCATCCACCAAGGCTGTTTTCAGAGTATCTGTCTCTAGGATGATTCTCCCCATCTCAAGTAAGGAATTAATACATTGGTTCATGGAACTAACACATAAAACAATTGTTGTAACTCTCGGTCGAGCAACCAAGAAGATTTACCATTCTAGATACTCGAAAAGCCACATTGAAACACAAGAATTGAAAAACATAAGAATAGAAAAAGCATGAAATGGATGTCATGACATATTGAATCCAAAATATATGAGCAAGTAATAAAATTGTTTGGCAACACCACAGGAAAAACTCAGGGCATCTTGGGGTCGCATGAATCTAGAAACATAGGTCTAAGAAAAACAAACGTTGAAATGCCATGGCATGTTGAATCCTATAGGAATCAAAACCGCATGAATTGCTTGAAAGATGTGCTTGGATGCTGCAAATGAAAAGTGCAAGAATTTTGAGATTGAGTGTTACTACCTCCTTGTCACAATACATGTCCTTTTAGAATATTTAAAGTTTAACCATTGATATAGAAAAAACTAACAACATCAACAATACCGAACTGATAATACTAGATCCATTATGAAATGTACCTTCACAATTTATACTTATTTTTATTTCAAGAAACATAGTTTTGAAAAAATTCATAGTTAAAGTGTAACCTTGTAGACCTTATCAAGATCTAAAAGAAAGGGTCCAGTTTTGGTCCACGGCTATTGACCAAATCTAGTTTTAGTCCTTAAACTCTAAAACCGAACGAACTGGACCCTTAACTTTTAGACTGAAAATATTTGATCCCTTGTTCCACTCAAAGCGGTTTGGGTCATGAGTTGGCAGTTGTTTTGCACATGCGGCATCCCAGTTAGCACGAAAGGTACAAAAGATAAGGAAATTCAAAAAATAGGGAAATAAAAATAGTTTTTTATCTGAAAATTTTATAACAAAAGTATGAAAAGCCGACAAAAATAGAAATTTTTATGAAAATATTGGAAATTCAGGATTTTTCTAATGAGAAAAATAACAACATAGCTCAAAAGGAAAAATCAGAAGTATATTATAGAAAATCAATATTTTTTGAGAAAACTAGGAACATGTATGAAAACTCTAGGGATTTTTCTAAACTATTTATGAGTTTTCTTGACTTCACTGAGCTTTTTCCTTTTTTTCTAAATTTTATATTTCTTTGATTTTTCTAAATTTTATTACTTTTTCCTCAATTTTTCTCCTTCCCACTACTTTTCTTAATTTTTTTAAAATAAAATTTCATATTTTCTTTTTTTCCTTATTTTTTCTCATTATATTTTTTTTATTGTGCTGACTAGGCTACCACGTGTGTAAAGCCACCGCCACATCATCAGTCAAAATCGATTGGATAGAGCAAGGGACCATGTAAGTTAAGGGTCAAATTTATCAGGTTTTAGATTTTAAGGACCAAAATTAGACTTGACCAATAGTTAAGGGACCAAATGCACCTTTTTAGATCTAAAATGACATGTAGTGTGATATGGAGGGAGTACTAAATTAGAGAGAGAAGGGAGAGAGAGAGAGAGTCAAGAGGCCTTTGCTATGAGGTTAGAGCTCATGTTTGGTTTCCTCCAAATTTTATAGGAAAAATATATATCCTACAAAGTCCTTTGACACAATTCTATGATCCAAAAGGCATGGATAGGAACTTTTTCTTATGATTGCAGTTAGAATTTTTCTCCAAAATTCTTTGTTCCAAGAAAGGACTTCCGATTTTCTATAGAGGCTGGGTGCATAACATAGTTGTTATAGACACCGAAATAATTTACAAGAGGTCTAACCCTCTTAAAAAGATCTAATTCTTTTGATCCAAATAGCCTCACTAGAAAAAATTTCTATATATTAAAATCTTATAAGTTTTGTTTGAAAATCCTTCGATCCACCGGGCCGTAACGTAGCAGTAGTAGTACATAAGAGCGGGATAAATTAGGCTCCATTTGCCGCCAAAAGTCGTGTTAGCTAGCTCCAGAATCTTTCTGATGATCTAACCACAACAATTCCCATTCTAGCCTAACCTTGAACTCCTGATATATGCAAGAAGGCATGCAAGAATTGACCTAGTATTATTCTCTCCAGGTGGAAAGCTCTTTATCAGCTCATGCTCCTTTCTCCATCGGCGAGAGAGAACTTGAGACAGAAAGCAGCAAGCTACCCATGATCGGTTGGAATCGTGCTGGCCTTTATGATCTTTTGACACTCGCGCACGCGCATGTATGTCTTTTCTTGGGCGGGCTCTTCCTGTGAGATCTCTAAATCTCTGATGCATCATTAGATATATATATTTACATGACTGATTTCCTTTTGTGCATTGCCGGTCACGCAGCTCGACGTGGAACCGCATGCGCAAGTGATCCTAGTCTTGTCCCATGAGCTAGCGCATGCCTGCCATGGAGTTTCGTGCGCTTGGCTATTGACCATGTGCGCGGTGGCCGGGGATGACGAAGTTACTGTATTCCGGCAGTCACTGTCCACTGTTGTCTCCTCAAACTTGTATTATCTAGCTGGGGAAGAAGAGGGACAACTCATGTCCTGCGCTCGAATCCTTCTAGGACCTGGACAGATAAGTTTAAAGAATATCCGCTACTATAGAAATCCTATTAGTAGACATATCATCACAGATGAGTAAAAGGAGACTATGATAACATCATTACAGGTGGACCAAAAAACCAGCCATCTGTGATAACTTATCTTGGAGCAGACTAGTTAGTCTTGGATAGTCATCACAAATGGTCACAGAGATAGACCGTTTGTGATGAGTCATCGGAGAGGGGCACATGCTCGACCCGTCTGTGACATTGGTTGCCAACACAAACGGTCATTTTCTCGCTCGTCTATGAACAGTCATCACAGATGTGCCAGTAGCTTTGCCCATCTGTGATGGCTCAGAACATAGGACCTTGTGGGTTAGTTGCCACACACCACACAAAATAGGACTTAGGTTTCCTGAGCCGCCGTCACCGCTGCCCCGGAGCCCCTCTCTGAGTCAGTGCGCCGCCGCCTCCTCCACCAAGCGCGCGGCGCTCTGGTCCTCCTCCTCGAGCCCACGCCACCCTATCGTTCGTACGGCCCCATTATCTATGCTGCCTTGTCGCCCACGCCGCCCTGACTACCGTGCCGCCCCATCATTCGTGCTGTCCCATTGACCGCACCGCCATTTGCCACCCGAACGACCGCCAACCTCCTCCTCCACTTTGATGACTGCTGGCCTCCCCTCATCGAGCATCCATACACCCTTCTCCTCCTAAGGTTAGTTCAATTAGGGTTATTAACAATATCTTAATAGACTATCAATTATCTATATATGTATATATTAGAATTGCCTATGTATTTGCAATGTTTTGTGAAAGAGTAAGTTGATTTATAATCTACACTAAAAAGACAAGCATGAGAAGCAAAAAAAAATCTTTATGTGCTCTAATTTTGTTATTCCAATATTAGTAATATATTTAATTAGTGTATAAAATAGAGTAAGGTTGGAAGAGCATGTATAGATTGAGTGTTTAAGCATGCTCGACATTTATTTAAAAAAAATTCATGTATGCCATTAGTGTTGAAAATAGAGTAAGCTTGGAAAAGCAAGATAGATTGAGTGTTCAAGCATGCTCTAATTTTATTTGTTTTTTTCGTATATGTCATTATTGTTGAAAATAGTGTTCAAGTATAGATCGATTGAGCAAGTTTTGATTGAGTGTTCAAGCATGCTCTACATTTTATTAAGTGTTATTCTAGTCTTTCATCCGTGTGTAATATCTAGATTTTATTAAGTGTTATTAGTGTTCAACCATGCTCTACATTTTATTGAAATTTTTTCCATATACGTCATTTGGTGCAAACAAGTGATACCAATTTTCCAATTGCTCAGTCGATCAATATATAATGCCAAGATATACTTTCCATATAACTCCAAAAGTGTAAAGAAGAAAAATGCTAATAAGTTTTTAACAATGGTCAAATTCTAGAATATTCTTTTGTTTAATTGCTACGTAAAGTAAATTATCGGATAATATTAATTCTATACTTTTATAAGCTATTGTTGACTACAATCTTTAAAATAGATATGTCAGCCCCGTAATCATTGCAGAGTGCCTCTGAAGGCTTGTAGAAGGCACGAAGGAGACCGGGGATGATGAGTAAGAGGCTTGATACCCACCATCGCATTGATGAGGTTGATCCAATTACTGGAAGACCAGGAATTCACGAAAATTCGGCGACCAAGTTTGTAACTATCTACGGGATTCTTGGAAGGGAAAATTTATCCATCCTCATGGACACCTTCGCAGACTTCTCGTAGACAGAGATCAATGACCTACTGACCGAGCTATGGGGGATGTTCAAGGTCCGCTTAGAACATAAGAAGCTCATGGATAAAGTTGCAATAGGCATAATCTCCAAGGCGTGGAGGAGCTTCAAGAATGCCATTAACACAAGCTATGTGTAGAAGCGGAAAACTCTTTTGCTCCATATTCATTCTTGGACCACGATGTCTACTAGCAGTTCGCGCCCAAGAAGACCATAGGAGGAAACTAAAAATCTGAGCAAGAACCAAAGGGCCCTCCAAGCAAGGAACAAACACCCCCCATGCTCGGCAACCGTGGGTACGTGGCTAAAAAGTAGGCATAGGTATAGGAGGACGAGCTGGCATGAGAGTCAGGGGTCAGCCCTCCCTTTGAGTACATCAGAAATGGACATGCCTGACAATGGGCGAGAGCTCGAACGCAAAAGAGTTCTTTTGCTTCTGTCACCTTCCCAAACCCTATTGATGAGGAAGTAACCTAATGCCAGTTAAGATATCGAACTACATACCTATAGTTCTTACACAACCTCCTATATCTTAGTATGAAGTTAATTTAATAACTTGTTGGGCTTTTGTAGATATCATTGAGCCATGACTCGTCCCAGGCCTCTTTGGGGACTGAGAGGACGAGAGATGCTCTAATAGTGGCCCTGAGGAACGCAGAGCACCGAGGTTGCATGCGAGGCCTCGGGGTTAACGTTCCTTGGAGGGTGGAGTCCTCGAGGATACATGACGGCATCAGAAGAATAGCAAGAATGAGCTACGGTTCAAGCAGACGGTAGCGGCAGAGGTAGTGAGGCAGCTAAAGGTGTAATTTCCCATTATTACAGAAAGCCTCCAAAGTTAGCAACTACACGACGCCCGTAATGCTGATGCTAGCCCCGTTACCTGTCGCCATAGCAACGCATGGTCAGCCGCCACATCAAACAACATGTTGCCTGCCGACCAAATCACGGTAAGTTATTAATGATGCTCCATTGATAGACCTACTATGGACGCTTAATTAATCTAATCTTTTGGTGATGTAGGAACCATCACGGTGCATGCTCGTGGTGAGGTGTGTCGGTGTTTAGATCTGGCAATATTGAATATAGGGCAGCGTGAGCACAGCAGATCCAGATGGGTGCACACGGGAGACAAAGTTTAGGCAGGTTCAGGCCCTCAAGAAGAGGTAATACCTTACGTCCTGTGTTTGGTGGTTGGTATTGCTTGTATCCCGAGTGCCACAAGGCCTCGAGAATAGATCTCTCGGCTGCCTAGGGCTATGTGGGTATGAGAATATGAGAGCTTATGAATCTATTTGATTGCCCACCGATCGGAGGGATCCCTACCTGGCCTTATATAGGCGACCGAGGTAGGGTTATAAGAGTCCGGATCGGCTTACAGATCGATTTCCTCATTAGTTATAACTGAATCCAGGGTTGCCGGGCGGGTACTTATCCCTGTCTTGTACTCCAAGTCAATGAGGCGCCCCCGTATAGAAGTCGGACTCTGAGTAGTCGGCTTGACCCATCCTGTGTCCAGAGGGTCGGCTTTGTCCTCCTTGACGATACCTGGGTGCTATGCCATCGTCAGTAGCCCCCGAGTCCTTCACGATCTGACTGCAGTTCGTTTTGGTAACACCCAAGCCGGGTGCCTTTGCCTCCTTTATTTTTTCTGGGTAGGATCTGCTTAGGCGCGCCCTTTTCGTAGCCTGTAGGTAGATTGTGAGGGACTCATAGAACTCCGATAGAGTAGAGATAATAATTCGAGTAATATTCACCCGTAGGGCAGGAATATCATGGCGGTTGAGTTAATAACGGGTAAGTTCCGGTGGTATCCAGTCATTTCCAGCGGATGGAGACCGGCTGATAGCCCAGCGGGGGACATACCACGAATCTCGACTGAATTCCCGAGTGGCATCGGGTTTCCCGAGTGGTTCGGATCCAGCTAGTTTCCCTCTGGGGGAAGCCCTCGAAATTCACGTCAGAACTAGAACACAAGCTGCAGCGCTTCGGTCCCGAGTGGCGGAGCCTAAGGCCCGAACATTCCACTGAATCCGGAGATTCCAGATCCCGGAGATTCGAGGGTAAAATCTCCGGAATGTCCAGGTGGAGAAACCGATGGCTCCGAACCGCTCGGTATCCGACTAGTGGCCCACTGAAGGTGCACCACAGCTACCCTTCACTCGGGTGTATTCAAGTGATTGCGTTCCCCTGGAGGCCAATCCTCGAAACCCTTCAAAACCGTAACGTTCAGTTCCGAGTTGTTCGGTAACCGATTAGTGACCCGTTAAAGATACGTTATAGTCGCTCATTATAGGGGGTGTATTCAAACGGCCGTTATCCCCGGAAGGCTAACTATTGAAACCCTGGTCAGACGGGATGCTGGAAATGGTAACGCCTTGCCGTGGAAACGGAAAATTCGCACGGTGAGTGCGGAGCAGTTACGTTGTGGAAGCGAAAAGGTCGTCCCGGGGGGGCGGAAGATTCGCACCCACCAGGCTATCTCTCCTCTTTAAAACCCGGTGCGTTCACACTGGTTACCTTTTCATGCTTTGTCTCTTCTGCGCACCCGAAACCTTTCGTCTTCCCGCTACTCTGAGTTGAGAGCGCCGCCGCCCAGCAAATCCGAATCGCCGTTGATCCCGAATCCACCTTGCCGCCGCTTGGATTCCACTTCACTGCCATTCCACGCATTTGCCTCCCCATCCTAGCCGGCCGAACCCCGATCAGGCATCCAATAGAAACCCTAGATCGGACCCGCCGCCACTGAATGCCCACCTCCGTCCGGGAAGCAGATCTGCTCGAAGAGGAGGAAGACACAGTGGTGTGGGCTTCACTCAGTGAAAACATCTCCTCCACTGGTACAATGGCGCCTTGGTCCAAGTCCACCACCACAGAAGCCCGGCTGCGGACCTTGGTGGAGGCGGGGGTGCTCCTGTCGAGAGAGCTGATCGAGTGGCGTCCTGCCGCTGGAGAAGAGGTGCCGACTCCCAATACCGGTGAGCTCGTCGCCCACACCTCTTTCTTCCACCATGGTCTCTCTGTCCCGGAGCACCCATTCTTGCACGGACTCCTCTACTTCTACGGGCTGGAGCTGCACAATCTCAACCCCAACGGACTGCTCCACATAGCGTGCTTCATCACGCTCTGCGAGTGTTTCCTTGGGATACCGCCGCACTTCGCACTCTGGAAGTAGCTGTTCACCGTCAATTCGCAGCCGAGCAAGAACAGCTCGGCGGTTATTGGAGGCGCCGGGTTCCAGCTGAGGCTTGGGGCCATCAAGTACTACTTGGAATTGCCGTTCCAAACTTCCAACAAGGGGTGGCATTCGGAGTGGTTCTACTGTGGCAACCTTGAGCCTTCACTCCCAGAGTTCGTGGGTCAACCTCCTGAGGTCAGAGCGAACTGGACCAAGCTGCCGAAGGAGTGGGAGTAGCCTGGGGTTGAAGTCTTGATGGCTCATCTCTCCCAAGTGCTCCAATCGGGAGTCACCGGGGTCGGGGTTGTGGCCACTTTCATCAGACGCCGAATCCAGCCGGCAAAGCTCAGGGTCCATCCGATGTATCAGTACACCAACCATCGAGATGTGACCCGGGAGTCAACTGTCGAGCTCTTGGAGGAGGAGGTCAGGCGACGAGTCGGGAAGCTGATGGCCCAGGGAGCGGACTTGGACACTTCCAGACATCCGGCGCCCTATAGCCGCGCCAACTCCCTGAACCAGGTGACCAACCAATCCTCCGATGTCGTCGTTTGTAATCTGTGTTTCAAGCGAGTCATACTTGGACTTCATTTGTGTCCTTCGAATTCACAGGATTTATTCGGGTTCAGTTCTTCGGCTCCTCTCCTGGAGAAAGAGATCTGGAATCAGCCCCAATATGCTGATATTCCAAGCAAAGGGTAGCCAGCGCAGGGAAACGTCTGACCATCGTCCGCTGATGCCGGGTCGTCAGGGGGAGGAACACCTACGTCAGAGGTGCCCAGCACTCCTCTGTCGGTGGTGACAGCAGCGCCAGAGGAGGAACCCCAAGAGGATGAGGATGATGTCCCTCTTCGCGCACGGCAGAGTAGGAGGACGGCCGCCGACGCCACCCCGAGGGGACAAAACGACTCCTCTGCCCCGACAACTCTAGCTGCCGCCGCCAAGGAAACTCCTCAAGCGGCTGGTGATGAAGTCCCCCCCCAGTTGGGAGGAGAAAAGGACTGTTGATGCTGCCTTCGGGGGGCAGAGCGGTTCTCCACCGTCGCCGACTCCGGCAGCCGCTGCATCAAGGCCGCGGGCCCCAAGTCCCGGGAAGCGTGTCCCCGTTCCCCGATCCACCAAGTAAGCCGTCGAGTGAACACCTCCTTGCTTGTTTTGTCTTCAGAAACTAACGGGCCTGGGTGTTTCTTTAGGGCACAGAGAACAGGGGATATTCCAAGGGATGAGTTGGGTGCCTCGGGATTTGGTCGAGGCGGGAGCCAGTCGGGACCAAATGCCCGGCCCTCAAATCCTCCGAGGCCTTCTTCTCCGCCGCCGCCTTCCCCTCAGCAAAGCGGTGTGCCGCCGACCTCGCCGCCTGTTCCTCGGCCAGAGGAACTCGATGCCGAAGCGCAGGCTCCTACTGTGGTGGAGCGGGTAGAACCGAGCCAAGCGCAGACCACCCCGCTTGACCGCCGGGGGAACCTGGTGCTGTCGGTGGAGGTGGAGGACATCGGGCGCGTGCTACCTCCTCCGCCATGCTTCCACCTGGCGCTTCAACCCCTACGGATCCGGCAAGCGGATCCCTCAAGGCCGAGTGCGATCCTCCGGGAGATCGACGACGTCCAGGAGGCGTGAGAGTGGGAGGAGGTGATGAACGCCGCCTCCCAGCTCGGGGAGCAGCTTCCGACGCTGCTGAAGACGGTCCGGGAGAGCGCCAACTTGGTCAATGGAAAGATCCTGTCGTTGATGCAGGTACGCCTTTTGTTATTGTTTGTTATTTTTTCTCTTGCGTCTTGTAGATTTCACTCTGGGGGCACGATCGGGTGTAGCCCCTGAGCCCTCAGCTGACTAGGATAGTCGGGCGGAGGGTCTTTGTTTGATTCCATAGATTTCATTTTGGGGGCACGATCAGTGCACCCAGAGGGTGTAGCCCCCTGAGCCTTCGGCTGACTAGGATAGTTGGGCGGAGGATCTTTGTTGTCTTCTCTAGATTTCACTCTGGGGGCACGATCAGTGCACCCAGAGGGTGTAGCCCCCGAGCCTTCGGCTGACTAGGATAGTCGGGCGGAGGGTATTTGTTGTCTTCATGCCAACTGGCGTGCCAACTGTCGGTGTTTAGATCTGGCAATATTGAATATAGGGCAGCGTGAGCACAGCAGATCCAGATGGTGTCAGAGTATTATTCTGGCAATACTTAATATGGGGCGGTGTGAGCACAGCAAATCAGGATGGGTGCACACGGGAGACAGGATTTAGACAGGTTCAGGCCCTCACGGAGAGGTAATATCCTACGTCCTGTGTTTGGTGGCTAGTATTGCTTGTATCCCGAGAGCCGCAAGCCCTAGAGAATCGATCTCGAGGGGGCTTGAGCTATGAAACAATGGAGACTTAGAGACTTAGCCCGTTACCGATCGGAGGTCCCCTACCGGGCCTTATATAGGCGGCTGGGATAGGGTTACAGGAGTCCGGATCGGTTAACAGATTGATTTCCTATTCGGTTACAACAGATTCCGGGTAAGCCGGACGGGTATTAGTCCATGTCTTGTACTCCACGTTGATGAGGTACCCCCGTGTAGGAGTCGGACTCCGAGTAGTCGGCCCGGCCTGCCCTGTAGCCAGAGGGCCGGATTCGTCCTCCTTGATGATCCCCGGGTGCCATGTCATCATCAGTAGCCCCCGAGTCCTTCACGATCTTGCTGCTGTCGGTCGGCGCTTCTAATCAAACTTCCCGAGTGACTTCTGCTGGCGAAGAGATTGCGAAGGACTGATTGAACTCCTGTGGAAAAGACAATAAAAGCCGAGTAATATTCACCCGTAAGGCAGGAATATTATGGCAGGCGAGTTAATAGCGGGTAAACCCTGGTGGCACCCGATCTATCCTTTTGGACAGAGACCGGCTAATAGCCCAGCGTGGAGCGTGCCATGAATCCCGACTAGATTTCCGAGTAGCACCTGGCCTTCCCGAGCGGGTTAGAGCCGGCTAGTGTCCCCTTGAGGGAATGCCTCTGAAACTTTCGTCCGGACCAGAGAAAACAAGCCATGGCGTATAGGTTCCTGAGTGACGAAGCCTTACACCGAGTCATTCCACTGAACCCAGAAAGTCCGGGTCCCAAGGCCTCCCGAATAGTGTTCTCGGGATGGTCTGGGTGGAGAATTCGGCAGCTCCGAGATGCTCGGCAGCCGACTTGTGGCCTGTGGAAGGCACGCCATTGCTGCCCCTCACTTGGGTGTACTCAGGTGACTGCATTCCTGCTTGAGGCCAGCCGCTGAGACCCTTCATAACCGTAGCGCCCGGTCCCAATCATACCGGTATCCGGCTAGTGGTTTGCGGAAAACACGCTCCGGTTGCTCATTTAAAGGAGGAATATTCCGATCGGCCATTAATCCTGGAAGGCCAGCCGTCGGATCCTCTTTTCATTAAACCGCACGAATCGCGGCGTAGTCAGGTAGTGGGCGCGGGAGAAGCGCGACGTGGCCCACCCAAATAGTGCGGTGGAATCCAAAACAGCGCAATCGTGGGTGCGGCGAATCCGGGAACGTGCGGACGTGGGGAATCTGAACCGCCCGATCCATCCCTTCATATTCCAGGGAGTCTGCGGGATTGGCCCACGCCTTCAAACATTCCCACATTCACCTCGCGCCCGTCGCTTCGTCTCCCTTCCGCCCCCAAATCGCTCTGCGCGCTCCGCCCCACCAAAAACCCTAATCTCCGCTCCGGCCATCTCGGATGCAAGCCCCGGTCTGGGAAGCCGATCCAACCGAAGCCGAGGAGGACGCTTTGGTGTGGAAGCTGCTGAGCAAGGAAGAGTCGCCCGCCGAACCGATGGCCCCTTGGATGAAGTCGACGGCGTCGGAGGCGAAGTTGGCGATCCTTGTGCGGATGGGGTTGCTGCCGCCGAAGGAACTGATTGAGTGGCGCGCCACCGCGGGAGAGACCGTCCCCACCCCAAATACCGGCGAGCTGGTCGTCCACAGCTCATTCTTTGAGCGGGGGTTCTCGGTGCCGATCCACCCATTCTTGCGAGGGTTGCTATACTACTATGGGTTGGAGCTCCACAACCTCAACCCCAACAGCGTGCTCCACGTCGCGAGCTTCATCACCCTCTGCGAGTGCTATCTCGGCATCCGGCCGCACTTCGCATTGTGGAAGTATCTTTTTATGGTGAAGCCGCAGCCGAGCAAGGACAACCCGGCCGTGGTAGGAGGCACCGGGTTCCAGCTAAGGTCGGGAGCGGCGAAGAGTTACCCAGCTCCTCCAATGCAGTCGTCGAACAAGGGCTGGCATGCCCAGTGGTTCTATTGTGCCAACGCTGACCCGGCGCTACCCGGCCTTCTCGGGCCAGCCGCCGGCGGTCAGGTCGAGTTGGTCGGACCCACCCCTCGACCGGGAGCAGGACAGCGTCGCCGTCCTGATGGCACAGCTCGACGAAGCGATGAAGTCCGGGGTCACCGGAGCGGTCGTCGTCGCGACCTTCGTCCGGTGGCGGGTGCAGCCGGCCAAGCTTCGAGTGCATCCCATGTACCAGTACTCCGGCGAGGAGGACGCGACCCGGGAGGCCGCCAATGAGCTGTCGGAGGGCGAAGTACAAAGCCGGCTCGAGAAGCTCCTGGCTCAGGGGACGAGCCTGGACTTCTCTGGGCAGCCGCCTCCATTCAGCCGGGCGAACCCACCGAGTGACGTGAGTGTCTGATATCTTGTCTTTTTCCTTTAGCGCTTGGCCGAGTCTTACTCGGATTTTGTCTTCGTGCCTTTGCAGGTTCTTTTTGGCTTCTGTTCCAGCGCTCCCCTCCCGGAGGATGAGATCTGGAATCAACCGCGATATGCTGACGTCCCGAAGGGCGGGCCGCCACCGCAAGGGGCAGCCGGGGCGTCTTCTTCCAGCACCGGCTCTTCAAAGGGCGCCGGGTCTTCAAAAGGTGCCGGGCCCTCTAAGGCACCGGCGGCCGCTCCGCCCTGTCCTCCCCCGCCGAGCACGCCCGCTCAGGAGGAGGAGGAGGAGGACTCGGACGACGCTAGCGCCTTCCGAGTGAAGAGACGGAGGCGGCCGGCGGGCACTACCCAGAGGGGACGGGGCGGCTCCACCGCCGGCTCGACCTTCATCGTGAGGGGTGCCGCCTCGTCGGGGCGGGGCGGCTCTGCCCCCCGTGCCAGCTCGGCGGCTCCGTCTGCCGCAGGGACAGGAGGGCACCGCCGCTGGTGCTGACCCGGTAACGCCAGCCGCTACTGGGACTGCCCCGGCGGAGCAGGAGGGCTCCGCTGCTGGCGCTAGTCCAGTGGCGCCAGCCGCTGCAGGGGCCGTACCGGCGGAGCAGGAGGGCTCCGCCACTGGCGCTGATCCCGTAGCGCCAGCCGCCACGGGGACTACACCGGCGGAGCAGGAGGGCTCCGCCGCTGGCGCTGATCCGGTAGCGCCAGCTGCCGCTCCGAGTGAAGCTTCTCGGGCGGCCGAAGACGACGCTCCCCCCCGGCCGGGGGGAGAAGAGAGATGCCGGCGCCGCCTTCGGGGCACCCAGCGGGTCGGGGACCTCGCCGGCCCCGGCCGTTGCCGTGCCTGGGCGGCGAGCCGCGGGAGCCAGGAAGCGCATCGCCGTCCCTTGGTCCTCGAAGTAAGTGTCTGGCCGACTACCTACCTGACTTTGTTTCTTTAAATGCTGACATGGTCGGTCTTGCCTCTGCAGACGCGGAGTGCGGGGGACATCCCGAGGGCGCCCCCGAGTGGCCCAGGGTCCAGCCAAGGCGGAGATCTCCCAGCGTCGAACACCCGGGCCTCGTCACCTTCGCCTGCGGCGACTTCTTCGTCTCCCTGGCCGTCGTCGCCTCAACCCGCGGACGCTCCCCGGCCATCCTCCGAGCAGCCCGACACGCAGCCCGCCTCGCCAACCGCTCCTCAGGAGGAATCCTCCCCTGGAGCTTTGGTGCCGGTGGGGTCTGCGGGTGCCAGCCGGGACGCGGAGATGGCGGAGGGCACGGGTCCCGAGGCAGCTGGGGCCACCCCGCAGGGACGTGGGGGCAAGCCCGGCTTGCCCTCGCCAATGCAGGAGTTCAGCGCGGCTCCGCCTTCGAGGCCATGTTCTGAGCTGGTGCGCCGACCTCTTCGAATCCAGGAAACGGACCCGGGGCAGCCGACTACGACGATGCGGGAGGTCGACGACGTCGAGGAGGAGAAGGAGTGGCAGGCGGCTGCGGACGTCGCTGCTCAAATTGGAGAGATCCTCCCCGCCTTGCTGAGGGCAGCGAAGGAGGGAGCCAACCTGCTGAATGGCAAGTTGCGTCCTTTGATGGCGGTAAGTTGTTTTTGCCCTTGTAGGAGTATGTCCGTAGGAAGTAGCTCCCGGGCCTCTGCCCGACTAAGTTAGTCGGGCAGAGGGCCCTTTGCTTTTCCCTTGTAGTCTTCGCTCTGGGTGCACGAACAGTGCACCCAGAGGGTGTAGCCCCCGAGTCTGCGTTCGACTAGGATAGTCGGGCGGAGGGTGTATGTTGCATATTTTGTAGATCTGTTTCCGGGTGCACAAACAGTGCACCCGGAGGGTGTAGCCCCCGAGCCTCCGCTGGGTCCTTGGGACCGAGTGGAGGGTTTTGATGCCTTTGCCGGGTGGCCTAACGTGTTTGTGTTCTTTTGCAGGCTCTGAACCAGCGGTCGCAGAACAAGACCGCCTTCCTCCAAGACCGGCTGCCCGTCATCGAACGCCTGGAAATGTGGAAGTCCGAGTGGGACAAGATGTCCGCGAGTCGGCAGGCGGCGAGGATGTGGCCCGCAAGCGCGGGGCGGAAGTTGTCGCCCTGCAAGCGGGCATTTCGCAGGAGATCGCCAAAACCCGAGGTGAGTGAACCGAGTGATTTGTTGCCTCCCCTTATCGCGTTTTGTCTTGCTGATGCATCGCCTCTTGCAGCCGCCGAAGAAGAAGTTGAGAGGTTGAGGGCGGAGCTCGAGGCGACGAAGACCCGCGCCCGGGACCTGGACGCCGCCAAAGAGCAGGCTGGGAAGCTTGAGGAGGCGCTCTTGGCGGAGAAGGCCCATGCGGAGCAGCTCGGGCGCGAGGCCGAGTCGGCGGCCAAGAAGGCCGCTGACTCGGAGGCGGCCGCCGGGGCCGCGAAGAAAGCTGCCACAGAAGCGGAGTCCGGTGAGTGTCTGACTTCGGTTTTGTCCCGACCTACTGGTCGTATTGCTCATGCTTGTTTTTTGTTGTTGCAGAGTTGAAGGCGCGTCTCGAGAAGTCCCGTGGGATGATCGAGTCGCTGCTGAAGGCGGGGCAGGTAGCGTGTGGCGCCGTCTGGCCGAACGAAACGGCCCCGGACTCCGTCGCGGCGGTCGCCGAGCGTCTGAACCAATTGCCCTGATGAAGTGGCGAACATTGAGGCGACGGGCGCGCGGACGGGGGCCAGCATAGTCCTGGCGGTGGCACGGTCCCACTACCTGTTGCTAGATATGCAGGCAATCGGGGAGGGGTATGCCGTTGATTTCCCGGAAGAAGACATTCCGGAGATGATGCGGGCCGTTGAGTCCACCGTCGATTCCCTTATAAAACGGTCGGGCCTGTAGAAAATAGGGATAGTTGTAAACTGCTCGGGCTAGCCAAGTAAAGTTTGTAAAGGACTCAGGGATGCCGAGTGAATTTTGTAAAGAACTCGGGGGTGCCGAGTGAATTTTGTAAAGAACTCGGGGGTGCCGAGTGAGTTTTGTGTGCACTCGGGATGCCGAGTGACTTAGTTGTGCACTCGGGGATGCCGAGTGACTTATGTATATACTATCCGATTAACAAGTAAGTTTTAATTTGATCGTCAAAAGACTTGTGTTCCTGTGTATTTGAGTTTGTTCGTTTTTGCTCTTCGCCAACCCGTTGTAGCCTCCTTTGCGTAGGGATAAGCTGTTGGCGTGTATCCCGTGTAGCGTAAGGGTGCGGCGTAAACCGGCGATTGGAGTCAAAGAGTTAACGTTAGACTTTATACACAGTACTTAAGTATTTCGCGAGGGAGGGGCAAAGCCATGCGTGTGCCGAGTACCCGCTACGAGCAGGCGTAGCGGGTCAGTCGGGAAAAAGAAAGGCTTGCTTTTAAATGGAGCAAAAGAAGGCTCTTCATTCATGTTTCCAAGACACTTATAAAAAGAATTCAAGCGTAGAAACGACGTAGCTGTTCTATGTTCCATGCGTTGGTGAAGACATTGCTGTCGCTGTCCCTCAGCCGGTAAGCCCCCGGGCGTAGTACTTCGGCGACGATGTACGGACCCTCCCATGGCGGGGAAAGTTTGTGCTGCTCTTTGTTGGTCTGCACTCGGCGTAGAACCAAGTCGCCGACGTTGAACGAGCGGCCCCGTACGTGTCGGCTGTGATAACGCCGCAGGCCCTGCTGGTACTTAGCTGACCGGAGGAGCGCAACCTCGCGTGCTTCTTCGAGTTGGTCGAGAGCGTTTTGCCGTGCCTCTTCTGACTCGGCCTCGTTGAAGGCACGGGTTCTCGGGGAGCCGTATTCCAAGTCAGTCGGGAGCACGGCCTCGGCTCCGTAGACCATGAAAAAAGGTGTGTAGCCGGTTGATCGGTTGGGCGTGGTGCGTAGGCTCCATAGTACTGATGGTAACTCGGCTGCCCACTTGCCTGTGAATTTGTACAATCGCTAGAAAATCCAGGCTTGAGGCCTTGCATAATCAGACCGTTGGACCGCTCGACTTGCCCATTGGAGCGCGGGTGTGCCACGGCGGCAGAGTCGAGGCTGATGTTGTAGTCGTCGCAGAATTGGAGAAAATCTCGCCCGGTGAACTGGGTGCCGTTATCTGTGATAATGCTGTTGGGCACGCCGAAACGGAAGACAATGTCCCGAACGAACTCGACGGCCCTTTTTGGCAGTTATCGTGGCGACCGGCTTGGCTTCGATCCACTTGGTGAACTTGTCGACCGCGACGAACAAATGTGTGTAGCCCCCGGGAGCCTTCTTGAGGGGACCAACCATGTCCAAACCCCAGACCGCAAAGGGCCAGGTGATCGAGATAGTTTGGAGCGCCTGAGCCGGCAAATGTGTCTGCCGGGCGAAGTATTGGCATCCCTCGCATGTTCGGACGATGTGATCGGCATCCGATACGGCAGTCGGCCAGTAGAAACCTTGTCGGAAGGCTTTCCCGACTAGCGACTTGGGCGCCGCATGGTGGCCGCATACGCCCGAGTGGATATCGGACAATAGCTGTTTGTCCTTGCTCTTGAGGTATGCACTGCTGGAGGACCCTCGGAGGTACTCTTCTTGTACAGCTTGTCGTTGATGACAACGAAGGACTTGGCGCATCGCGTACAGCTCGCCGTGTGACAACAAAGGCTTGCGCGTCGCGCATGCGACGCGCCTCAGTTTTGTCTGGTGGGAGGACGTCCCCGTAGCAGATGATCTAGGAAGGGCGCTGTCCAGTCGGGAGTGACGGCCAGGACCTCTGGAGAGGGCTGCTGAATAGCGTCGCCTTCCGGGACCTGCTGTTCTTCGGTCTTGGGTGTTGTGTCTGCTTTGATAGAGGGGGTATGCAACTCGTGAAGAAAAACTCCAGTCGGAACGACGTCCCGACTGGATCCCAGCTTGGCGAGTGCGTCCGCGACCTCGTTGTCTCGGCGTAGAACATGGGTAATTTTAAGACCGTCGAACTTGGCTTCAAGCTTGCGCACTTCTTGGCAGTAGGCTTCCATGGAGGGGTCTCTGCACGACCAGTCCTTCATGACCTGCCGGACCACCAGTTCGGAGTCTTCGCGTGCCAGGAGCCGGCGGATCCCGAGTGAGGCAGCAAGTCGAAGACCATGAAGTAAAGCTTCGTACTCGGCAACATTGTTGGATGCCGAGAAGTGGATCTGTAATGCGTACTTGAAGCGCTCGCCTTTGGGAGAGATGAGCACGACGCCAGCCCCCGCGCCCTAGAGCATCAGAGAGCCGTCGAAATAGAGTGTCCAGTGCTCGAGGTCGACGACGGAGGGCGGGGACTGGACTTCTGTCCACTCGACCATGAAAGTCGGCGAGAGCCTGGGACTTGATGGCCCTGCGGGAGCGTAGACTATGCTGAAAGCCATTAGTTCCATCACCCACTTGGCAATCCTGCCCGTGGCATCGCGATTGTTGATGACATCGGCGATTGGGAAGGAGCTGACCACCGTAATGGGGTGTCCCTGAAAGTAGTGGACTAACTTCCGTGACGTTATGAACACCGCATAGATGATCTTCTGGATCTGAGGGTACCGCGCCTTGGACTCGGAAAGGACTTCACTGATGAAGTACACCGGGCGCTGGACCTTCTGAATATGACCGGGCTCGGAGTGTTCCACGACCAAGACCGTACTGACTACCTGAGTAGTTTGCTGCGACATAAAGGAGCAGTGGCTCGTTGGGCATTGGAGATGCTAGCACCGGGGGAGTGGATAAGAGCTTCTTCAAGCCGTCAAGGGCGTCCTGGGCCTCAGATGTCCAGGTGAAGGACTCCGACTTCTTCATGAGTTTGTAGAGGGGCATGGCTTTCTCGCCGAGTCGGGAGATAAAACGACTGAGAGCTGCCATACACCCGGTCAGCCGTTGGACGTCCTTGAGGTTCTTGGGAGGGCCCATCTTGACGATGGCGTCGATCTTCTCCAGGTTGACTTCGATCCCTCGTTCGGAAACGATGAAACCGAGTAGCTTGCCCGAAGGGACCCCGAACACACATTTTTCGGGGTTGAGCTTCATGCTGAATTTCCTAAGGTTGGAGAAAGTTTCTTCCAGGTCACTTAGGAGGTCTTCTCTTTTCTAGGGACTTGATCACCACATCGTCGACATAGGCTTGTACGTTCCGACCGATCTGCGACTGAAGGCAGCGCTGTATGCACCGTTGGTACGTAGCGCCCGCGTTCTTCAGGCCGAAGGGCATGGAAACATAGCAGAAGGCGCCAAAGGGAGTGATGAAAGATGTCTTGATCTCGTCATCCTCCTTCATCTTGATCTGGTGATAGCCCGAGTAAGCATCGAGAAAACACAACATCTCGCACCCTGCCGTGGAGTCAATCACTTGGTCGATGCGAGGGAGAGTGAAAGGATCTTTGGGGCACGCCTTGTTAAGGCTAGTATAATCAACACACATCCTCCACTTTCCATTCTTTTTGCGAACAAGAACTAGGTTCGCTAACCAGTCGGGATGATACACTTCTTTAATAAAACCAGCTGCTAGAAGCTTGGCTATTTCTTCTCCTATGGCCTGACGTCTATCCTCAGCGAATCGGCGTAAGCGCTGTTTGACCGGCTTGGCATCCGGTCGAACATTGAGAGAGTGCTCGGCAGCCTCCCTTGGAACCCCGGGCATGTCGGAGGATGTCCATGCAAAGACGTCCCGGTTATCCTGGAGGAAGCTGACGAGCGCGCTTTCCTATTTGTCGCTGAGTGCAGTCCCGATCTGCGTCGTCTTGGAGGAGTCTTCAGGGTCGAGTTGGATCGACTTGGTGTCCGCGCCGACTAGAACGATGTTGACGCTGAAGCTTTTTTAGTCGGGGGTGCTTCCTCGACCACGGCCGACTTGAGGTCACATAACTCGGCCTCAGCGATCTGAGCTGCGGCAAGATTACAATTTTCCAGGTCGCACGTGTACGCATGCCGGAAGCTGCTTTGCACCGTGATTATCCCCGCGAGGGCCCGGCATCTTGAGCTTCAGGTAGACATAGCTAGGGACAGCCATGAATTTGGCGTAGCAGGGACGCCCCAAAATGGCGTGATACGAGCCTGGGAAGTCGACGACCTCGAAGGTGAGGGTCTCGGTCCGGAAGTTGTCGGGAGTGCCAAAGGTAACGGGCAGGCTGACCTGCCCGAGTGGACTCGCCATCTTACCGGGTACTACCCCGTGGAAGGGGGCACCAGTCGGCTTGATCTCGGAACGAGAAATCTTCATGTCATCAAGAGTCTTGACGTAGAGGATGTTGAGACCACTCCCGCCGTCCATGAGGACCTTGGTGAGGCGGACGCCGTAAACAATTGGGTCCACCACCAAGGGGAATCGTCCCGGATGGGGGATGTAGTCGGGGTGATCCGAGCGGCCGAAGGAAATCACGGACTCGGACCATCGCAGGTACTTGGGCACGGCCGGTTCCACTGCGTTGACCTCTCGATCAATAATCTTTTGGCGACGTTTGGACTCATAACCGTTTGGTCCGCCAAAGATCATCAAGCAAGCGGTCTCTTTCGGCAATTCGTCACCCTCGTCCTGAGGGGGCTCCTTTTTGCCCTTATTGGGGACGTAGGGCTTGTTTCAAATTCTGCAAGAGGTTGCAGTCGCGCGTCAGATGATTGGACTTAGGTCCATGGAAGTGACACGGCTGACTCATCATCTCCTCGAAGGTCGCGTTGGTGCGCTGAGGACGGTGCGACGGAGCGCGCTCAGTCGCAGCAACAAGATCTCCACCTTTACGCTTCCAGTGCTTCTTTCCTGGATGACTCGGGATGGGCGTCCCGACTGGGTGACTCGGACGCCTTGCCCTTGTTCCTTCCCTTGTCGTCCCGTAGTAGCACTGCAGACAGCCTCTTCGCCGGTGGCGAAGTTATTGGCTATATCGAAGAGTTCGCGTGTAGTCTGGGGTTCTTGCGCGCTATCTTGTGGATGAGGTCGGTGCTTCGAACTCCCTTGGAGAAGCGGTGATGACATCACCCTCTCGGACCTCGGGTAAAGAATTTTTCTTCTTGGAGAAGCGCTGGATGTACTCTCGGAGAGTCTCATCTTCCTCTTGGGTACAACTGTGGAGATCCCACGCGTTTCCAGGCCGGTTGTAGGTGCCCTGGAAGTTGTTCACAAAGAGGGTCTCAAGGTCGCTCCATGTCTGGATGCAACCCGGAGGTAAGCTGGTGAGCCAGGCTCGTGCTAAGTCGGCCAGAAACAGCGGCAAATAATGGATCGCGACGTAGTCGTTCCCACCATTGGTTCTGCACGCCGTGTGATAGTCAGCCAGCCAGATGTCCGGCCGGGTCTCACCCGTGTACTTGTCGATGCCGATGACTCGGAACCGTGACGGGAAGATGACGCTGCGGATACGAGGGGCCGAATGCTTTCGGACCCTGAATATCCCATGCCGGAGGGAGTCGGAGAACGTCCCCGGCTGGTGGCGCCGCTGTCGTTGCGGTGGCTGTCACGCTCATCTCTCCTGGAACCGTGATGGGCGCTTCTTTCAGCGTCTGCGAGGTTCCTCGGTCCGAGTCGATCGCGGACCGGTGCAGCTTGACGAGCGTTTTTGTCCGCATCCCGTCGGGCGCGGTTTCTGGCGTCTATGGTGCCTCGGGCGTCTCGATTAGGACCGAGTCGCTCACAAACCGCTCCGGCCGGCTGAAGTCGGTCGGGGCTTGCTCGTCTTCCACCCATGGTTGGTGGACTTTTTGGAGGGGTAGAGCGCCGACTCCTTGCACCTGCTGAGGAGCCGGTGCGACCTTCTGAAGCTTCGGCCTGCTGGAGGGCGGTCTCCTCCAGCAGAACGCGGAGTCGCCGAAGTTCGTCGTGTCCCGGGTTGCCTTCGGGGATCTCAATGGCACGTGCCGCCATTGTGGCCGCAACGATGTTGTGACTCGGGAGCGGGAATATTGGGACCCCGTCCCTTTCGCGCATGCGGAGCTCGTTATGGACTTGGCGTCCTCGAGCTCTCATGTCGTCGTTGCGCCATTGTTCGTCGCACTGGCGAGCGAGCCTGGTCTGCTGTTCGACCAACTCTTCCTCCTTGGCGAGGAGGCGGAGTCGGGTGGCTTCGAGCTCAGCCGGCGTTTGTTCCACGATGGGGACTGCTCATGCCGTCGCCGTCATCTGGCGAATTGGCGTTGGCCATGAAGACTTCCCGGGACGGATGGTGGCTACCAGAGCTCTCGTAATCGTCCGAGTCATACTCGAGGACGGGGAGGAGAGAGTCAATAGCCCCCACCAGTCGGGATCCGAGTACGAACTCGTGCGCAGCAAACGGATCCGGTTTCGGCGTAGCCTCTTCCCTGGGGAGAGGGGCCGAAGGCGCGGGCTCAGGGGGAGGCCCGTGTTGAAAAGCTGATGGGAGCCTCTGCCGATCGGACGTCGCCGAGTAGCAGAGGTGGAGCTGGCCGATCTTGTCGGCGATGAAGTTCAACTTTCCGAATTGGAAAAGTTGGCCGGGGTCCGGGACAGCGTTCACGAGAGCGAATCTCACGATGCTTCCCGGGACGAAGACGTTGTTGCAGTTGATGGAGCCCATCCCGATTCGTGTAGATGGATCTATGCGCACCTCCCCTACCTGGCGCGCCAACTGTCGGAGTATTATTCCGGCAATACTTAATATGGGGCGGTATGAGCACAGCAAATCAGGATGGGTGCACACGGGAGACAGGATTTAGACAGGTTCAGGCCCTCACGGAGAGGTAATACCCTACGTCCTGCGTTTGGTGGCTGGTATTGCTTATATCCCGAGTGCCGCAAGCCCTAGAGAATCGATCTCGAGGGGGCTTGAGCTATGAAACAATGGAGACTTAGAGACTTAGCCCGTTACCGATCGGAGGTCCCCTACCGGGCCTTATATAGGCGGCCGGGATAGGGTTACAGGAGTCCGGATCGGTTAACAGATTGATTTCCTACTTCGGTTACAACAGATTCTGGGTAAGCCGGACGGGTATTAGTCCATGTCTTGTACTCCACGTTGATGAGGTACCCCCGTGTAGGAGTCGGACTCTGAGTAGTCGGCCCGGCCTGCCCTGTAGCCAGAGGGCCGGATTCGTCCTCCTTGATGATCCCCGGGTGCCATGTCATCATCAGATGGGTGCACACAGGAGACAAAGTTTAGGCAGGTTCAGGCCCTCAAAAGAGGTAATACCCTACGTTCTGTGTTTTGGTGGTTGGTATTGCTTGTACCCCGAGTGCCGCAAGGCCTCGAGAATAGATCTCTCGACTGCCTAGGGCTATGTGGTTATGAGAATATGAGAGCTTATGAATCTATTTGATTGCCCACCGATCGGGGGGATCCCTACCTGGCCTTATATAGGCGACCGAGGTAGGGTTACAAGAGTCCGGATCGGCTTGCAGATCGATTTCCTAATTAGTTATAACTGAATCTGGGGTTGCCGAGCAGGTACTTATCCCTGTCTTATACTCCAAGTTGATGAGGCGCCCCCGTGTAGAAGTCGGACTCTGAGTAGTCGGCCTGACCCATCCTGTGTCCAGAGGGCCGACTTTGTCCTCCTTGACGATACCCGGTGTGCTATGCCATCGTCAAGGTGCTTCGAGATCCCATACATGCCGCTTATGGCAGGGTGCACCCACCCGTGCTAGGGGCATTGGTGCACCACATGGCCTTAGCACCGAGCATGGCCATGTGCCAAGTCGACCAGGTCATTGATATGTTCAGGATGGTGAAGGTCCTCGTGCCACTTGAAGAGATATCATGACACTCGTGATGTAATTGGCTCATTCATCCAGTGACTGAGGACCCTAGATAACCCTCCTGCTACTTTGTAGGTGCATGCCTCGCCACCGGAGATGACGGCACCACAACTAACGGAGCTCTCCCTGATTCCCCAAGGATATAGTACACCAAAGGCACCGGTTGAGGACCCCGAGGCCAAGGGCAAAAAGTCTGCTAGAACCAAGTCCAAGAGGAAGCTTAGTGCTCAAGATCCGAAGCTAGCATCCCTAGCTACACAGACATATTTCCCGCCAGCAGAAGTGCGATAGCCATTACTCCTCGGTGAAGATCTGGAAATGGTCAGGATAGTTGTATGAAGATTGCATGAATTTTACATGGAATAACGCAATATGTCGGGTCCAAGATTAAATCGTCCAATGCAAAATTCAAGGATGAGAACTTCTCCACAATAGCTTGGACGGCCAAATCATGGTTGCCTTTAAGGACCCATGAGACCTCTTCAACCTCAAGAAGCTCGACCAGTCACTCCTGCAGCTCTAGACATTATAAGTGTGCTCATCATTCATGGTCTACACATTCCTGACATATACTAGTTACGAATATAATCTATCTTTCGTATAAATATACAGATACATCATGACTAAAGCCATGACAAATAAATTGTCAGTAGATTTCTTAGACCCAACCCGGGTCACTTTTAGAGCCATCAGGGACACCCTGACCATGTCCGCTGGTACGTCATGGAACATGGATGGCTCGGAAGGATGCTGAACATCATGTTTTTCTACAATCCGACTAAGTGCTTCACTATCATTGATTAATTGTTTTTAGTTTATGAAACGAACTTCGGTGTAATTCATGACCTTGGTTACCTGTGCAGCTATCACTGGGTTTTGGTCACAATCATTCTTGCCTTGAACAGGTTTTTTACTTTGATTTCTACATCGGTGTGAAGTCAGACCGCGACTGGTCTACCTGTGACATGATAAACAAGTAAGCAAATACCTAACTCCAATAATAACTCTAATTCCCCCATAATATGCTGAAGGTAACCTGTACTTGTCATGTAGCGCATGGCTGGAGTACATAGCCTATGGAGGAAAACACAAGAGCCAGACATCAAGCTTTATCACTATTTTGACTTTCTGTTATATATATAGCTACTTGATAACTAAAATGTTCTTTTAGCACACTTTGTATTAATATTGTTGATTATGAACCAAATTTTGTTTCCTTCAATGCAAACAATAGTCCTACAGAAACGAATTTGTGTGAATTCTACATCGCCCGCCACATGTAGTTGGTTTTGGGTGATTTCGTTGCATACATGACAAGAGAGAAGGTATGTCATGTAAAGACTTTTCATTCATTCTTTATTTTAATGCATACATAGATTTAATCTTCTAACCAACAGGAGTGGACTATTGCGACTGTCCAGATGACCACAAAGGAACTCACCCGCATTCGGGGGTTTTCTGCTACTTCTTGAACAGTTAAGTCCTAATACCGGATGGTGAGTTCTATTGGCCGGAAGTTTAGAAATTGTAATGAGTAATTTGACATGTGATGTGAACTATGTGTATGTGATGTGAATTTTAAATTGTGTGACGTTATATAACGTGAACTATCAAATATGTATATGTGCAATCTGTGAATGTGAGCTTTGATGTTGGTATTATTGGGCGGGTAATATATATATATATATATATATGTGTGTGTGTGTTTTGTTTTAGGTGAGGAGTAGGAATTGATAGGGCAATCCCTGTCCCAGGAAGTATATCCATCATAGACGGATCTGTCATATGGCCTATCTATGATGACCTGACCGTCCGAACTACAGGTCATCATAGTGATGGCAGTAGATGTGAACCCATCTAACTCATTTCTAAGAGCGTTTGTTGTAGTATAGGTTACTACTTCACCTTGAAGAGTACATGTGGATGTGGGCACTGTAGTACGACATGAGGTGTGAGCAAAGAAATAAAAACAAAACAAAAATAAATTCATCCAAAATAAGATAGTAAGCAAAGATAAACTCGTCCATATTGTACATGCTCATTTGTGTGTATTTCAGTATAGTATATGTGGTGACATAGCATCATCGGTGGCTTTCTCCATCTTTATTAGGTAGAGAGATTTTTGTAAGTCAGGGGTACTTTTTTTTCTCTCTTTTCTGTGCAAGGGAGAGCAGAATGTGACTTGACCTGATGTCCTGATCTCTCTCGTCGGGTGTTGAATTTGGACCTGATAGACCCCAGATCCGGCCCGTCACCTGGACTTGTGCATTTTCTCTTTTCATTTTTGACTACCATTTATGTTCCTCTAAAGAAAGAGACATCGGTGGCTTTCTCCATCTTTCTTAGGTAGAGAGATTTTCGTAAGTCAGGGGTATTTTGTTTTCTCTCTTTTCTGTGCAAGGGAGAGTAGAATGTGACTTGGCCTGATATCCTGATCTCTCTCGTCAGGTGTTGAATTTGGACCTGATAGGCCTCAGATCCGGCCCATCACCTGGACTTGTACATTTTCTCTTTTCATTTTTGACTACCATTTATGTTCCTGTAAAGAAAGAGACTGTCCATTTATACGTGTACCGACTAAAGAATTACCCCCTATTTACTAGTCTCTAACGACTATGGTTTGAATCGTCATTTGCTATAAAAATGATTAAAAAATAAATATAGTAAATTTTTTTGTAAAACAGATAGAATGACACTTTCCTCAAGAAGATAATATTACGAGGACACTATTTTCATTTAACCCAAATCAATATTTTTTCTTTGAGCCAGACGCACATCGCACACCATTACACACACAAATTGATTTGATGCCCCAAAACCTATGGAGCATGCTGCACATTGTCCTATTGAATTGCCATACATGTGTATACTCGTACGAAATAAGACACACCAGGTTCGATCCTAAGGATCAAACTTGGAGAAGCAGCTGGTTCACCTAGCGCTGCTAGTCATCTGAGCCGAGCTCCGTTCTTGATCAATATCTATGCTTAGACATATATTAGTGGTTAAAGTTTTGAAAGATTAAGCATACAAATCATACATCAACCTACATTGTATAGACCGGGGGTACAATACAAAAAAAAATTCTTGGATCAGATCATCATACAAACTCTTGAATATTTTTCTTTTGCACGGAGGAAACAAATTTTTCCGAGAATACGAGCAGATGTTACAATTCACCATACTTATATGTGGTGACCATTTGAACGCGGCAGAGTTACTCAAATGTCAGCAAATATTTGTGTAAACAACATGCCAAAGTTTCCTAACTTAAGTGTGGCAAAATGTGGTTTCATAACAAACAACCTCTAGGAGTCTTAGGCCTCTTTTGATTCAAAAGATTTTTAAAGTGTTTTTCTGAGATTGAATATCTAAGAATTATTTTTAAAATAATTTGTTTGATATTTTTTTCTCCTAAGAAAATTGTTTTCATCATAGAAATCAGGCAACCAAATTCCATATGAGTAATATACACAAACATCTGCCATAACTTTTTTCTTTCAATCCTACAAATCAACAAGTTTAACTTATGTTTTGTCCAATCTTCTATTTGTCACAAGCGTACCTATCATATTTCATGCGGCTTTCCTACTATCGCGTTTTAAAGCCCTACGAATCAAAGAGGCCCATAAAGCTTTTCGCTTAGGTAAGAAAAATTCAATGTCCTACGAGTTGGACTACAACTAGCACCCATTTTTAGTATCAACAGCAAAATCTTGCCAAATTTAGGTGTGAACGAATTCAGATTTTAAAATCGGGATTCGAATCTAGAAAGTTTTAAACCCAGCACAAGGTTAGCAAATTTGACCATTGACACTTCTCTCTCTCTCCCCTCTAGTCTCCATGTGTTTGCCCCGGAGCGACGCACGTGTCTCCGACCATTCGTTCTCCCGTCCCACCGTTCAGCGCCAACCTGCACCCCACCAGCAAACTGCAAAGCGAGCTCCTTCTCCGGATCTCCTAGAATTAAACAAGCAATCACACAGCCCCAAGAGCAAGAAACCTCTGCTCTGCTCCAGTTGCCTCCGTCCCAGCGCCTTTCTGGCATCAGATTCTCCCAAGCCTCCGCCAGCCCACACAGTAGCAGTGACAGCACAGGGCGGTTGTGATGCCAGCTCCCCTTTTTTCTTGATTATTAGTATTACTTAGTTTTCTTGCTTCCCTTTTGGTGCCGGTTCTTGTTTAGTTAAACGCCCATACCCACCGCCAATCCCCAGGCAGCGGCCCTTGCCAAACCCCAACCACCACCAGCAGCCAGCAGACCCCACTCTCTCCTGCCTTTCTTGGCAGTTCTTGAGTTTCTCTTTGGTGCCGGTTTCAGTTTTCCATCTCTGCTTTGGGATTGATGGGTTCTTGAAATTCTTGTGGTTTGCTCTCCATCTTGCCAAGTTTGGTTTGGACACCTTTGATTGGGAAAGAAGGGATTGAGCAGTCTTGAGTTGACCGAGGTTGTCATGGAGCCACCAGCTGGGCTCTGGGCCTCTGTCTGGAGCTGCTTCAAGTTCCTACCTTTCTTCTGTGGCCTTCTCCTCCTGGGGATCATCAAAGGTGAAAAGAACAGTTGCTCTACTTGATCATTTTGCTCGGTTACTTCTCTTTGTTGTCCTAGGAAAGTATGGATTGGAATTGCATTGGAGGATGACTTTTTTTTCTGCCATGGGATCATCGGAGAACGATTTCGCGCAATTAGTAGTGTCTATGTTTGATGAATCAATCAATCAACTGATGTGTTGTGATGCATTTGTTAGTTTTGTATGCAGAATGCTAAATTTAAAACTATTTGTCTGATCTATTTACATTTCCTTGCATCATGTGGGTTGCTTGCTTCAGTTTCTTGTGTTGGTCATCTATTTCTGCTTGTATAGATGCTTGGTTCCTTTATTGGAGCATTTAACAAGACTTAACATGAATACTTGTTGTACAATTAAAATTATTGTGACGATGGATCTAGTTTGCTTTCATTGGGCTTGCATAAATTCTCATATCACCAATGGAGTACTTTCAATTTCAGTAATGATGGAATCATTGGAGTTCATATTAGTTGGGTGCAGGCATATTTTCTGAAACGAAATCTGGCCTGGCTGGATTCACTTAAGATAGCATTTGGAAGCCAAATTTCAGAGGATGTCATAGTTTTCTATCTTTTTTCTGTAAAGAATAATTAACATTTTAGACTTCAGCCATTTTGCCTGGTTCAGTTTTTGTATTTATGGATTTGCTCATTTTAGAGCTTTCAGTTTTACTTTGTTATTTGTGCTTCACGTGGAATATAAACTGATTGCTATTGGTCATTGCAACTGGGAATTCAAGTGGTATAGAAGGAATGATATGTAAGTGTGATATTGGAAGCAAATGATCGCACGTGTGATTCAGATGTCTGTTAATTCTAGAAGTCAAAGTTGTCATCTTGCTCAACTCTAATGCCCACTCAGCATACGACTGATTACTTGGTAGTTTCTGCTGATCAGTGAAATTTTAGTCTTCACAGTCTGATTTGCGATCCTTATTTCTTGTTAATTTTAAAATGTAGTGTCACAGAAGTCAAGGTTGTCATCTTTCAAAATTTTGATACCTTTTGTCTTCAGATTCTGATTTTTGATCCTCCGTTCTTGTTAATTTTGCCTATCCAGGTGCTTTGTTTGGCCCATGGGCATGGCTTATTATGACAATCGGAATTTCTGCACTCATTATCGGCTTATGGCCTATGCATGTGATTTGGACATACTACTGCATCATCAGGTAGTATTCACAAGTTTGTACAAATCCATTCGCAAGGAAAATACCATGTAACCATGAATCTGTGTGCTTAAATATGCTGAATCGTTGATAACCTTTTTGTGAAGGCAGAACCAAGCTGGTGGGACCTGTTGTGAAGCTGCTGCTTCTTATTGCTGCCTCTGTGATTTTAGTATTATGGCTGATAGTTGGTATCGTGGGAAGCGTACTTGCTGGTTTAGCACATGGCTTTCTAGCACCAGTAATGGCCACATTTGATGCAGTTGGGGAAGGAAAAGAAAGGCCACTCGTTCATTGTTTTGTGGTATATTTTACTTCTTGTGGTTTTACTTGTATTTTACATTTTATGGCTTTAATCTGATATTGCATTGTTTATACTTCTTTAACATGGGGTAGTTAAATTGAAATGCAGGATGGAACATGGAGCACTATCACAGGAAGCTGTACAGTAGTCAGGGACCTGAAAGACATGCTATTCCATTCATATTTTTCAATTATGGATGATCTGCGTTTTCATGCACCTCCTGATGGAAAGCCGTATGAGATAAGGTTTGCTTTCTCCTTTTGTTTTCAGCGATTTTGTGCTCCCTGATAAGATTGCAAATTTCTTTGTGCTGCTCTTCCATCTGATGCTTGGACAGAACTCTTTATGAGTTACTGAGACTTACTTGAGCAGTGCAGTACATATAGCCTAATTGTATTATATGTGTCACTGTAACCGTGGAATCATGGAGCCTTCATATGATATGCTAACAGCCTTCATATGATATGCTAACAGCACTATTTTCTGGTGTATCTAATAATTGCATTTGTTTGTTATCTGGTGAATTTGTTCTTATATGCACAGAGTTCAGGTTTGCAATGAAGTACATAATAATGTTTGACCTAAGGTCCTACCTTGGATAAAGATATGTGGAAGTTCGCCTCGTCAAATGAATTTCACCGTGCTATAATTCCTGATTTAATGCTATATGTCTTTAAATACCCTATGGTGATCTTATAGTTCTTGAAGAATTCTGTATAGCAAAATCGAATGATTAACTCTTACATCTCCCAGAGTGCTTGACATTCCTGGTGCACTATTCGCTGCTGCTTGCGGATTCCTATTGGATGGAATTATGTTCACAGTAATTGCCTTCTACAAGTTCCCTGTGATGCTTTTCAAAGGATGGAAGCGGCTGATCGAAGACCTAGTTGGCAGAGAAGGACCTTTTCTTGTGACAGCTTGTGTGCCATTCGCTGGTCTTGCTATTCTTCTCTGGCCATTGGCTGTTTTAGGAGCCTTTCTAGCCTCCATTATCTCCAGTGTTCCTCTAGGTGCATATGCTGCTGTTGTGGTTTATCAGGTATGAATAGGAATTATTGACTGGAAACAAAATGTTTTTACTTCTATCATCAAGTATTAGCTGAAGTAACTTGTTAGCGGTGAAGTCATGAAACTTACACTTGCAGTCCTGTTGATGTGCCAGGAATCCTCGCTTTTTATGGGACTATCTTATGTAATTTCATCAGTGTCCATCTTTGATGAGTATACAAATGATGTACTTGACATGGCACCAGGATCATGCTTTCCTAGGTATAAATGATGTATCCCATATTTCAGTATCCTCCTTGTTTTCTCTTCTAAATAATGCAAATTACTGAAAATCATGCCCAGGTTTAAATATCGGAAAAATGAAGCTTCCACACAGAGTGGTTCACTACCAAGGCCTGCCTCATTCAAGGACAGCAAGATGGGAAGAAAGCTCCAACACGTGTTACATCATTTAAAAGTAGCTTTGATGAGTTCAATCCATTTAAGGTGATTTTTCATGGCTTTGGCAGATACTGTTACACTGTTTTCCCTGTAATAAGAATCCATTTTGCAAGGCATGCTATCATTCTATGGTTCAAAATTTATGCGGATGAATTAACTTTATAACGTTATGTAGTTGCTAGATCACCTATTCGCAGAGTGTAAGCACCGCGGCGAGGCTCTGATTGCTGAAGGAATGATAACACCAAAAGATATTGAAGAAACAAAGTCTGGCAAAGTCGGCAGTGGAGTACTTAATGTCGGTTTGCCAGCATATGTTATTCTTAATGCACTCCTCCGATCTGCAAAGGCTAATTCTGATGGCCTACTTTTAAGTGAGTGAAAATAGTTTTCTCCATTCAAAAGAGGCGTTATGGCTTAGCTTGACTTTGCCTTGTGAAATATGCAGGTGATGGCTGTGAGATAACATCTGACAACAGACCTAAAAATACAATATTTGATTGGTTCTTTGACCCTCTGATGGTCATCAAAGAACAAATCAAAGCTGAGAATTTTACAGAAGAGGAGGAAGTGTACCTTCAAAAGCGAGTACTATTGATTGGTGATCAGAAGCGCCTCAAGGAGACTCTTCCTCATTTGCCATCATTGAATGAGCGAAAACAGGCAGAGGTAGACGCATTTGCTCGAAGGTACTTCTGTCCACCACTCTCCCCATTTGTAAAACGCAATTGCACCTTTTTTTTTCTGATTCTTTTGATCCTATGCAAGATTGCAAGGAATCACAAAGTCGATATCAAGGTACCCTACATCCAAGCGCCGTTTCGATGACCTTGTCAAAGCACTTTCAGAGGAGCTTGAGAGGGCAATGGGTGGCAGCCAATCTGCCAATGGATCACAGTTTCGAAAGCTAAGAAGCGGCATCGCTCAGATGCTTAGCCAGAGATCGCTGGGGAAAACAACAAGCAACCGAGGTGATGACCAAGAGGCGCAACTGACAAGTGACGCTCGCGCTGCATAATATTTTGGAGCAGCAGTAAAGAGAAGATCTCCGTTGTCCATTGTCTTTCTTGAGCTATTCTGATTAACTTTGTACAGAAGTGACACTGGTGTATGAGCAGAGCCACTAACAGCTCTTTTTTATGTGAACTGTATGTTGCAAGACTCCATATTTCAGAAAGCATGGCCCCTTATTTTGTATCATTGATGCCCCCATTGAGAGATGCATTTTCGTGTATGCTGGTCGATTTCTTGCATATCTTGGACTTTCTGTTACTTCGGTGCCTTCCCATAGTTATTGCACTAAAATGATATAATCAGAAAGCTGCTAGGATATGTCACAGATGAAGATCCAGATGAGAGGATAGACAAGATGAATGAGTATTATCTGGACAGCAATTGTCTCTAGATTAATATTCCAAGGAGAAAGGAATGTCATCTCAGAAAGAAATTATAAACTGCAACGCAGCGAGATAAACAGAGATGCAAATAATTAAAACCTCATGGCAAGCATGGTTAGCTATCTTAAAATCGTAAAAAAAGAGACGCAAATAATCATAAAGCATATTACATAGCTTTCGATTTAATTTCATTTCCACATTGAGTGCAGCTGGTGTTACATTCAGAAATGAAGGATTACAGGTTTGTGCTTCATAATCATGGAAGGAACAACAACAATCTCAATCTAGCCGGCCGGCTGGGAAGGCAATGAAGCTAAATTAAGTGCCTACAGCAAAGGTAGTACTTGTCCATTACACATGATGAAGAAACATGGCAAATCTCAACAATTAACAAGCATCTGAAACATCACTGTGCTTTCTTCTTGGCATCTTTAGCCTGCCCCTTCTTGCGGATCTTGATACACATGCTCAGCCGCGTACTGTCTACAAGTGACTCAGGAAGAAGGGAGATCAAGTACCACATAACGGAGTGTGGCCAGTACGGTGTGCACCTCGGCTCATAGCCGATGTGGCGAATAGCAGCACGAGCATAGGTGTCAGCAGATGGGACAAGGAAGGATGCTCTCCTGATAGATGCCATCTTTGTTGCCACGTACAAGGGCACCTGAATAGATCATAAAAGTTAAGTTAGAGCTCAGCAGTTCATACAGAAGACAAAACAATATCCCTAACATCAAAATGCAGGAAAATAATTCAGATGATTAGTTTTCAGTAGACTTTCAAGGATCCTCGAAAAATTCAAATCTGTGTTACTGTGCTAACAGCATCATGATACTGATACACAATTAATTTGTCAGTTACGTAGGCAATCTATCTACATGTCTTTTGAGTAAGGATGGAGCACTTTAGAGGATTAGATTCTCGGATGACATCAAGCACAGGCAAAAGCTAGGTAGAGCTCGACAAAACTGAGGTACAAGCTTAAGTAGTTCAGTTGAAGATGCGAAGATGGTGCCTTAGTTGGCATTCAGTCACATCTATATGTAATGCTTGACATATATCCATAGCAGTCTGCAAAATTTAGTACTTCAATTTGTGAACACTCCATTGGATTGTTTCTGTCATAATATATAGTATTACAGGAAGTTGAATCAGAAGTTCAGAACAACTGATGCCATCCTGTTGTTTATATTGACATTTCAGTTGTTCACAGACGTACATATGTAAAAAAACCAAGCAAAGAGGAAATTAGCTGGTTCGGGGTCATAAAAATTATTAGTCTACAGCATGAGTAACTAGACAACCCTATAAAAATTAACAACAATAATTCATCTCAATATCACAAAAAGTCAGCCTGTGAGTTCAAGAAAACTGAAGAAAAGTGAGATAATTAGAAAAAGGGAGACTAGTTATTACCTGGCATTGCACATCAATGCCCTTGCTTTTGTACTCAACATAAAGGCATCTTGAGAATTGGTCAACATACCTGAGAAATTTCAAAAAAACATATTAGCAGGATTCTTTGCTATCAATCTAGTAACATTCTGTGAATGATATACCATCCAATTCACTAACATACATGCTTTCACACCAGATCCGAACATGCTGAAGGTATATCAACCAAATAATCCGAACCTTTTGCTACAAATCAAGTCTCCAACACATTTAACTCTAGTTCTAGACTGGCAGCAGAATCTGATATGAGTATGACACGAGAACTAACAGATCACACCGAAAGTGCTTCGTTTGATTCCCGATCCGAAGTCTTCCTAGAATGGGACCGGATCCTAACAAACAACTCAAAGTGCTAAATCAAGTACAAGTAGGTAAGAAAGGAGTGCCCTTTGTTCGCAAGGTTACTCCCACTGCCGCCATCCATAAGCAAGCCTTAGTATACACCTAAGAACACAAAGCAAAGTGGTAATTCCGAGAAGAAGAACGCGAGAGAACTCACGCTTTGGTGGCGGCGTAGACAGAGTAGAGCGGATCGGACGGGACGACGGAGGCGGCGCCTGAGCCGATGTTGACGATGGCGCCGCGCTTCCTCTCGACCATGCCCGGGAGCACGGCGTGCGTGACCCGCGTGACGCCCTCGACGTTGACCCGGATCAGGCTCCGCATGAGCTCCTCATCCACCTCGTGGAAGTAGCGGGCGTAGGGGTACGAGACCCCGGCGTTGTTGACGAGCACGCCGACGTCGAGGCCCCGGATGGCCTCCTTGAGCGCCTCCACCCCGGCGGCGAGCCCCTCGCCGGCGAAGTCGAGCACGAAGGTGCGGACCTCGGCCCTGGGGTGCTTCGCCCTGATCTCCTCCGACACCGCGGCGAGCTTGTCCGGGTTGCGGCCGACGAGCACGAGGCAGAGCCCGGAGCCCGCAAGGCGGAAGGCGATGGCGCGGCCGATGCCGTCGGTGGCGCCCGTGACGACGGCCCAGGGACCGTAGCGGCGGCGCAGGGGCTTGCCGGGGCGGAGGAACGCGGCGTAGAGCCAGAGCGCGAGGCGCAGGGCGGCGCGGGCCGCGACGAGGAGGCCGACGGCGGCGAGTGCCAGGGCCCACGCCGGCTGCGCGCGGAGGAACTCCACGTGGGCGCACGTGCCGGCCATCGTGCTTGCTTGGGTTTTTGTGGAGCTGAGCTGCGGTGCGGGGCGGAGAGTTATAGCGGAGAGGTGGCTGGGTGAGCCGCCCGGATCTTTATGGGGCTGGTGGAACCGGTGTACCGGCCCAAACGCTCAGCCATAAAACGGTTTAAACTGAATTATATTCGCCGAGTTATATTCATATTCGTTTTGTGAGATCAATTTGAATACTGCCTGGATGGATACCAAATATGAATTCAAATCAAGAAAATATCTTGACAATTGAAGCTAGTATCAGTTCAAGTGCTCAACCATAAAACAGTTCGCCTTGGTGACTTGGTGTGTTTTTCACTTTTCGCTCCAAAGAATCTCTTATGTTATCTTTGAACTTCGAGTCAGTCAAATGGCAATTAGTACGATGATTGGATGTATTTCCTTGCTAATTATAATCTACTGAAGTTCGTCGACGTGCACAATTTTTCTTTTTCTCGAAGTGTAGAAGCACTCTTTTGTCTTGGTGTCCTTTGACCGAACTATTGTTTTGTTCTCGGCTATACCTCTTTTTTTTCTTTTCCTTTTCGCAATTTAGCTGCGCCTCGTCAATCTGTTTGGTATTCAGAATACAATTTTCAGGTGAGGTTAGCCACACCAATATGCACTGCCTTACCTGATTTTTCTTGAAAGAAGTTGATGTACTCGTTTGCACGAAACAAAACAAGCCATATAACTTGCTGGGATGGATTTGACTCAAGTCAAAGTCAAAGGTGATACCTAAAGAAGCAATCTTTACATGACATAGAAGTATGGCATGCGCCCCATCATGATGAAATCTAGCCACGATGCAAGAACCATGCACTTTTACTGGACCACACTTTAGACATGCTTAACAACACCTGTTTGGTAGGCTTGCATCAAAATTTGACATGTGATTTATCTTTTCCTTTTTCTTAGGGAACCCCTACATCGCTACTACGCCAAAGTGCCAATACACAACATAACGGCATCCAAATTATTCACCCATAATTGGAGAGAAAAAAAACTCGTTAGACAAATCTCTTTCCACAGATATGTCATCTTAGCCGAAATAATATGATTGTCCTTCTCTAGAGCAGGAGGTTACAACCGGTTCACGGGGTACATGGCACACGAGGAGTATATTATCCTGCCTTGGTTCGTGAATGTGACAGGGAGAGGACGTGGTGGTTTGGGTTTGGGGGAGCATTGGGGGTTTGATGAGCTGAAATTAAGAGGAGAGGGGAAGGAAGGTGGTCACAGATGGCAGGCGTAGACGCACAAGGCACACAGCGCCAGCCAACCACTGCCAAATCCTGGACCTGGGTCCTGACTCCTGAGGTTTGGCTTGATTGATTCCCCAGGCACAGCACGGTCTCGAACAATCGGAGCAGGAGCATTACGACTGGCCATAAAAGACGTCTTTAATTTGGGTGGATGGAGGGTGACACTGCTTTGACGGAGAGAGTTGGGCTGAATGTACCGGCGGCGATGGAGACACCGAGACCGACGCCGCTGAGAGGGGGGCAAAAGTTTGCAGATTGACCAAAGTCCCATGATGCTTGATCCTTTACTATGTTCTCTCGAAAATATAGTTTTTGTGGGGCGAAAGTTACAGGGTGCTGTGCCTCTACCTTATCTACTGATTAATGGTAAGCCAAGAATGCGTATTGAAAATTAATTAAAGTCAAAGAGAAAGAAAGGAACCGGCAAGTACAACTACGAACCAGAAACGAAAATAAAAATGGAAAAGAAAGATAACTATATACAGAACAAAGGTCAAACGCCTATAAAAGGTCTGGTGCAAATCAGGGATATACCAGACCTCAAGTCACAAACAAATGGCGTACTAATACCGGCATCCGCTACTGGTGCCTCACGGGCGGGGCTGTTTTGGATCTCAAGAATTTTACAGGATTTTCGTAAAAATCTCACAGGAACGGTAAAATTATCGTGTTCCAAACCAGATCTCAGTTCGCTAAGCCCCAGCCCCTGTATTTCTTCTTATTTGAATGAATCATAGCGCATCTCCTGCTATCGTTTCAGAGTGTGCGTCTTTTTCGTTTGCTCGCGGCGACCAGAGGCACAGCAGCAGGGTTTCTCGACGTCGACGAGAGTTTACAATTTCGTTTCGCCGCATGAGCTTGTTTGTCATCAAAGATGCCTCCGTTTCGGAATCGCCGAATTGTACAGCACATGTTGCGAAGCAAACAGGCCACGGTGCTTAACTGGTTAACTGAATATGCGAACAGTTTTGGGAACATCGGGTGCCAATGGTCATACCAAAAGGAAATCGTTTTCCCTGATCCGAGGATGATACATGGCCAAGATGCAGCAGCAGAAATTGGTTGGGTGGTGCAGACGAACATCCTTCTCAAATTTTCTTTACTGGGGAAAAAATTTCAGATCACCCCCTTCATCCGAGAAACAACATAGGCTTATTAACCAACAATGAATGGAAATTCAGCAACTACCATCGCACTACTTCAAAATTTGGACAGACTGAGGTCGTTGCAATTCATGTGTTAACGACCAACTCAAGCATGACAAATGAAATATTACCATGGATCACGGAACAGAGCAAAAGTGAAAACGACCAAGAAGCATTGCATAACACGTGATCTGTTCCAACACCTGATATAACAACGCAATTCCTTGCTTGATTTTTATATTTCTAGGATGTTAATCTTCCAAAATACACCAAAGTCGTCTTCGATATATCACACTATACACATAGATGTATGTAGAAAAACCCATACATCCTTGTCAAAAGTTACCAGTTAGACAGAAGCATGTTTCTTGATGATGCCTCTACAGCATTAGGGGAAGTAAGTGTCAGCTAAATAAGTAAGTGATCTGAACATGGTACACTGGCTCATCTTCATCCAGGTCTTTGAATAGCATGCAAAGATCACCTATCTGAAGGTTGTTTGCTGCAACGAAAGGTTTCCAACCTCTGGTGAAGCCCACGAATAAGGAGTTCTCATGGTAAAAGACTGGCCATAATCTCTTCATAGGATCCTTGAGCATTATAACGTTCCGATCTTGCCTTCCTTTTTGTCGAACAGCATTGGAAAGCGAATTGGGTAACTCCTAGATGAAGATAACAAAACAAGAGCTTAATAAACCGGCTGTTGGGCAGGTGAATGGAGTCCGGTCAACTAATATTTAAATCACAATAACCTAATAGCCTCAACAAACGATGGTGAGGATGTTCTCAAAATAACATCTAGAGAAATGAGATCTAGAATTGTAAAATACTAATTTGTGGCTCGTATATTTTGCGATGCTCGTTAAAGGTTAATGTGTTTGTCATATTCATCAGCAATGTCACAAGCTTTATAGGCACGTTTAACCTGAAGTTCTGAACCACAGCAAGTAATACTATGATCTTAGTAGATGGATATGTTTCACAACAACCTGGAAAGGCATTAACATAACTACTTCTACAGCAATTTACTAAGGGGGCGTTTGGTTGGACCTTTCAGCAGCTTTTCACTGGAAAAAGCTGCAGCCCAACCAAACGGCCAGCTTTTCAGTAGCTTTTACCAACGGTAGCTGTGGGCTTTGCAGTGCAAATTCAGCTGTTTAGAAAAGCTGCCTTCTGCCAGCTTTTTGCAATATGTTGAAGCTTCAGTGCTCATTTTTCAAAATGCTGTAGATTATTTGGATCAACCAAAAGCTATATATTCACTTTTCCACAGCCACAGCAGCTTTTCCAGACAGCCAGCCAACAGCAGCTTTGTCAACAGCCACAGCTCAACCAAACAGGCCCTAAGGCATTAAGACAACTAGAAATCACATGAACTTCAGGCCTCAACACTACAAGCAGCACCAACAAGGAGCTACTCTACAGTTTAAACAGTTCAAGTGATGCTTGTAATGTGACCCTTAAACGTTTGTTTCCACCTGCACCACTAGCTGGGACACTCACTGACCCTAGACCATCGATGGTGGACTCAAGAGCTGCCATCCGTTGCTCATACAATGTAAGCTCAAAACCTTCATAAATTGCATAGGTGTGAATCAATGAATCTAGAGAGATATTCAAATTTCAGACTTCCGAATGAGATGTATAACTAATCTATTATATTATTAAAATAATAGGAAAGAAGCCACCACGTATGTCCACATAGGCTAACATATCTTCACTGCTGGTCGTTGTGGGTCTAGATTATAACGATGTAGATGAATCTAATTAGGTGGACAAAGAGTACAATTCTATTTTAGAAATCTATAGTAGATACAACTCTTATTATATGATAATATATACAACTCTTATTAGGTGAAAAAAGTATCCAACTATATTTCCATCAATTAAATTTCATAGTTAATTTTAAATGAAAATTAGCAGTTGACTTTTTATATGCAATTCAACTCAATTTCCTTAAACTAAATTTCAGAACTAATTTTAAATAAAAATTAGCAGTTGAATTATATATGAAATTCAACTCCTTTTTCCTAAATTTAAATTTTGGAATTAATATTAAATAAAAATTAGCAATTGGATTTATATATTAGATGGATAAAGAATACAACTATATTTCACTAAATATCTAAATTTAGGAATTAATATTAAATAAAAATTAGCAGTTAGATTTATATATGAAACTCAACATAAAACTGAAATACGAAATAAAAATTAAAATAAAATTAGCAATTTAATTTCCATTTGATAGCATGTAATATGTAGTGATAGAGGACCAATGTCAACATAACATGCATCAACTGTATCAACATATAGGGGATGCTTCAGTCAATAGACATATCAAAGGCAACATAGTGTCGAATAAAATCGGATGATAATTGGTGACAAGAGACAAATAACTAAAAATAATAATACAAAATATGACAACATATAGTAAATTTAGCCACGTAAATGCGTGGGCCACCCTACTAGTTGATAATCATTCCTTCCTTTCAAAAATATAAGGCCAAGTCCATGCTGGCATGGCCACCAAGATTAACTGCGGCGATGCGTCCCTCAATACATATTGAAATGGAGGGAATCAATGCTTAATGTCAATTTTCTACATAAACCTAAAACATCTGAAAATGAAACTACAATAGTGGTATGAAGTAGGGTGAACCAATCTATGAAAGGGCATTCATAATTTCATGATTTCCCTTTTGCAAGTATATTTTTCATTGTGCAAAAAAGAGATAAATATAACAACATGAAAGTAATGAAACAATAATAGTGAAACTGCAAAACAAGACTATTTACAGTGTCTAAGCAACTCACAAGCCATGTCTGAGTGGTAGAAGTAATGCAGAATTCTAAGTTGGTCTTTAATACAGCATGATCATCTAACTCCAGAAATTCAACCTTGACAGGCAGCAAAGCCACTGGGGTCACATGATTACTAAACTTTCCATCTTCCTATTGGAAGACATGATGTTCTGCATGGGTAAATTGAAATGTCTAATCAGAAATTCATTATCCAATTGGCAAGCCTCTGATTTTACCTGACTGACGTGCAACTGCATGGTTGGCACACATAGGAATATTGTTCTTTTGTCTACTTACAATGCTTCCCACGGGTTCCAATTGCTCCTTTCTTGTTTGAAGTTGAACAGTAGTGCCTACAAAATAAACATTCAATGTATACTGTAAATAAAACTTAAGAGCAATGCCCCATTAAACAATAGTAAAAGAACATTGAGAAAACGATAGTTGTAGCAACCATGTAAGATTATGACAAGCGGCACCCTTTCACCTTTTCCGTTGACAGAATGATCAATCTCTGTCTTGATATGTCCAGATATGGGTATCTTGTCAGGCATTGGTTTGACACAAGAGTCGGTACAGTTAGACCCTCGTAACCATTGTTCAAAAGGGTTTAGTCCCATCGCACCACAATTACCAACAAATTTTTCATCAGTTTTTCGTGAGTTTTCAGGTTTAATAATTCCTGTGCCATCAGGAGTTGCTAGACCGCTCACAGTATCCTTCTTCCACTTCTCAAAGCATCGAGAACCTCCTAGAGCTTCATATTTTCTGCAGACATTTCCATTGGTATTCATCTCGCTGTTATTAGGACATTTGTCCATAACTGTGACACTTTCTAATTGAACGGTATTTTCCTTCTTGTTTCCTTCTTAAATCTTCATCTGAATCATGTGTCTCCATAAAGATTCTTTTATCATGTTTGTATCTTCTATGTGGCGAGAAAATGTTGTTCGCTTCACTGCATCATCATTTTCTTGTGCCAAAGGAGCTGCATCAGTAATTAGAATTATTTCAGATCTTCTTGCTTTTTCTTTGCTACACTCTGGAGAAATATTCTTTGCTTTGTGCTCCCCATTGGCCAAATATCCATCCTTGTTATCTAGTGCCACCGAGGGTCCATGCCCAACCCCTCTTCTGTTAGGATCTTCTTTCTATTTAACGGTGTTAACTTCACTGTATCCTCAATTTCTTGTGTTAAAGGAGCTTCATCAGTAATTAGAATTATTTTAGATCTTCTTGTTTCTTCTTTGCTGCACGCTGGAGAAATATTATTTACTTTGTGCTCCCCACGGGCCAAATATCCATCCTTGTTATCTAGTGCCACCGAGGGTCCATGCCCAACCCCTCTTCTGTTAGGATCTTCTTTTGTATTAGCAGTCACACAGTGTGTTCCTGAAGCTGCATTCATGGATTTAGCAACTAAATTACCAGGACCAATCTCGCAATTATTCATGTACCCATCAGCTTTTGTTTTAGGCCCTTTGCTCCCAAGATATTCACCAGAAACATAGTGATGATTATTTATGTCTTTAGAGTTCCAACCCCTATCACATGGAACCAAATCATCAGGTGCATTACTCTCTTTCTATTTCTTCCCACCACCTTCCCTTTCAACATTGAAACATAGTCTTTCGCAACAATCCATACCGAAGACCCGCACAGAAAATTTTGACATGGCAGTGTACTCAAACAAGAGGAAGTCACCCCACTTAATTGGATGGTCTAAAACAAAATTGTCCCACCCCTGATGAAAAGCTAGGGAACCATCCACCACTGATAGCCTGATCTTTGAAGACTTTCCCTCCGAGTCTTCAAGGTATACATGACGATTAGTCAAATCAGCAAATTTTGATGCAATTGCTGGTGGTATCAACTGCAGAAAACATACCCATGCAAATAATGCTTAAGCATATCATCATGGTACGATACAAAAAGTTATGACAACTCAATGGAGACATGTAAGGTGCAAAATTGATGATATTATGACATGATCAGACATGGAAAGTTATTAGAAACCTACACATACCAGGAACTCTTTGAAATTTGTGCATATCACCTTGAAGAATGCCAGGGATACACTCCTCTTCTGCTCCTTGGCACCACTATGCATGTTCTGCTCCTTCTTATCACCAAGAATCTTCTTCTCCTTCCATGTGGCATCACTCCCTACCTCCTTATCGTCCTTGTCATTGGTTCACGTCTTCTTCTTCGTGAGCTGAGATGATGGGAGCGAAGAAGAACTGAAGAGTTCGACTTGGCTGCTGCGGCTAGCAGCGGTTTACCAGTAGAGAAACCAAGGGACCGGACTGGGTTCCATTGCTGGGTGGATGTGGGGCCCGCTTGTCAGCGAGCGAAAGGTTGAATATAAGCTCGAATGGGCAGTTTTTATTGAGAGAACTCGAATAGGCAGATGGGGAGTGTGTGTGTGGCGTACCCGGTTTTAAGGCCGGATAAAACCTTGTGTTTACTGTACCGGTCCCTAGATCAGTAGCCAGTACACACAAGGTACTTGATACAAAGTCATACAATACCGAGTTATTACATAAATGATCGGCAAGATCTTTAATCATTCATACCAGGCTGATTGGCTGAATCAAATCAGCAGCGGAAGATAAACATGTGGTAGCTTGCCCATCAATATGCCGAACCACAAATGCAACTGCCTTCGTATTCGACGTCGGTACTTTCTGAACGTTTCTTCCTCTTATCTGGCCAAATCAACAAGCCAGGTGAGTACATTGAATGTACTCGCAAGCTCTCCTTCAGGGAGGATAACAGATATATGCATGCACAGATGTATCAAGAGAAGGCTCTAACCTATGTCTCATGTTGTGCGGAAAAGTAAGTTCTCATCTGAAATAATTAAGTAGATGATAAAAGCATATTTTCGTAAACATCCTCGGCCTTGCCGAGTCATGTCGATTATAATAGCATTTCTGCTAATTTGGCCGTCCGCCACGGGAGCGGCCATTTACCTGCAATAGATAGCCGTTACTACCCTCAGGTAGAATGACGTCCAATAATACCACCTTTCTCCTCAGATAGCCACTCCTCCCGTGTAATCGCGTTACACGGGCACTCACAACTCTCTCTGCATGCTCATCAAGCCAGATGCGTCCTTAAACCCATATTTCACTTTTTGAAAACATCATCTAACCAGTGTGTGGCCTTACCAGATTGTGTCCATGACGAAGGACGCGGCTATTCGAATAGATTTTAACACTCTGCAGAGGTTGTACAGCTTTACCCACACGATGTAGTTCACCCTGGGTACACTGTGCACCGTATACTGACAGGGCTAGTACAACGAGACCTTTCACCCGTTTCATACTAGAGCCGAACCCGCTAGATGGGTAACCCAACTTTACTTTTGTCCCGCGGAGTCAAAAATGGGACTCTCCACCATTGTGTCGAGCAACTCCCTACCTTGCGGGAGAGGCTCTCTAGGTCTTAAATTTCCTAGTCACCTACTTCCTACTGCCCGCGGGTCCAGACACTAGCACTCGACGGGGTATTAAGCCAAGTCCTTCCCATAAAGGACATGTGGACGTACGGGGTGAACCTGGTTTAGCGGCACGGTAGGTTCGGTCCTTAAATGATCCAAGAAAGACTCCACACCTTGTCCGTCGCACGGACCGTGAGTGCCACGCTGGGACTTAGCTCGCTTATCCTTCCTGCTTTCGTCCTTCATTTCTAACCCGGATCCAAATCATCTCCATTTTCTTTTTGGTTCGAAAACATCCCAACCCGTGGATTATACCGTGACCCCATCCTCGATGGTCACAGTAGTCCATCCCCAAGTTATTCTCTTTTGAAATTACTGGGAATCCCTCCTTTTTGCGAAAAACCTAGTTTTTCTTCTACGACGGGGCTAAGCAATATATATGTATATACTACCCCTAGGTTTTTCGATATTTTTCTTCGGAGTATATATAGTCCTTAGGGTGACAAGAAATGGAATTGGACTAGGGTTTCTATCATATCGGACATAACTACTACTACATAAAATATCGATCTCTATCACATAGCACGCATGTTTTGCAAACAAAATAAATATTTCACAAACATGGGATTCAACATGATCAAAGAAGAAGAGCTTGCCTGGCAATATTGGCCGGTTTTCAATCTTGAACTTGGTACGGCACTCGTCTGGAATCCGTTGCGCGTTATCTCGTAACGTCGTATCTACACGTCGGAAAAACATCGAATAAGAAACAGCACGAGAAAGAACCAAATAAGAACACACATACATTCATGATCTTGAAGATCACGCTCTCTGGACCTAGTCGCTTATTAGGGTTTGCCAAAAAGGCAAGAAGGACTTATCTTCATATGGAATAAGGATTTCTAGCAGGGCCGAAAACCCTAACTCATATGATTACTAGCATATTAGTACCTTAGGTTGCTTCGGTTCCCATATTATAGTTGAGGTTAGAGGCTACATATGGCTATTGGAATATTCCAGAAAGTTATTGGCAAAGTTTCTTAGTGCTATACACGAGAGTATACGCTTAAGTTAGTTAAAACTGAAATATAATCAACTCGAATGTTTAAACCATTACTAAACTTTTATGAAAGCGGTACTAATGAGTGGATTTGAACTTCTGGGACTATAGGATGATTTACCATTTAACTTGGAATAGCATATAAGAAGGCGTATTACACTTATATGTGCGGTATGATCAACTATCATATTTTGATAAAATTCAAAATTTCCAAGATTGCTGCTGTTAGCGAGACTATGAAACTTTCGGACCTTAGGAAAATAATTGAGCAATTAAAGTGAGGGATTTTAGAAGCATTGCGTGTCCGAAGGGATGACAATAGAATGAATAGCCTCGGCTTAGATTGGATTTGTAGAAAAAGGGTGGTGTCGATGACGTAAAAAGACGGAGGCATCTTTGGACGGAGGGAGTCGACTTTGGGCTCAAGATAGAGGGCATACGTCGACATTTGAATTCAGAGACATGAATATTAGATCGAGGATTTCTCCGGGAGAAGAAAATAGGAAGTCGAGAGGGTCTACCGACAAAGAAGGACGCGACATCGTAGGTGTGCTTTAAGTTTACGTTTTGGTTTTGGTTATCAAGGGCAGAGAGCTCACGGGACAGCTTACGCCTTTGATGTTTGGAACGCAATAATAGAAGAGCCCCAAGCAGAATTACGCCTTCGGTTAAGGAAAAACATGCTGAATCCAAGAGTAAAGAGAACAATACGTGTCCTAACTGGAAAAACGTATTCATGGAAATGTCGTTTTAATTGTTCTCGCATATGTGCGCTGGGGAGAGAGAAAAGAACATGGGGAAGGAAGAAGACAGCGGAACACGGGGTAGAGCTGGTGTTTACTTAGTCATGCCCGGTGCTGGTGAGCGGGATTCGAGCTGGTGGTTACCGGCGGTGAGGGGCGGTGGCTCCGGTGGGTGCTGAGGGCGCAGGGGAGGTCCATGGATGAGGCAGATTAGACCTTGGCAAAGGCGGCGTTGGGACCTGCGAGGAAACGCCAGTGGCATAGCGACGGCAGGCAAGGCTTGCCGGGCGAGGAGGGGCCGTGGCAGGGTCGCCGGAGTGGTGGACGGCGCGGCTGGTGCAAGGCTTGTGAGGGCGGCGCCGAGGCTCTCGGGCGGAGGGGCGCGGGGCTTGCGTACTGGGCTGTCACCGACGATGGGTTGCAATGGTGTTGCTTACCGATGGCGACGGCGTGTATGGGTGGACGACGTGGTGGCCTACCGTCGGTGACAACGGAGAGGTGTTGGTGTCTGGGGAGGCGCGCTGGATGCGGCAGGTTTCGGAGGCAGGTAGTCGCCGTCGGTGGGGCTCGGAGCTCACCCAATGGCAGTGGCGGAGCTACTCCCATTTGGTGGCTTCGGTGAGGCTCACGGGGGCGGATGGCTTTGACGACGACCGGTGCAGCAGCTCAATGACGTCCATGGCAGGCGGCGAGGGCAGCTTCGGCCAGGGAAGTTGGAACCAAGTGGCACGGCGACGGTTGGAGAGTGGATGGGGAGCTCAGGTGCATTGGAGAGAGGCGTGCGGGTGGGGTGTGCTGGAGTTGTCAGCCCGGAATGCTAGGGAGCACAAAGGGGCCGGGAGCTAGAGGGAGGGAGTGCTTGGGAAGCAGAGGAGGAAATGGCGAGGTGGAATTTGTGGCAGTAAAATAAATTGCCTAGTTGCTGCTGTTCATTATTAGAATTGATGGCAGGCAGTAGGTGTGGCAATAAGGAGCAGTGAGCTGCTGATGTAGAGGGGAGGAAGGTGGCATAAGCAATAGAGTTGTTTGACCGGTGTGGCGAGATTAGAATAACTTAAGAATTCGTGGTGTGTTAGGGTTCGAGGAACGGCATCTGTATACTTGTATATACGCTTAGGGATAATAGCGAAAGCAACGCAGAGGACTGATGGTTAGGGCATCCGTGGATTAGGGTTTCGAATAGAGAAGCGAACTAGGATAGGGTGTAAGTGTCCACATACACTTGGGAGTTTTAGAGTATATATGGTTGCGATGGAATCAGGAGGAGCCTAGAATCGTTATGGTGAGTTTGGTCCCGACAAGCGCCACTGGTATACCCACATATACGTATAGGCGTCCGGTGATAGGCTAACACACACACATACATATAGAGGGGCATATGCATGCAGGAAACTGTAGGTGCGCGTGCACGGACACGCAGGAACTCCGGCAGGGAAAAGACATACGAGATTTGCCTCACGTCGAGGGATGCATATCAAATTCAGGGGGATGGTGATGGGGGTCTATTCACTTTTGCCGAGCGGAAAAGGATATCACCCAGTAGGTATACAAGGCGATGGCAAGATTACGGGAGCAGCGACGAGGTTTTAAATTTAGGTTTATTTAAGAGATTATTATTATTAGCTCCAAAAAATTTTGTTAGCCCTAATCTTTAGGTTTCGGAAATTCAGGATGTGACAGTGTGAAAGAGCATTTAGGCCCCTAAATGGTTTTGATGGCTAATGGCAACCCAAACTGGGATCTAATATTTACATTGAGTGTAAGCATAAAGATTAGGTTCCAGGAAGAGGTTTCATCTATGAAAGGATGACCACTAAAAGTACACAAGTGTTTTCCCAAGACAAGGAGATAGCTGTGCTAGGCAGCTGTGCCACAGCTGTGAAGAAGCCGGTGCTGTGCTAGGAGTTGCAAGCAAGGTGATGGTTGCTTGATGCGTCAAGAGCCTTGACTACAGTTGGTGGAAGCTGAAGTCTAGATTTGCTAGTTTTCTTGAGTCTTTAGGAAACACATGTACTACCAAGAGGGATGAAGTTGTAATTACTTTTGAAAGTTCTTATGCTCAATGCTCAGAGTGTTGGACAGTGGCACTGATGTCTTGAGATCAATGGCCCTATAACAACAGTTTTGCACAAGTGTGAAACTGGATTGTGCTAGTACACTGCTGTGATAGTTTCCTAAATTCTAGAGCCATAGTTACCTGTGTGGCACAGCTGTACCACAGGTGAACAACCGCTCTATGACTCAGGTACACCTTTGTGCCAGGAGAGAGCTTGAAAATGCTAAGAGAACTGCACTGTAATGGTTTGTCTGCTGCGTCAGAAAACTGTTGGAGATTCTCTCCTGTTATGCATCAGAGTTTGTTGTGTGCACTGAGGGCATATAATGTGCCAAGACCGGGCTGAGTAGGGAGTCTACGTCAGTTAAAGTTTCACCAGTGTCAGCCACCGGTGACACAGGGACACAGGTGTCGGTCTGCCTGAAGCCTTGTTACCGTTGTGCTTTGTGGTTAACTGTGTCACCGATGCCTGTCACATGTGACTCACTTAATTCTACGTGGCATGAGTGTAACGGTCGGGGACCAGGGGAGGTCTTGGACCTCAACCTTTGCCAGCCATTTTCAACCGTTGCAAGCCTTTCATCTCCTGAACAGAAACTAAACTTCTCATGTGTTAGTTCAAGAGAGTTAGAGCTTTGAGCAAAGAGCATTGGTTCCTCCAAGTGTTGTTGCTGCAGATTCTGTTACTCTTGGAGTGTCTGCTCCTAGACAGGTGTAGGAGTCACTGGTGATCACCCAAACTTGTATGGGTTGGTCCAGACGTTTGTGAGGGTGATCTGAAGTCTACCCGCTGCCAAGCAAAAGGACTTCCACAAGCAAAGGAGCGTGCCTGAAGGTTCAGGTACACGGAGAAAAAGGCACCACAAGTGCCGGCTATCTCTTCGGAATAGTTTCTCCAACAGATACGTACCACTCTGCAAAGAGTGGGAACTTTGGTGAAAAATCCTCTGTGTGTTTACTTTCAGCACTTACTGTTTGAGTACCTGCTTGCTTGATTGTGCTGTTTGTTAGTGCTGTGATACATCTTTTCACCTGTGTTATCTAGCTGTGTCACAGTTGCTCTATAGCTTATTTCTGATCTGTACTAGTTACCTGTTTCACAGTCATCTTTTATATCTGTCTGCTTAGGGTTTTAGTATAGCTGTGTTAGCTACCTATGTATCAGCTATGTCATTTGCTGCCTGAGTAATCTATCTGTTTCATAACTAGCTAAACCTCTTTACCTGTTAAGGCTTATGCTTGATAAAGCGAAATTATTCTTTGAATTTGGCTAGCTTCCTATTCACCCCCCTCTAGTCGGCTCCTGCGATCCTTTCAAAGTGGGATACTGGGACGTAGGGCGGTAGGGCCCTGGAGTTGGTTTCATGGTTTCGGAAATTGGACTTTCCGTAGCAAGCTACAACGTTACTCCGTCTGGTCACAAACGATGAGCCATGATTTGAGACATCATCGTTGAACTAATTAACGTGTTTTTTGATATGTACCTTGATAGAATTTGCTTTTACAGGAAAATATATGTGTGGTTACGTGACACTGTGATTCAGTTAATTTTATATACGGAGTTCTAACGTGGAAGTAAGTTGTCGAAGTTACATTTGAAAGTCATATATATCTCTAAACATCACTCATTTGTGTCTCTTGGGAGCAAATGCTTGGATAGTGTGGTGGTGTGATTGCTCTTTAAGAATACCCATTTTTTGTGGAGAAAGCTCTTTAAAAATATATTCATGCGTTGGAACTTTGATGCATATTGTACGTTACATATATGACCTGATTTTGGAAATTTTAGTGCATCATTATGTATGAAAATTAGGAGGGGGGAGGGGGTTGAGGTTCGCTCCTTTGTTAATTAAAAATTACTGTCGATATCCACCTCTTCGATGTGTGTATTGATCAATATCCACCTCTTTTTTGGAATTTGTTGTGATCATTCATGTGCTCAGTGTATTTTTTATTAAAGGGCAGCCAAATGTAATTATATTCTCGAGATCCTTTCGGAAATTTAATGTTGAAGGCAGGTTCAGGCCTAATTTGCTATGCATGATGCGGGGTCGTTGGATGTAGACGCACGGCAGAGGTTAGCGCGGACGTCACGCCATGCCGTGCCTGGAGCACCTGAGGCGAGCCGAGTCCCAAGACGTCCAACCGCCAAAGTCGAAGAGTCGCACGCATCAGGCCGAACCACTAAGGCCCAAGGCCCAAGGCCCAGGAGGTTCAACAATCGAACATGCTGGGCTCTGTGAGTCCAGGCTGCTTCGGCTTCAACCCGTACACCATGGGCTGTTCTCACCGCGCGTCTGGCCCCTGGGCCTCACGGGCCCACATGCCCCCACCATCTGGTGGTCAACGAGCGCACACAAATTAACGTCGGTCTCGGTGCAAAGCGCACGCAACCTCCGAACGTTGCACCCAAGCATTGACCGACAGGTGGGCCAGCGCGACCTCACCCACCGTGAGAGCCACTGATCTGACAAGTCACCCTCTCATCTCCCACTGCCGCGTGGACCCCGCTTGCGAGCTCGGTCGGTCAAACCTTTGGCAGCTCCTGCCGCAACCGGGCCCACACGCCATCGTCTCCACCCAGACCAAACATTCCACCGCTCCCCTCCCAATTCCTTCTCTTCTTCGGCGATGGTGTGATCGGATCCACCAGTCCCACCCGGCCCCAGATCTAGCGCCGCCGCTCCCGCCATGGCCGACCACTCCGACTCTGACTCCTCCCCCAAGTCCTCGTCGTCCTCCTCCGCCTCCTCGTCCTCCGCCCGCCGTCGCTCCCCGCCGCGCGTCCGGGCACACTCCGACGAGGGCGGCAGCAGCGACGGCGTCCTCGTCGAGCTCCCCTCCCAGGTACCATCAGCACCGCAGCTTCCCCCCGCTCTGCCTGCCTTCTCCATTTCGATACCTGGGTCCGCCCGAACGAACGGAACCGGCTTATAGAAGCTTCTGCCTCTGCCCGCGGCCTGTAGGAAGCGCGGAGCCCCGGGGCGGACCCCGACGCTGGCGTCTTCGTCAGCATGCCCGCCGACGATGCCACCAGTGGCGAGACCTTCGAGGACGCCCCCGACGACCTCGCCACGGGCGGCTTCCGCTCCTCCCGCTCGCTCGATGAATCCATCGCCGTCATCGATTTCCCCAACGAGTCTAGCGCCGCCGCCGAGTGCCGCAAGTACAAGGTGCTGCTTCTCCTTTGCCTCCTGTACTAGTTCAGTTTGTTGTTATTTCGCACGTGATTTTGCACCGTGCCAGCTCTATTCTGTAATTGTAAGGTGATGTGGAATGGGTTTGGTTCAGGAAGAGAGGGAGGTCTTTGCGCGGGAGGCAGCGGCACTCCGGAGGATGCTACGAGAGCTGGTGGGGCAGGAAGCGTCGCAGGCAGAGGATTCTGATGAGAGGGTGCTGGCATCGCCGACACCACTGCACTCGGTGCTGGATGATTGCTCGAGGCTTGTGCTTGAACTGAATTCAGTGGCATGCTCCAGGGAGCAGGAGATCGACAGCTTACGTTCTAGGGCTGCCGAGGCAGAGGTGTCAAGGGAGGTTGTGGATGCATACCTTGGTTCGTGGAGGGAAGTGTCAGAACTAACGATTGGGCGAATAGTTGCATCGGTTGATGCTGTAGTTGGGCAAGAAGACATCAGCTTTGAGACTGCTGATCAGGACAGGATGTCTGTTGTCGAAATGAAGACCCTAATGCTAGCAGAGAGGCACAGGCAGGTCTTACTGGGTATTGGACAACTTGAGCAGGTTTTAGCAGAGGTTAAGCCTGGTTCCATGGCCATGGGCCAATGTGATCATGCAACTATCTTAGGTCTCGTTTCAGAAGAATTGGTCAGTAGCAAGAGAAATGAAGTAGAATTCCTGCAGAAGGTGAACACTTTCGGGGAAGAAAACAAGACTCTTACTGAAGAGCTTGAGAAAGTGAAAGCTGCTCGAGATGCAGCAATTGCTGAAGCAGGCAAAGCAAAAACAGAGTTTGAGCAGATGGAGCATAAATTGTTGACAACTAAGGAGAAGCTCAGCATGGCTGTTACTAAGGGCAAATCTTTGGTGCAGCATCGTGATTCCTTGAAGCAGACATTGGCTGAAAAGACAGGTGAGCTGGAGAGGTACATAGTGGAGTTGCAACAGCATACTGATGCCTTGCAAGCAGCTGAGGGCAGAATCGAGGAGCTCAAGTTGTTGCTAGATGAAAAGTCAAATGAGCATGCGAAATGCTTAGATGAGCTTCGAGAAACATACAGCGCATGGGAAGCTGCTAAGGCCAGCATTGAGCAACTGAATGAAGCAAACGGTACACTTACTTCCGTTCAGGCCTCCCTTTCACTAAAGGATGGGGTTCTTCAACGTATTGAAGAGGTCATGTCGGAGGCAACATTTCCAAAGGATCTGCTTTCCTTGGAGATGACTGACAGATTGGAATGGTTGATTGAACAAAAGAAAATTGCTGATATGATCTTCTCGGAGCACCAGAAAGTCAAAGACATCCTAGGCTCAGTTGACTTTCCACACTCAGTCTTAACCGGTGAACTTGATTCACAAATCACTTGGCTAGTCAGCTCATTGAGCCAGGCCAGGGATGATGCAGTCCGGATGCAGAATGAGTCTTCTGAAATCCTTCATAGACTGGCCGCACATGAATCAAAATTGGTCTCAATGCATGAGGAAATTGACCGTTTGACCATAGTTCTACTAGAAGAGAAGCAGGAAAAGGATATACTTGTCAATGAACATTCTGAATTAATGTCTGTATACAATGCTGCTGTTGATAAGTTATCTGTTGTCTCATCATGTAATACTGAGCTTGTAAAGGCATTTGCAGAGGTTTCTGGTGTCACATTGGACGACAATGAGCCCCTGGAATCTACCAAATTAGTAGACCAGTGCCTAAGCAACATCCAACGAAGAGCAAAAGCCTCTCCCATTGAGTGTGAAAGTTTTGAGAAATTACAAACACTAGCGTATACCCTAGATCAGGAATTAACACTATGTAAAATAATTCTTGAAGAAGACATGACTGACAGATCTGAGAGGATGAGACTATCCGGTGAACTACAAAGAATGACAGAGGAGATTAATGTTCTGAAAAATGAAAAAGAAACATTACAGAAAGAGCTTGAACGGGTGGAGGAGAAATCATCTTTGCTCAGGGAGAAACTGTCAATGGCTGTGAAAAAGGGGAAGGGTTTGGTACAGGAGCGTGAAGGACTCAAGCAAGTCCTGGACGACAAGAACTCTGAGATAGAGAGGCTAAATCATGCTCTTGATGAAAAGAACTCTGAAACAGAGAATTTAAAACATGCTTTGGATGGGAATAACTCTGAGATAGAGAAGCTGAAACATGCTCTGGATGAAAATAACTCTGAGATAGAGAAGCTAAAACAAGCTCTGGATGAAAATAACTCCGAGACGGAGAATCTGAAACAAGCTTTGGATGAAAAGAACTCTGAATTAGATAAGCTAAAACGAGATCTAGACGCAAGGAACACAGAAATAGAGAGTCTGAAATATGAGATAGTGTCAAGAGAATCTGCAAATACGGATCTTAGAGAACAAGTTGAAAATCTGTCTTCTCAGGTTACACATTTTGATAAGCTGCAGTTGGACATTCTCTCCCTTAATGATGAAAAGGGTAAAGTAGAAATCATGTTGGAAGAAGCTAAAGTTTCCTGGGGCGTTCTAGTTGATTCAATATCAAGCATTGCTCTTCCTGTTGATCATCCTCATGAGGAGCCTGTGGAAAAAATAAGCCAGATTGCCCAATACATCATGGAATCACAAGCTGCTAAGAGTTCTGTGGAGAATGAGCTACGCAAAGCAAATGAGCAAGTTGCCTTGCAAGCTGGCAGGCTTTCTGATTCCCTTTCTACTATAAAGATATTAGAAGATGAATTGAGTAAAGTAAAGGAGTATATTTCTTCTATTTCTGAAGAGAAATGCCAAATACAATTGCATGCTGCTGCTGTAGAGGAGGAGTTGGGGAAAACAAATGAGGAACTGGCTTATAATGCCAACAAACTAGAAGACGCCAACGTAACTATTAACTCACTACAAGAGGCATTGTCACAGGCTAGAATGAGTCTTGCTATTCTTGATACTGAAAAGAATGAAGCTGAAACCAAACATGAAATGGAAATCAGTTCTCTTAATGCTAAGCTAGCCAATTGTTTGGAAGAGTTGGATAAAACTCATGGAAACTTACAAAGTCATTCAACTGAATATCATGGTTACCTTGAGAAACTTAGCACGCTTTTAACGGATGATAGCATCATATCATTGATGGCTGAAGAATTTGGAAAGAAGATCAGCACCTTGAGAGATATGAGCCTTACAGTGAAGAGTATGCATGAACAACTTGCTGCAATAGGATTTCAGATGAATCCAATTATGGAGGTAAAGTGTTTTTCATGATTATATGACTTTTTTTGAAAATATTTTTTTGTTTTCTTTGTTTTTGTGTGTTACAGTATTTTTTTTTATTATCAAACTTACTAGTTTTCTAGCATTACTTGTTCAGTCAGGATCCTACTACCAAATGTAGCTATTGTGTTATTGGACTTGGTTGAATGCTCCTTTATCATTATAGCTACGCCTCTATACATGCTTATAATGTAGTTATTCTGTTGGATCTGTCAGCTATGTAATGTAGTTCTTATTCCCTCAATGGGGAAAAAAACTAATGTTGTTCTTATGTATGGAACCAACGGACAAGATGGCTGGATGACTTCTCAAAATTTGAGCCATCAACATGTCGTGTCTGGTTGTGTTAGTAAGATAGCTATGGAAAAAAGGAAGAATGTAGCTATGTTCAAGCTTTATGCTATGCAGTAAGTTAGACATCGCCCACTTAGTTTCATTTTTTATATTACTTTGAATGATGATCCACAGTTCCGCACATAACTAAGAAGTGGGTACCTCATGTAATCTGTATATCCCTGGTCTCCCTGTGTATGTGTCTCTCTCTCGTGCACACATTAAGCATAGACTTTTTCAAGTTTTTGCCTTGCTTGGTTTTTGAATTCTTTGTCAAGCACAACGATTGCGCTTACTTGACCTCATCATGCTCAAACATAACCTGACCATTTAATATACTCATAAGCAGGATTCAGAGTTTGCCACGCTTTTCTCTCTTCCGGACTATGATAACTTTGTTACTGAAAGAATTCTTGACAGCAAAACTAGAAAAGGGAATAGTGATGATGCTTCATCCTTGAGTACTATTGTTGAACAGTTCAGCAATCAAGCTGAATATTTGTCTGGTTTTTTTAAAGATTTGTCAGGCTACATGAATGACAATATTATGCTGGTGCTCCGTGCTCTGCAATTGGCAAGCAACAACTTCTCTCGTACTTTAGAAGAGCACAGCTCCTTGAAGATTAAATTGGGGAACATGGATGCTCAGAACAGAGCTCAAGAAGCTGAATTGCTTGCTCTACAAAAAGAGCTCAGGGAAATGTCATCAAAATGTATTTATTGCACTGAACAGATTCAAATCATCTTTGATGGTGTGCTTGATCTAGGCTATGCAATAGAGTTCACAACAGGCGACTCCAGCATTGTACCAAAAGTAGAAGGAAAATTATCTGTTTTGAACGATGAGGATTCTGGTGATTATACAAAGGTGGCGGATACTTTACTATCTGCCGTGAACAAACTGATGTCAGAGTCTCAGAAGTTATCTGATGTTAAGGGCATAGTGATAACTTCGTTAGATGAGTTGAAAATGAGGTTGAAACAAGCTGAGTCTGCTGCTGAAACTACTTCAAATGACCATCAGTTGTATGTGGAAAGAGTATGTGAGCTGGAGAAAGATCTCAAAACAGTACAGAATGAGTGCAATGGAATGGAAACAAGGATTCAGGAATACCAGGAAAGGGAGGATATGTTGAAGGCACGAGAGTTAGAGTTGCTGTCACTTGAGCACACTCAGACTACAGTAGAAAGGGGTAATTTTTCATAAAACTATTAATCAGGCATTCATATTTGGACTACTTATTTATTTCGGACTTATTTTACTTGTTTTGTTCTTGTCTTAACAGGTATAGCTGATGTAATTTCAAAAGATCAGCTGGAAGCACTGGTTGAGAAAATAAATAAGCTAAATATACCATCAGGCGAGTCACATTTGCAGAGAGAAGTGGCTATGTTCTCTAGTCCCATTGACAAACTCTTTTTTGTTATTGATGAAGTTGATGCACTTCAACGTGAACTGGAGACCTTAAGATACGAAAATGAAGATTTACAGTTAAATCTTGAATCACATGCTCGTGAAATTGAACAGCTAAAGGAGGTCTGCAGAAACAGTGATTCAAACCATAGGGAATTGGAATCAAAAAGCAGTGAACTGCTTGAGGTAACAGTCAGTATGGAGCGAATGATCCAGCGGTTAGGATATCTTGGAGGAAAAGATGCGCTAGAAGATAACAAACCTTCAAGCACACAGACACTCTTATCAAAGCTGGAAAAATTAATAATCGCCTCAAGTACGGAATCTGGGAATGCCAAGTCTGTAAAACAGGAGCTGGGAGCAAAGTTGCAAGCCAGGGAAAAGGCTGTTGATGAGTTATCAGAAAAAGTTAAGATGCTCGAGGACTTGTATCATTCTCGGGTTGTGCAGCCAGAAGTTAAAGAGAGAGCATTTGAAGCATCTTCCTCAGCAATTGGTTCAGAGATATCCGAGATTGAAGATTTGGTAAGCCCTGTTTGTCTTATGGTTTCGTCATTGCTTTCCCTTCTCTATGTTTTGTGTATCAGCACACATCTTTGCAGATGTATGAAAAATGCATATATGCTGGTTGTAATAATATAGTCTTTTGTTCCACTCTGTAGGGACCAATGGGGAAGGCATCGATTTCATCTGTCCCTACAGCCGCACATGCTAGAATAATGCGAAAGGCGTCATCCGACCATCTTGTTCTGAATATTGGCACAGAGTCAGAACGACTAATTGCTACACAGGATTCAGATGACAAAGGTAATGTAGCCTATTTTTTGAGTTATTTCTATTAATACTTTTAATGTGTCAATGACAGTGCTGTATTTCTTGTATTGAAGGGCGTATTAAATCATTGCATACATCTGGCTTGATTCCGGCCCAAGGAAAGCATATTGCTGACAGGGTTGATGGCATCTGGTAAGCTGTTTACATGTGGACAAGTAATGCTGTTCAAACTCAGATGACATTAGGACAACAAAAAACATAACTTTTCTCTGAATTCGATATTTTCTATTTCTTGTTTATTTAAAGTTTGTAAGGATTTGTGTCTTCTTCCTTTTTCTCCAATTCAATCTGAACTTGGAGTTTTATTTGGATTAGCGTGAACCAAAATAATTGCATAATTACACCTAGCTATCAGATGCACATGCAAGATATGCCCCTTAATAGTGTCATCCTCTTTTTTTTTACTGTACACTCCAGAAAGAAGAGTTAAACTGTGCCAGCTGAAATTCTATTGCTTGATTGATTGTTTTCATTGACGACTATGATGATTGTGTGGAAGGAGTGTACTGCATATTACATTTCTGCAAGTGCTGAGTTTAGTCTAACTACCTTGTATCTTTCTGCAGGGTCTCAGGGAGCCAACTTCTGATGAACCGGCCGCGTGCAAGGCTAGGAGTCCTGGTGTATTGGCTCTTCCTGCACTTGTGGTTGGTAGGCAGCATCTTGTGACACTGCTTGTCAATAACCAACCCCTTCATAGCATAATTGTACAATAGCGCGTATTCATAGTTTTACCTTTTCTTTCTTATTTACCATAGAAATTCCATTCTTTTTTTATTTTGTGCTCCCTGCTCCAATTTGCACTCGAGCAGTATATGTTGAATTCCGCACACAGAAAATGTAATATGTGCAGAAGATAACAATACCATTCTTTGTTACGCTGAAGAAGTGAATGTTTTAGACGTGACATGGCCATAACGAGTTTACCATAGTTTCTTTGGGAAGCATGATGGCTAATTGGCTATGATATGAAATAGTATTATCGAACGAATGAAAGCGTTTGAAAACTCGAGCTTATATTTTGTTGTCATTGTGGAGCGAGAGGTGTTCTATTTGCTACTCATTTCGTCCGCATCCGACCAGTGGTTTTCAGTTTGGGACTCGGGAAATCGATTGATTATGCGATAAAAGGTTTTACTTTTGAATACTACATAAAAGTGTGGATATATGACCCATCCTGAATTTGTGTTCCAAAATCATTTACATAGTTAATATGTCCTCACAGAATTTAGACAAGTTAGAAGTGAAAACGTTGCTATCGGGATACTGAAAATTACCTAAAATTTAATGGCATCGATTCTACTTTTCTCTAAACAAATCATGATTTGTTGTTTTTACCTTCTGAAGTTCCATTTAAATTTAGAAACTAGAAAATTCAGTAAAAATCTGTGAAAATTAGTCTACCTCCATTTTCAAAATATGACTTAAAAAAAGTGGTACTTAAAACAGGCGCAAAAAGACTGTCTCCGGCAAAAACCTGCAAATTTTGCTATTTCTCTCGCTCCAAAGCCAAGCAACTTCTCAAACACTCTCGTAGCCTCTTCAGTTCCGAACTCCCTTCCTTCCCTCCCATGGCGAGCAAGCCAAGCAGCGCCGCGACCGCGGCCTCTCGGGGCGGTGGCGACGGAGGCGCGCCCCTCGAAGCCCTAGCCATGGAGAAGGTGGCGGAGGCGGCCGACGCAATCGCCGCCGCGGCGAGCGCCGGCGAGGTGGTCCGCGCGATCCACGCCGTCGCCACCCTCCTCTTCCCCGTGGACTCCGCCGCTGTCGCTGGTGAGGCCTCGAATCCTAACCCCACTCACCCCCCGTCCCCATCTCTCGTCCACGTCCTTTGGAGTTCTCTGACGCGCTCTCTTCTGCGTGCGCTCTCCTGCAGGTACCGTGGACGAGCCCTTCAGGAGCCAGGTGAGACTGCTAATTTTAAGCCTTATATTCATGCATCCGATCAAATTTACGAGGTTCTCATATGATTTGTTGCTGCGAAGTCCGACGGAAGGGGTCTGTGTATATTGGGAAGTCCAATTTGTGTATTGACTCGCAATCACTAGGATGGTAACTTTGATGGTAGGAATGTTGTTATTATTATTGGTTTTGATATGGGATTGACGATTACCATTCAAGATAAACGAAATACAGTTCGCACAAGAAAGAAGAGTTATGAGGCTGAATTTATCAGGCTATCAATACCTTCTCACCGAGCATAAAGGCCTGAGAGCTATTACATGGATTGTTCTAAGTCATTTGTAAGAAAGTCAAATAACAACCTAGATTGGACTTTGGAGAAATTACTACGAAAGGAACTCCAGAGTTATATTGCAGTTAGCCATAATTTTTTCAATCAATAAGCATCAATAAACCTTAGAACATGAATGGTCACATAATGGGCAATAAAATTGCAAGACCTTGCTGAGTTAGCTTAGGTGAGAAGTTGCGGTATACATTTAATCCTTTATAGACCTGAGTCCGATGATAATGCATTTATTACAAAGGACCAAGTATCGCACATTCAAGAGATATATTAGTGTGCATATTCAAACACAGATGCTTCCTTCTGTGTGATTCAGAAAATTGGATTTCTAGACTTTTAGGCCATGATAGAGCGGGGATGATGCATCTAATTTTTGTATTATCAGATTATCAGTGTTGTGAGCCTCGACCATGATGAGAGGGAATCTTGGATACGTGCTTTTTACCATGGTCCAGCATTTCCTACTATGTCTAAGATATTGCTTGGCAGTAAGTGTACTCAAACCTGTCACTGTATGCACATATTATATTACTGAGGTGTTTGACATGTGTAACTTCCCCATTTGTACAATTAATACAATCTCATAACATACTAGCACAATACCCATGCGTTGCTACGGATTAAAGAAAATATAATATATGTTTAAAAAAATTATACTACTTGTTTATGCTACATTAGATCATTTACACCCGCTCTCATCTTAACTATTTCTCTCGGGTCCAATGGTGGGCCTGCCTGAGGTGGACAGACCGCCGCCACCAATTGATATCGTGCACTGTTAATATCATCTGCCAACTGCAATCTCATACAGTCATACTTCATTAGTATCATTCATCAATCTCACAACATATATGCACTGTTTGCAGTAATACGAATTGACTAGTGATTTGTTCCATTAGTTAAAGCCTCAATCGAAAACTTATAGAGTTCTTTAAAAAATTTGATCGTAAAAATGTTACTAAATATTTCATGCTCAAGTCCAAATCCTAACTAAATTTATATGTTCACTGTATGGGTGGAACGCAAGAACGAAGAGAGATTTGCAGCAGTAATATTTACTGGATGCTTATGGAAAGTTTTTGTCCATTGTTTGGTAGGGTTCCCTAGTTCACAATCTTGTGGGGTACTCTTTCTGCCTATTGTCTCGAAATGCTGGTTCAATCATATACTTGTCGTGTCACATCTGTTTAAATTGAAAGCAATGCATGTGTGGTTACATCGCTAATTGTGAGGGCTGGGGATAATCCAACTTTTCTTTGGGCACTGATTGTTCATAGCGGTCACTACACTTTCATTTGATTATTATGCTCTCATAAACAACTAGACTTTCATCACACTTGCATCATTTACTAAGCTTGTTGCACTTTGCTAATCTTAGGCGTTTGGTTTCTGTTTATAATCCCACTCTCACACTTTGGTTGTCCAGATATTGCATTGAAGTGGTTAGGAATATCCGCGCCTCTGCAAGGAAGGAAGTCTATGATTCATTTTTTGTCAGAGGACCTCCAACTGAAGTGATTCAGGCTCTTGTTCCAGCTTTATCTCAAGATGGAGACTCTAAGGAGGATCATAACATTTTTTGTTCGAACATTGAAAGGTGCTATTCTTAAGCAACCATCTATCTATGCTACGTCATCACAACTGAATCTTGTATCAGTTCAACTTTTTATCAAGCCTTTTTTTTATTAGACAACTGCCAACATTTCTATTTTACTACACACAAATGTTGAAAGTTCAACACTTGAACTACGTAATTCTTCACTACTATTGTACCTTTTTTTCCTGATAGGTTGGTTTGTATTTTTACTGCATGCTATGCTTGATCTGTGTGGTGTCAAACAATTAGGCACATGGAATTTGTGGCAGATCCTATCATGCACTTCCGAGCATTCTATTTATCTAGCAGTAGCACAAGCAACCTGGAAACATTTTCTGATAATCTTTAATCAGTGATTGTTGCTGAAGAAACAGGAGATAGTACAATAGGATGAAAACAAAAGATTATGCATATACAGATCCCTTGATCCTCCATCTGTTCTCTTCCGCTTGTCATTTTATAACTCGTGCGCAACCAATCTCTTAAAACTTTGACTACAAATGCATGTAAAAGTATTGGATTTCTGAGATGAAAATTATTCTGTTAGATTTTTTTCATTAAAGTACTTTATATTGTTACACTTGTAGCAATTTTTGCTAGCAATAATTATTACAAACAATGGTCAAAGGTGTGTATTGGAAACTGTGTCAATGTCTAAACTGACAAGTAAAAAAGAAGGGAGGTAGTAGTTTATACAATCTCTTAATATATTTGGATGACCTTTTCAAAATGGTTGGTGAAAGCTATTGAATGATCTGAGTAGTGGGGTTAAGGCATATGTGGTAAGGACTGGTGGAAGTATGGAACGGACGAAGCAACATAGCATGATGATGAGCAAATTTGTAATCATTTTATAGCTCCTAAAGTTAATCAACGATGTGGTTTCTGATGTATAAACTCCCTGCAATTTGTACATACGGAATTTCTCCTACTATAGTTTTCATCTTTAGCAAGAACATAGTTGTAAAAAGTAGAAAATCAGGCCACTCTGAATCTCTTTTAACTACCTGTCTACCCCATACTCTGACGTATTGCTGCTAAATTATGTTCTGAATTTGGCTTTGTTATTAATAGCTTATGTTTTTCTTCATTTTAGGCTATTGATTTTATGTTTGCTTGAGAATAAGGGAGTGAGCCAGGTTGTGAAGAGTTTACTTTTTCCAATAAGCATGATGATGGCGTTCTCAACCCGAGAGAGAACAACTTTCATATCAGGGTTGCACAACTACTCGCATCCATTCCAGATAAAGCAAGAATGGGAGCCTCACCTGCACTTATATCATCGTATCTTTTTTCTCTTTATAGTGTATCTTCCAGTTGATCAGCCAGCCAAATTACTTGGGGTTCTTCCTTGCTAAATTTTCTCATTCCATCTTTGTGGCGTGTTGCAGTGTGAATGGGTCGCAGGTATAGATGGTTTAAACAGTAGGTTTGGTATGAATATTTTATTTTCAGCAGATAATATATTACCAAAAAAGAACTTTGTGTGTGTTGCCAACGCGTTGGGGGTGAGGGGTTGTTGAGTTCTCTCTCACGTCATTATTTTCACTTTTACTTGTACAATCTTTTTCCCTTGGAATTTGAAGTCCTTAACATAAAACAAGGTCATTCTTCAAGAGTGTTGTCAGCCAACTTCTTGTTGGAGCTGAAGAAGCAGCTATCAAGTTGTGTGCTGGACAAAGATGCCAATCAACAGGATGCATTGAGTTATGTGTTCCTCTTTGTGGGTGAAGTGTTATCTCGTGTTAGCCGTCGTGGATCTACTGGTGAGGTTTCATCCCTCAGAATACAAGATGCGTGATGTGCATTTGCTTGTTTTGAAATTACATTCTTGGCATCTTCATTTTCCATTTGTATGGTCTGCTACTGAGACTTGGGTGATGTAGCAGCTTCTTTTTTTCCCTTTGTAAATCCTTTCGATGTGACTATGGAAACTAACACAACAATCAGTTGGTTGCTCCATTGTTCACTGATACTCCAGTTGACACTTGAGTCTTGTTTTTTGGGGTGTTGTCCGCACTCCCCACTTCTGACAATTAAGTAGACTTCAGCCAATGCCTGGGATCTCCTGATAGCTAGCATAGCAAGTACCTCATGGGCTGATTAGTTCTGGTGTACTGCTCTTGTCCATAAACGAATTCTACTTCATAAGCTCCTGTATTCTCTTTTGTCACTATCAGTACAGCCCAACAAAGGCATCAGGTCTTTTTTTTTGTATGTCTGATAAGGCGCATTGATCTTTTCAGGCATTTTAGTTGCTGAATTGATTCCTATGATCCGTAATCACTTACAGAGATGCGTAGCATCAGATCGTAAGACAATAATTCCTGACATGATCAAGCATGTTTCTCAGTCTCAATTTTGGTTCAATATGGTTGAAGCAATGAGAGATCAACATTCTATTGAAAGGTTGACTGAAGAAATTTGCGCCAACTTGCATCACAACATATAAGTGATGAAGAGGCTTACTGATTTTGTGGACGCTGTTAATCAGAATATCATGCATATGACTGTTATGAGGTGGATAGACGTATGTCATTTAATTCTAAGCAACACTTTAAGTGCTTGTTGCAGCTTAGCTACTTCCTCAATTCACTGCGTATTTTGCATGCTATATTACTTTCTGAGGGAAAACATACTTGAAAGGCATCCATGGCCAGGATTGCAGCTTCTTTTTATTAGCTGACATGTTAAGTGATAAGATGAGTAAATATTGTCCAGGTCATTCTTTGGAACATCTTTTGTTCCTGTATTAATATGAAGACAAACAGGGTTCCCTGTATGTAACTATTTTCAATGTATTAACCTGCATGATTGGAAAGTGATTTATTAAAGTACTATTTATTTACCTTTCTTTTCCTTCATCATATAATTTTCTTTGTGCTTTCTTCAGGACAAGTTTATTGACAAATTTTTGATTTGGAAAACATTCCCTCTATGCTGCTTGAGATGGATTCTTCAATATGCTGTCTTTGAATTCCCACCAAATTCGGCCCCCGAAACTCAGATGCACAGGACATCAAACTTCCTCGTTACATTGCAAAGTTTAGTTAGTGTTTGGTCCAAGAAAGAGTTCGTCAGTCATATTCAGTGGAGCAACAAGCTTGTATCCTTGAGGCACTTAAAAACTATATTATTTATTTCTCGTTTCAAGTTATCATTTGGCATTGTTCTCCTAAGCAATATGCAGATATCACCGCAGCAATAGGGTATGTTTGGAGAAGATGTCAAAAAGAGAATTAGAAACAACTAAAGATGTATGAATTATATTCTGAAGGAGTAAGCTGTAAGTACTGTTCTTTTCCCTGCATTAGCTTACCAGAATATGGTAAGGATAATCGTGATATCTACTTACGGAATGTTGTTTTTACTATAGGTAGGTTAGAGAGCCCAATGATTTAACCGGAAGATGGCCAGTTCCATTGCATTGACATTTTCTAAGTTGTGATCCAAAAAAATCCTCTTTACCTTGATGATGACTGTTGTGAGAATGTTGACTGGGAGTTGGGGTTCTTTCTCCAAAGGAGATTACAGCTCCTTCACATGATGTAGAACTTAGAAGCAAACCAAAACCATCTTTGCGTGAGAACACGAGACATGCTGGCAAGAAAAAAACAAAGGCTATCAAGCATGATATTTCAGACAACAAAGTAAAAATCGTAGAGATCAAATCACTAGATTCTGATGAAATGTCTGGTCCTGCTATAAATTTTGAGGAGGAACAGTGTGATGAGGAAAGCATGAACAATGACGCTTCAAGTGATTCATCCCTGGAGCCGTATGATCTATCAGATGATGACACAGATTTGCAGAAGAATTTCACCCATCTAAGTGATCTTGCTGCTGCATTACGAAAAACCTGATGATCTAGATGGGTGTAAGTTTCCACTTAGTGCTATGAATACTTTTGAAACAAAACTATTGCTAAACCCTGATCTTCTTTCTTTTATCTTGCAAGGTTGAAAGTGCTCTTAGTTGTGCTGAAAAGCTTGTGAGAGCATCACCTGATGAACTGCGCCACAACTCAGGTGATCTTGTTAGAGCACTAGTGCATGTTCGTTGTTCTGATGTGGCAATGGAAGGTGAGGAAGATTCTGCTGAAGAAAAGAGACAGAAGGCATTAATCGCCTTGCTGGTAACCAGTCCATTTGAATCGTTAGATGTTCTGACCAAGTTGGTATATTCATCTAGTGTAGATGTAAGTCAGCGTATTTTAATTATTGATGTTATGACTGAGGCAGCACATGAGCTTGCTGAGACTAAAATTGTAAAGAGCGAACATCAGCATGGGAACTTGATATCTGACACTTCTCCGTCATGGCTGGTTCCTAGGGACAGAGGACCTCCTGGGGCAAGTCCTTGGAGAGAGGTCTCAGAACCAGGAACTCTTTTGAACTGGTCACACCGGTATGAAAGAGAAGTTCCATCTAGATCAGGTCAGGTTAAATCAGGAAAATCTCGTAAATGGGGTCTTGGGAAAGCAAAAGATTTGCAGGCGGCGTGGTCAAAAAACAGATTTCCTTTGTATGCTGCTGCGTTTATGCTCCCAGTTATGCAAGGATATGACAAGAGAAGACATGGGGTGGACTTGCTCAATCGGGATTTTGTTGTCCTAGGTAAATTGATATACATGCTTGGCGTCTGTATGAAGTGCATGGCCATGCATCCGGAGGCATCAGCTCTTGCCCAGCTCTTCTGGATATGATAAGATCTAGGTATTCTATGTCAGGATAAATATTTCAATGTTAAGGACCTTATTTTTTAGGGAAAAATGGTAAGGGCCTTATTTGGTAATCAATTGGTGTAATTTTACATGAAATTTATTCTACAGGGAGGTTTCACAACATTCTGAAGCATATGTCAGAAGGTCTGTGTTGTTTGCAGCTTCTTGTATATTGATAGCTCTGCACCCATCATATGTGGCATCGGCTCTTATAGAAGGCAACCAGGACATTTCTACTGGTTTAGAATGGATACGCACATGGCCTTTCATATTGCTGAAGCTGATCCTGATACAGAGTGCACATCGGTAAGTATTCCAATAAATATCTGTTATGAATCTCTTCTACACCTTATGTACTGCAATTACGGGATAATGTGATCCTTCATCAAAAATGCTTGCGTAATGGAGTCCTTCGACCAGAAAATAAGTACAGGGGAAAAGTTGTATGTAATTTGACCATTATTGTATTTGGTTTTTGCCTGCAAAAAATAGTCATTTGACTGTTGATAGGATTTACTATCTGATAATATAAACTAAGCTAACGTGAGTTCTGTTTTATTTTCAGTGAAGTTCACACCTTTTTACTTGCTATAACGTAAAGAGAAAACCAATTACTAATATGTTGGATATACAATCATCCTTTCCACTTTTACTCACTATTTTCATCCCATGTTTGTTTCCTAGATGGCCATGACCTGCCTGCGACTCCATTCTGAGATGGCCCTTCAGACATCGCGCGCGCTGGAATCTGCAGAACATTCCAAGGCCGGCACCAGGGCTCTACCTTCTAGCTTGACAACATTATAATTCCATTTGCAAACATGAGGTGATCGTGATATACTCGAGAAGTTGTAAAGGGGATGTATTGCTCATGTATATTAGTACCACCGCAGCTAATTCTGCTCAAACGGCTATTTCTCGTCCTGTTTGTAGTTGTACGGACTGTTTTTCTTGCTGATGTGGTGGGCCTCTGGGTTTTGGCCCATGCACGGATACATTATGACTTCAGTCCTGTCAACGAATAGCTGGACGTTCTTTTTCAACACAGCCTAGCTTGATAACGGACTCATTTGTCATCTCAAGCAAAGCATTGGTTTACTACTGGTTATTATGGATTACATATGATCCAAATATGATTCTGATACAAACTGTGCTGTCTTCAGTTTTTTTGCAGTCTCAGTTTCACCAGCTGCTATGTTTATCTCTGAGTCCATAGATGATGATGCTCTCGTGTTGAAAGAACAGTGCCTTTTAGTCCAATGAGCGATATACCAATGCTTGTTTGCTCGGCCTAGGAATTTTTAGCTCAACGACAGGCTCAGCGTGTATCGGTGAAGTCAATCCTGTCAAACTTTTGGGGAAATTGCCAATAAAAAAGAACAGATTTGCGATTTATAGTCAACCGAGTTGCATATTATCAAACCTACATATATATATATATATAAACTTTAGGTCTAACAATATGCATCTCTAGATTTGAAATTACACATAATTTCTCAAAAATGTAATTATTCAATTAACCATTGGATAAAGAATCAGCGACTATTTCTGAGTTGACTTAGAAAGACACTCATAAAAGAAACTTATAGATATGAGTGTCTATTTCTAAGTCGATCGAAATTAGGTGCTTGCATATTTTAGAAATACGTGTAACTTTATGTATTAAGTTGTATGTTTTAGATCTAAAGTTGCACAACTATTTTTATGTAACTTTAAAGTTGATAATGTATAACTTGATTAATTTAGAAATAATAATTTTTTAAATGATATAGAAATAATAAATCTGTATGGATAAAATTTAAGCCTGCTGTCGTCAGACTGAAACTTCCACCAAGAGATATGTCCCCCTTGTCCTCTGAACCAAATATTCTCTTATAGTAACTAACGACGACTTCATACCACGACCGAGAAATTTGTCTTGTAACATCATTAACCAAGTAAATAAGTAACGTACACAGGTGGGTTGTCTATTTGTAAGCATCGTACATCAATAACCATACAAATCTAGTGTTACAAAATTGATAAGATTTACCAAAACGTTAGACAGCAATACCGAAAGTTGCATTTAAGAACGGAGGCACTCTGTATTGTGTTAATGTTTTCTTTTGTTTTGTATTACTATATTAAGATGATATACATAGAGAATAAACTATCTATCTCTATATCAAATAGAAATATACAAAATTATTAAATTATTAAAAGACTAGAAAACTTAACAAAGTGGAAAAAAAAGATAGCTAAGTTACCGAACACAAAAGAAGCTAAGGCCGAGCCACTGTAGCCCCTATGTGGGGGACCATCAGGAGATTATCCACATGTGAATAACAACTACACAGTGATAAGGTGTAGAATGGTCTAGTTAGCAAGCGACGCATCCAATAAGGGATACGACTTGCATCGTCATCGCTGAATTTGACCAACAAAAATCAAATCCAAGGTTTTCACCCCAGGCAGCTAGTATCAGTTCTCCACAACAACGTCTTTAAGAAGCGAAAGCGGTCGTTGCCGAGTTTGGCCAGCGAATGCCAGATCTAGGGTTTTTACCCAAGAGAGGTACGAAAGCTCCTGACCGAGCCTTAGCAAACCTCCATCGCCGGATCCATCCAATGGCAAGACCCACTCAATGTCTTAGTCTGCCACTACCCCTTCCGGTCGGCATGGACACAGACCCCATACACACGCCGCCTCAAACCTCAAATCCACCTAGTGGATCACCCCGGTTGCTGAACGACGGCTTTTACCAAGGAAAGGAGGCACCTCAACGGCAGTCCAACAACGGCTTTTGTCGAAGGTCATCACGGCAGTGAAACCGACGTCTACCAAGGATCATGTAACACCAGGGTATAGCTGACCACCACACAAATTGCCTAACACAACATAGCCCAAACAACCAATAACGCTACCAATTGTTGCAGTCTCAAAGATGCCAATCTCCAAAAGTAACATGTTTCACTCACTTCGGCTTGGTGATGAACTCTTGCTTGATGCTCAAGTATGGCTCAATCTCTCTCTCAAAGATTTTCTCACAAGAAAGACAACTTGAGTTTGAGAAAATGTGAAGTAGCACCCAAGAGAGTAGAGGAATGGTTTTACAAAGAGTTGGACGTGCAAAGAGGGTTGGAGATATAGCCAATCCTCAAAAATTAGAGATTAGTGCAAAATTTGAAGAACTCAGAACTTCTGAGATGGAACTCGGAGATTTCAACATTTTAAAGCAACAACTATTTTGCCTGTCTAGAAATAGATCTCGAAATTTCTGGCAAGAACTCGGAGGTCCGACTTTCAGAATACAACGGACAAAAACCGAATTTTGGAGGTTTTGATTGGAACCCAAACCCTCTGGGATTATGGATGGGCTTGATAAGGTGTGATCAGAATGGATTCCCAGAGGTTCTGACATTGGCTCGGGCATCTAAGCTTTCAAGGATCCTTAATAGAGGATGGGCAGAACTCATCCTCGGAGGTTCCGACAATAGACTTAGACATTCTGAGATTTCAAAGGTAAGTCCAAAAACATAACTAGGTGACTCTGAAAAAATCCAACAGCTCCAACTTTGAAAGCAGAAGAACTTAGACATGTACAGAACCAAAACTCAGAGGTTCTGAGAAATCTTAAATATCCCAACATCCAAAAGATTAAACAGGTAGGACAACTCAGAAGCTCCGAATTTCCTGACTCTTCACACTGAATGGTCCGACATCAATCTCGAGTGTTTCGATATTTTTCTAGAAAATGTATGAATGAAGAGATTTTAAATGTCTCTTTGGATTTGGAAATTGGTTCCTAGTTGAGGATTAGCAAGACACTCTCAACACCTTCGAAATTTTAACCCCACTTAATAGTATAATTTTTACTAAACTCAATGTGATTTCTCAAACCACCAAAAAAACTAAAAAATATACTTAATCTTCATATCTTCGAATCGTCTTTCCTTAAAACTTTATAGGGGTCATTAAACACCTAATCACACTAGATACATACATTAGTTATTTACTCATTTTCTTATTAATCATCAAAACTCACTTAGCGAGCTAAGACACGCTTTTAGATTGCCGTGCCACCACGTCAGAAGGAAAGGCCGCGCCGCCAGGAGGGAGCGCCGCGTGGCCCAAAACCCAATCGCCTAAAAGGGCAAGCCCCGATGGTGACGTAGGGTCGACGCTAGCGGAACAAGGACGGCGGCTAGGGTTTCTTCGTGTTGTGTTAATGGTGCCAAGGTGAGTTCGAGTTGTTCTCGGAGTCGGACCGTCGGGGGAATGCGTCGCGCCAACCAACCGCAATGTAGCGAGTGGCGTGCCCGAATCCTACTTGTAATTAATGGTCATCCCTGCATCAGTGATATGCATTCTACGAGTCGGACTCGGAGACCGCGTGCATTCAAGGATAAATAGCAGAGGCCATGCCCTGCCTGCCTTCTTGCACCAACACCACCACCGATCCACCAGAATCCTCTCTCCCTCTCGATCCCGAGCTCTCGGCGAACGATGGACCTCATGGATTGCCGAGCCTCTGTTCGTCCTCCGCCCCCCCGGCTTCTTCGGCAAGCTCCCTCACAGGGTGCTCCCGGTGACGCGCGAGCTGTTCGACGCCGGCGTCGAAGCCTGCGCGCGGTCGGTCGTCGACGTGCCCGCTCGTCGTCCTCCGCCCCCCGGCTTCTTCCCGCTCCCTGCGCGCCGCGGCCCCGTGTACGCCACTGATCCCGTCGCCGAGGACGGCGCCTTCCTCAAGGCGTCCAAGGAGCGCGCCGTTCTGGTGTCCCGCGTCGCGGCTTCCAAGAACCCCACGACGCGCCCGCGGCTGTGCTCCGACTACGACGAGGACCTCGACTCCAACCTGAAGGCCATGGAGAAGGACGCCGAGGAGCGACCGTTACCGGACTACCTGAAGACGGTGCAGCGGGATCAGATGAGCCCGTCGGCGCGCGCCTCCCTCGTCGTCTGGATGGACACGTTCGTCCGGCACTACGACCTGGCCGCCGGAACGCTCCACAGCGCCGTCGCCTACGTCGACCGGGTCCTGTCGGCGAGAGCCCTGGCAAACCACAGCGACTACGAGCTCCGCCTCCTGGGCGCCGCGGCCGCCTTCACCGCCGCCAAGTACGAGGACCAGCGCACCAGTCAGAAGCTGAACGCGGACGACATCGCCTGGTACGGCGGGTTCGCCGCGGGCCGGGAGGTGCTCGACACGGAGCGCCGCATGGTCGCGGCGCTCGGGTACCGGCTCGGCGGCCCCACGGCGTACACGTTCGTGGGCCACTTCACGAGGTACGCCCAGGGAGAGGAGGACCTGCAGATCCAGCGCCTGGCGCACCGCCTCGCCGACCATTGGCTGCTCGACTACACGTGCCTGGGCTTCCTGCCGTCCGTCGTGGCGGCGTCGGCGATCTTCCTGGCGAGATGGGCTCTGAACCCGCCGGACGTCCTGCCGTGGAGCATGGAGCTGCAGGAGCTGACGGGGTACGGCCCCTTGGACCTGTCCGGCTGCGTGCGCGCTATGTACTCCTTCTCGCGGTCGCTGATCTGTGACCCTCGTTAGACTCACGAGAACAGAACAGTTTTGGTAGAAGTAGTAGAAGTGTAAAACCGTAGAATCTTGCAGAGGTTCTCTGTAATGTTCATGTATATGCATCTGAATTAATGCATTTGATTAAAACTTGCCGATCCTGGCTCAGGTCATGAAAGCATCTTAATCAGGAAAGGAAGCTCCAGAAATGGAAAGGTTATACTGTGTTGTTTTCCCTCTTTGTCGTAGATCAAGTTGATGTGATGCCACTGCGTACGATTTTTAGGATGGTACATTGGTACCAGTGCATTGCAGTAGTTCTTGTGGTAATTTCCTAATGCTTTCCTGGATACGTGACATAGGAGAAGTTGCTTCCGGGATGTGATAATCTATTGGGTATTTTATTTACACTCAATTGGTAATTCATTTACGTTATTAGTATAAAGATCGAGAAAAATAACTAGATACCTCGTTGGCTCGGTTCAACCGGCTCAGACTTGCATCCTTAGCTCTGATCTCTTGTTAGAAACGAGAAGAATAAGAGAGAAACTTGGAGCACACTCGCGGACGGAGGAGGGGCATATAATCCACCCCCGCACCTTCGCTCACTAGCCAGGCCACCTCCCTTCCTGATCTATCTTCCTAAGACTCCAGATGGCGACCTACTTGCCCTCTTCCCCTCTGCCGCTTTGTGCTCCTTCACTCCCATGGACGATAGCAACCTTACCATCTTCCCCTACCGCGCCCCTCCCATCCTACGTAACCAAAGAATCAATTTATAGTGTCGCAACCTCACAGTGTTGCACACCACCTCCTCATCCTATCTCTATAACCGAGGGGTTGGTGTAACTAGTCAGCAAGCCCAAGCAGTTACACCGCTGTGGCCTCATCCTGTCTTTCACCGTCATCCATCGCTAGAGATGAGGGAGTAAGGAGGAAGGTGACGCACTAAAGGGCAAACACATCAGCATTAGCATGGTGCACGACACAACATTTCCTGTAGTGTTTGTAGCATGCTCATCGTATAGATATTCCTGAAATACTCATCACCAGAATTCGAAAAATACCTAGGGCGACGGGAGAGGTCAACATGCACGACCTGGCCTCTTGCATGTGGGATTGTTATGGTTGCTTGGCACTGATAATGCTAAACCATCATAGCATCTCAACATACATGCAGTTATCCCAAATGGAAAATATGGCTTTCTCTGTTTCCATGATAATGGTAGATGAAATCAAATACGAAGCTAGATCGTGAGCGAGAGCCGGTATGACAGGCTTTAGGTGATAATGCTGTGAACGTTATTTACGGTGCAAACTTGTATTGGCATCGAGCGGATCAGGTGTATCCTATTTTTAGGCCCGCATTTCAACTTTTGTGTTTTGTGAGAACAATGAATAAATTCGCATATTTGGGCGACGGCCTGCTAGATCGCGTTTACGGCCCTCCTTAGAGATAGCTTAGAATTGTCCATAAGCCAGCTGTCTAGATAAGCCTTGTATATGTCCTGATGAAAATAAGCTCTAAAAATAAGCTTTGTCTATTCGGAATAGCTTATGAATCTGAGCTTAATATATATAGTAAAAAGTGTAAAGTCTACAATACCCTTAACTAGTAACAAGCATTCCATTTGGCTCTCTTCTTATTGCAATTACCAGATCATTTTTTTGCAATTACGAACACACTAGCAACAAGCATTCCATTTGATTATTTCATGAAATTTCAAGAAACCATTTGAGATTACACACAAGCATAGTCCATTCAACAATTCCCCAGATCATACACATCAATTTGCTACATATATTTTTCTAAACAATTCATTCTAGCCATCAAATGTTCAGGTGTTTTCTTTGGTCATGCACATTACAACCTCAAATATGCTCCCATTCATAAAATTAGCTATATGCAAACTAGTGTTTGGGAACAAAATATGCTAGCTATATGCAACAATGATTGTATAGAACAAAAAACTAGCTATCCAGATTTGAGACAATTTATTCAGTCCCATGGAACGCGAATGTGCGATGGTGGCGACCTTGGAGCCGGGCTTGGCGCAGATGCAGACGGCGACGGTGGACTGCGGCATTAAGCAGAGGCAAGCTCGGGAATCCCCCGCCCTCACTGCTGGAGCTCGCCGTGGCCGACGGTGGCCGGACCCTCTTTGGCCTTGCCTCGCTTCCCTGGAGCCATCTCCGGTTGTGAAGTGGAGGGGTCGGCGCGGGGATGGAGCTCGGGCGGGAGAGGATGGCTCGGTGGAGGGGCACAGATCTGGGCGGAGGGAGGGAAATGGAGGGAGGCGGCAGGTGAGGGGATCGGGTGGCCGGGGAGGCGCAGATCTGGGTGGGAGGTCGGTGCTCGGCGGCGGCTGTTGTAGAGTGACCGGTGCCGGCAGTGGGAGGAAGATAGCGACAGGAGGGGAATGGATCTGGAGGGAGGAGTCGGCGGCGGGAGGGCAACCGGCGCAGGCACGATGCAGGTTCCGGCGGCGGGAGAGGGGAGGGGCCGGTGGCTGGAGGGCGAATGGCGCCGGCACCGATGCTGGCCAATGGGGCGTGCAGGAATGCAAATTAGGGTGAGGGGCAAGAAAGGGTGGATTGGGGAAAAAATATTGGCTGTGTTTGTATTTATACCGATGGCATTGAGGGTAGTTTCTGCCAACTTAGAGGGTAATTCGGAACTAAGATATGGAGAAGCTCGAAAAGCTAGTATTTCAAGACTTATTACTAGCAATGGAAACAACACCTGCTTAAAAAATAAACCATGTTACAAAAATGTGTTTGGAACAGCTTCAGTTGTACGGGGCTGTGAAGCCCATGGAAAAGCTGTTCCTAACACAACTAAAGACCACCCTAACTCGAACCGACCCACGACCCGACCAAACCCGAACTCCAGACGCCGTGCGACCGAAGCGAACTAGCCGGACCCGACGGAAGCACCCCCCAACCCAGGCGAGCGGCGGCGTGATGGACGGCGGCGGCGGCGAGGAGGGGAAGCAGGAGCAGCACCTGGTGCTGGCCCACAAGCTCTTCCTCCTCTCCCAGCCCGACGTCGACGACCTCTCCAAGGTCGCCCTCCGCTCCGACGTCCTCTCCGCCGTCAAATCCGATGGTACCGTACCCGTCCCGCCCGCTCTTCTCCTGTCTCCCAACCGCTTCTCTGGCGCGCTGCCTACTGACGTGCTTTGTTTTTGCTGTGGGATTTGCCAGACATGGCGGCGCTGTTCGAGTCGCTGGCCGCCGCGGGCGTGCTTGAGCCGGATGCCGCGCTGCTCGCCGAGATGCGCGCCCGGATCGATGAGGAGATCCGCAAGCTCGATGAGAAGTGAGTGATTTCTTCCTCTGCTCGATTTCGGTTATATTTTTTTGGGGTAGAGGCTAGCATTAATTGGGGTTCTAGACGTAGTGAAGTAGACGGTAGATCTTATCAGTAAATTGCTTTAGCTGGACAGGCAGGCTTGGTTTATGAATCAGCGCTCCATGTTTATGATGACAGGAAGTGAATATTGTAGTAGACAGGAAGTGAATATTGTAGTAAACTGCGCATAACGTGTGCCTGGTCAAAAGACTGCAAAACAAATCTAAATTTCCCCCAATTTTGTGTGAGAACTGTGCCCGTATTCTGGTTAATATTTCTATGCACGCTATGATCTAGTTGTTATCTTTGACAGGTTTGCAGCCCATTATTAATGTTACCCAACTCGCTGTCCCAAGCTGCCACACATATAAATGTACATGTTTTTGTTCCACTGTTTCTGTTAGATGGTATGATGGGACCTGGGAAGGAGTATTAAGAATGCTAAGGAATAAAATGTTCTCCACTTTGGTGCTCAACACTGCCAATATCCAATTAAGTTTTTGCATCCTCAACTTTGGGGAAAAATCATTGCAGGATAGTTTGGATTTATTTTGAGTGGTCAGTGTTAAGGAGCAAGTGGAATTACTTTAGTGCCACATGACGATCTGGATGATAAGGAAGAACAAGTTAATAATTACTTTACTACAATCGTAAACAGGGCATTCTTAAAGGTTGAGTTGGAAAAACATGTTATTTTAGTGATTATATAAGTCTGCTTGTTTCTTATATTCCACGATGCTCTTCTCACTTATTTTGTCTATAATGTTTCCATTGTTGGCAAGTTTAATAAGTACTGGTTTGGTTTGTCTAAAGTTTACCTTATTTTGTATATGAAGAATTGCTGATGCTGAAGAAAATTTGGGTGAAAGTGAAGTGCGTGAAGCCCATCTTGCTAAATCCTTGTACTTTATAAGGGTTGGCGAGAAGGTATGAGCTTATTTACTTCTATATTTCTTCTGAGGCCTGGTTGGTCAACAAAGTACGTGTTCTAGATATAGTTGTTTACATTTTCTGAAATCAATATTGTAGGAAAAAGCGCTGGAACAACTTAAAGTTACTGAAGGAAAAAACTGTAGCCATAGGCCAAAAGATGGATCTTGTGTTCTACACTTTGCAAATTGGCCTTTTCTACATGGACTTTGATCTCATCTCAAAATCCATTGACAAGGCAAAGAAGTAAGTTCCAATTTCGTGTGTAGAGTTCCATTCTGCCATTTGGAACACCAGAGTAACAGTATTGGATCACTTCTTTTACTGATTGAAGGTTGTTTGAGGAGGGAGGTGACTGGGAGAGAAAGAACCGATTGAAAGTATATGAAGGCTTGTACTGCATGGCAACCAGAAACTTCAAGAAAGCTACCAGCCTGTTTTTAGATTCCATTTCGACATTCACAACTTATGAGTTATTTCCATATGATACTTTCATCTTCTACACAGTCCTCACGAGTATCATCTCATTGGATCGTGTATCTCTAAAACAAAAGGTATTTCAACTTCGCCCTGTCTGCTATTTTTTCTTGTTTTAGTTACCTCTAACAAGGAACTTGACAGGTGGTAGATGCACCAGAAATCCTGGCAGTGATTGGCAAAGTACCACACCTCTCTGAGTTTCTCAACTCCCTGTACAATTGCCAGTACAAGTCATTTTTTGTTGCATTCTGTAAGTGTAGATATTATAAATGATTTCCATGTACTCTTGCATTTATTGTTTTGATTAGTAAGGCAGTTGTATAGGCTTGCATTAATACCTGCTCTATCATTATTTTCAGCTGGCTTGACAGAGCAAATCAAGTTAGACCGGTATCTTCAACCGCATTTCCGCTATTACATGAGGGAAGTGCGCACTGTTGTCTATTCACAATTTTTGGAATCATACAAGAGTGTGACAATGGAAGCTATGGCTTCTGCATTTGGTGTGACTGTTGATTTCATAGACCAGTAAGTGTGCGGTCAAACAGCTGCACTAATTATATGTATTTCATTCCCATGTACCATACATCCCATTTCCTTTTCTGGTGCCGTATTCATAGGCTGTCTCTTTCACCTCGTTGTAGGGAACTGTCACGCTTCATTGCAGCTGGGAAGCTTCACTGCAAGATTGATAAGGTTGCTGGTGTTCTGGAGACAAACCGGCCTGACGAGAGGAATGCTTTCTACCAGTCCACCATCAAGCAAGGGGACTTCTTGCTGAACCGCATCCAGAAGCTATCACGAGTCATTGACTTGTAAAAGGTTGCTGTTTATGTTGGAGCACTGATCCTTCCACGCCCTGCAAAGTTCCCCTTGCATACAGGAAGGATTGTTCAACTTATTCCACGTAGCTTCCTGAAGAATATAAGCAGTGCCTGTCTTTCCTTTTGTGAATTTCGAACTTGTATCCCAGATTTTACAGGATGATGAAAACGAAGATTAGACTGATGGATCTTTCTTCTGTGGTGAATCCGTTCGTTTGTTCGTGTCTTACTGTGTGTGCATTGGTTCTTTAAGTTGTTATTCGTTTCGCATATTCCACATATATATAGTTCGCTCGATGCCTTTTTGATTTACCTCTCGATACACAGAGTTCCAAAGAGAATTGCAATAGTTCAACAACGCGTACCTTTTGTTCTCACGACCTGTTCTCACAGGTGGAATTCCCACCAACGGGATTCAGAAACTCAGATACAACATCATACGGTCGTACACACTGTACCTCTTATAAAGAAATGAAATCAATATACAGATGTGGTCTTCGCCGTTCTGTACATCAATTTACCCTTTCTAAAATTGCGTGAGACCCCTAACATCACATTTCAGTGAGAAGGAACAAAGCGACGTTACTCACAGGGAGGTTACACATTGTTGCAAAACTCAAAGCTTGAGAGAAACTACAGAGCAGCTCCGTGAAAAACAGCAAAATTACAGCCGGTGGTTCACTCGTTCCACGACCCCTGGTGTGCTTGCTGACACGATCAGCTCTCCGCCTCTGCAGGATAAGGATGGGAAATCAAAATCATGCAACCAGATGAGAAAAAGTTTTTGTGATGATGATGGCAGCAATGCGTGGGAGAGTAACATTTGTTTTCTCTACTTACTGAAACCCTGTTTAGGCTTGGGCTTCTGCTTCCTCTTGTTTCGTCTCTTGGAGCGGGGCTTCTGTTCTTCGGCTTTCCCTTCTGCTTCTGCCTCGTTGGTGGTGGCTGATCCTGTTATCTGCGCAAAGGATTCTTTGGCTCCAGCGGTTACCTCACCGAAGAAATCCTTCACCTTGTCTACCACAGTTTTGAGCTCTTCTCTCTTTGGGAGCTGGGAAAATATAGTCTTCCTGTTAGTGTGCATTATAGTTTATCTAAACACTTGCTTACAGAAAAATAATGAACATTTTCCTTTTTATCATCCTCATGTGGTTGTTACTTCTTCAAAGGTCAAAGAAGTTTTCCAAGACAATTATTTTGAGGTTCACATTATATTCATAAGCCATAATGACGTGGATTGTATGATAGAATGACAGAGTTTATTGAGTATAAATATAGGAAGCGGCTTTATTGCTTGAAGTGGAAAATATTTAGCAAGTGTCAACTTAGCATAAAGCAAGACCCAAGATTGACAGGTCGTGAGGTACTAGGGGTGTTTGAAACTTTGGATTCATACCTTATTTTACCCTGCCAATTATTGATCATGACCAAACTGTAGGCGCAATAAAATCTTTGGTAGCAAACCGAACAATGGCCAAAACTGGGCAAGCTAAATTTTAGTTTGCTCATGCTTGCCCCACATGTCAATCAGAGAAGAGATGTTGCTACCAAAATTTGGTCACCAGTTTTGTCAGCCAGGTTTAGCATCAAACTAAGTGAAATGCCAAAATGCAAGGGTGTTACCAAATTTTTGGTAGGGTTTGCTTTTCCACACACAAGAAATAAGAATGAGGAGCACATGATAGGTGCATTAAACAAAAACGTACTTCGATCACATTACTTGTCGCCAGTGCAGACCTCAGGTTTCCCTTTTCCTGTTAAGGCAAACGAGAAGTATAAATTGCACTTCTCCAATTCAAAGACTAATTAACCTAACCAAACAACTTATATCCTTCTGCAGCTAAGGATGAGAAACTTACCACCACTTTGTAGCCATACCGAAACTCGTTTTCGTTCTTCAGCACGCGGAACTGCTCTTTTGCTGTGTCTATTATGTCATCCTCATCCTTCATACATCATGCAGGGACAGTCACACCAAAACACTCAGCTGTTAATTGCTCGCGAGAGATATACATCAACAAGTTAAGTAGATGAGTAGCAGATGAAATTGTTACTTTGTAAATGACAGTCGCGAGGTTCCTGGCGAGCGTATCCTTGTAGATGTACTTGCCGAGGAAGTTGTCCTTGGCCGCGAGCATGATCTTGGCGGTCGTGCCGCCGGTGACGATGTTGAGCGGGTACCAGAAGTACACCTACAGAAAATCAAGCGCACCTCTTGATTGCTCGCAATGGGAATCAAGAAGATGACGAGGTGGTGAGGAGGATGAATCAGGAGGCAAGGCACGGCGCGGACATTGGCGGTGCGGATGAAGATGACGAAGCGGGGGTTGCCGTCGTCCTCGATCTTGGGGAGCTGGGGCATGCGCCGCTGCTGCTGGGACTGCCGGTCCGACCAGCCCCTGCCCCCGCGGGACTCCACCACGAGCGCGCGCCTCGCCGGCCTCGCGCTCTGCGCCAGCTGCAGCCTCCTCGGCATGAAGCCCGCCCCGGCCTCCCCGGGCGCCAAGTGCCGGAGCCGAGCCGCCGCCGGCGATGGCCTCAGCGACACGCCGCCCACAACCTCCATGGTTGCCTCTTGTTCGCGTTGTGTGACTGTCCTCGAGGGACTCGGACACGAAGCAGTGGAGGGGAGACGAGAGGAAGATAAGCGAGGAGCTAGCTTATCTGGTAGGAGGAAGGCGGAGGCTAGACAAGTGGTACTGACATGTGGGCCCATGGAACTGTTGTGGCCCCAGATGTCAGTGAGAGCTCTGATGTTTCTGCGGCTCTTTTATCATTTGAGCTCTGATGGACGCATGGAGTGGTCCTGAACAGCTGATCTGGCTGGATTCCGTCTGTCCAAGAGAACACAGGAGCACACCAATGCGATCGCGTGGCTTCATCTATGGGTGCCACGTTGCACGAGGACGGCCTTCCAGTTCGTACGCTGCCGCAACTGTACACTTGTACTTGTCGACTGTCAGTTATTTTCAGGAACTTCGTGTTTTCAGACTTGAGAGCTTTGCAAGCCAATTCAATCAGAGAGTGCAATTGTGTTCAATCCGTGTGAACGTGTAACAGGCAATGCAGGCACACAGCGTAAATATATATACAAATGTACGAGTCTCGGTTTCACTGCTTCCATCAGCGTTTTGACGAAACATGTGAACTCCGCCTACCGCTTGAAAGCAAAAAGATTATAATCCTCAGAATATTATTTACAAGTGTACATATTAGTATTGGTTTTGGTTGCCGCTGCATTGTGTGGAGTCGCGGAATTTTGTTCTTCGACATATAGTTCTTACAGTAGTACGGGACTTCTTCACTAAAACATGGGTGGAGATTTAATCACCAACTATGCGCATCATGAGAGGACCAAGACTTTGGTTTGTTATACCAGTTTTTTAGACATGTATTTTTTTTATGTACAGTGTTCGGCTAGGGTTTTTCTTTGTGCTCTTTACGATCGATTTAGATGTGTGCATGAGGATGTAGAGATCGGAAGATACCCTTTGCAAGTTGTATCATCTTGATACTGGTTCAGAGAACTAAATTTTTTCCTTCATCTAAAAGAAACCTACCACTAGAAAGCTTATTTCGACGGAAATTGTAAAAATTTGCAACGAAGGGTTAAAAATACATGGAAGTCTTGCATAAATAATCCATCCTATCACGCAACATAGACGATTCGCACTCTATGATCCAATTGTGAAGTTTTGGTGGTGCTTAAGGATGATAACATGGCTGAGGTGTTTCCTGACATTTTCAATTGTCAAAGTGGGATCTGGCCCTTAGGATACTTTGTTTTTCTTGTGAATTCATCTAGGTTGCATGTTTGTGACTGGACTAAATCGGAGGAGAAAATTGAGACTTTGAGGTGGGGTGATTCCTTATCTCCTGGGGACAGGACCACTGTTATTCACTCTTTATCGTAGAGATATTTCTCTATATGTTACTCGTAAAGCATCTAATTTCCTCTATACCATTGGTAATTATCATTGGTAAACGATTTTAAGTTCCCTCTATACCATTCCATCAAATTGCCAATAACGGAACTCCGTTATCTCACATTAGCTGTTAGTTTTTCTAAGATACCTAAACTACCCCTGTGCACAAACTCTGTAGAAGAGAAAAAAAAACTTCGATAGAGACAATACGCACCACCTCCTCCTCCTCCTCCCGTACACCTCACTCCTAGACCCTAGAACCCTGCAGTGGCCGGCGGGCCTTGGCTGCCCGGGAGCACCTTCACGGCAGCAAGCGACCACTCCACGACGGGTGAAAGATGGAGTTTTATTTGCAAATCAAACTGAAAGGTGATTTGGGGTCTTCAAATTCTCAACACCAGCTGTGTAAGTGGTGGTGAAGGCTAAAATCTGAAAATTGTGAAGGCCAAAATAATTCAGAGGTACATGTGTGTATCAAGTGCAACATAAGCAATCAGAACCCCCGTGTTAGGCTGATCTAATCAAAATTAAGGATCTCTATCTCAATGGTAGAAGAATAGTTATTGGGAGTGGCAAGAACAATGATTTTCAGCATGATTATTCATATGGGGACTAAGCGTTGTGTGATCGATTTCTTTAACTTTACCTGATTTGTAAATGAGGTTCATTGCACCGTTGCCAATTAGCTTCTAATGGTTGACTATGTCAACTATGTCTTTCCGAAGATGGTTAAATGAAACTCGACAAAATCAATTGGAATTATTGATAAATATGTCCCCGAAGTTAGTTGTAGTTACAAGAAAAATGTCATTGAGTATAAAATGTAAAAGAGTTCACTCTCACTCAATCTCTTCACCTAATTTTCCTGGAACACCCGTTCCCCATGTGAGAGAAGAGAGGAGAGCGCGACTAGGGATTTCAAAGGGCTCACTGCTGTTGGTGAATGGAGCGACCCGGCCTCTTCCAACCTCTCTCTACCAGTTCATGTTGCCCCAAAGCCATCCAACATCAGAATTGAGGGGCACAACCTCTGTGACAGTATGAATTTTTCCAAAATTTTAAAATTCAAAATCCTTTCTCTGGGCTCATTTCTTTTCTCTCGGCCCACTCCATCTTCTTCCCTTGGCCCGCTTGGCCCAGCTCCTCACGTCCTAACTCCTGTCGCCGCTGCCTGTACCGTCCGTCGCCGTCGCCTGTTGCGCCGCCCTCCACTCAACGCCGGTAATGGGGCAAGCCCCTTCCTTCGTAGCAGCACCGCCCCCGACGCCACCTTTCCACGCGTTGCCCGCTTCCTCTCTCGCGCTGCCCCACCGCTCTTCTCTCCTCTACGCCACCGCCCTCGCCACTCTCAGCACCGACCGCCACCCCGCCTGCGGCAGCTCGTCGCTCGAGCTCGCAGTCGACCGAACACCGAGACGACGCCACGCAGTCGGAACTCATGCCACCGAGGAGCTTGTCCTCCCGAGCCTCGTCCCGGTGCCCGAGCAAACCTACCACCCCCGTCGCCCTATAAATCCCCGAGGGAATTCCTCTCCCGAGCTCTCTCTTCACACACACGAGTATCTACACCTTCTCCTCGACCTCTCCCACTTCTTCCTCACCCACCCGAGCCCCGGCAACCTCGCCACTGTCCTCAACCGCTCCGACGAGGTGAGCCCAAGACCACCTCCACTCTGCCGAGCTCCTCCCCCATAGCAACGTCCCCTTCTCTCCCAAAAAAATGGGATCCCCGTGTCCTCCCGAGCCTCCCCATGTCCCCCGCCTCCGGTGGCGAGCCTCACCGGTGATCAATTTCTTCCTCGTCGCCGGCGGCCGCCCCCTCCTCTGTTTCTTGCCTCAATTCCCCAATCCGAACCGTCGGCTCAATTTTAAATCGAGCCGAGCCAACCTTCCCGAGTCGTGTCTCTTCGAGCGGCTCAGATCAGAGCCGAGCCGCTCGGCTCCCCTCCGCAGGCTGGCTCGGCCACCTCCTGGGACGGCTCTGGTCAATATTGGGCCGAGCCTATTTAGAGTAGAAATATTTTTCTTTTTCCTTTTCTTCTTCTGTTAAGCCCTAAGCCCAACCCATATCCAACTCAACCCAGCTCAAAAACCCTAACGGGCCCTATACAATTTTGCGGGCCGGGCCCGACCAGTCGGGTCCGAAACCCTAATAACACAATTATATACCGTTTCGATCGTCTCAACACCATGGTTTCAATTCTCCACACCGTTAATCCAGATTCTCACTTCCTAACACCCAAAACCCGCAAAATCCTCTTATCCCACATATATCCCGATTCTCCATCCGAAACCCTAACTCGCGTCATATAACTCCTTCCATCTTTTCAATATTCTGATTCCAACCTCACATACACCTACTTCCTATTTATAGTATTATTTTTCAAATTATTTTATATTTTGCTCCCAGCTTGCATTCGTCGAGCCCGGACTTATATATGTTTGTTTGTTTGGATCTTTTTACAAATTGGAAGTGGTAGTGACGATCCGATGCTTAGGAAGGATCCCGACGGTGAAGATCTACCCGAAGACAACGATCCGACAGACTTCAGTGCAATCACACTCCTTTGTTCATGTTAATCCCTCATGCCTTTCTATTTAATGTATTACTAGTTTAGTTAATTACCTTTTCGCATGTTAATTTCATATGAGATATTTTTGAATGACATGATTGTGTAGTTAGCACCTACCACCCTATAGCCCCAGCTATTTTTGTAGGCCATATTCACCTTGAAGACCTTAGGATAAATATAAGTCATATCAGTATCCTTCACCGGTATTAGAGGTTAAGTTAGACTGTATTCAGGAATATTGGTAACCCTAAAGTAAAACCTGGAGAATGTGGTTTTAAAAAGAAATTGCGGATGGTTGGGGACAGAGAAGATGGGGCCCTTCAGATATTGAATGTACAGCCATACCCCTTCCGTGGAGTGAGGGTAAAATGACGGATTACCTTGCTCATGGCAGTTAAGGACAAGACTCTTGTACTAAGTAGTAGACACAGAACCGCTCAACTACATATTTGACTTGTCAAACCTGGCCTAGTAAATCTACTCTACCTGCTGAACAACTACAGAATAGCTTGCCGTTCCTCTTCTCTGGAAGACCCACAGAAGCGAATGAGGTGATAGACCATTTATTGGGAAATCATAACTGGGACTCACCCGACTCCCGGATCGCAAAGTTAACACTGGCCCGTCAGCTCCCGAGAGAGCGAGTGATGTAGTGTTCCTGCATAGAAACTTCAAAAGATAGAGCAGATAAAAAGCCTTGTTAACTTACCTCTGTCGACACACCGATGGGCATGTGTAGATCTGCAGTGACACTAAGAGGTATATGTATCATGTGGGTAAAGCTGAGCCAATCTGCAGAGTTAATTCAAATGGTATTCGAATACGCCGTGCTTTCGGTTAATAAAGCTGTGTTTAGTGGTGATTCTCAGTACAAGGACAAGTAGAAATTAGTGATGATTAGTTAAATCTGGCGATGACCCGACAGGGTTGTTTAAACACTAAGATTTATAATCATAGTTTAAAGGGAAAGATTTTAAATACTAAGATGGAGCTTAGGGCTATGCATCTACCAAATAATAAAACCTTATACCCCTCCTTTGAAATCCGAGGCATGTAGTTATATAGTGTATCTTCCCAACGTGGCTTGCTGAGTACCTCATGTACTCATTACTACACCAATCATCACAGATACACAGAAAGACGAAGAAAGACCTTTTGATGAAGAATATCTCGAGGGAGATGACTACGAATACTAGGTCATATCCGCGCTTGAGGCGCCTGTGGTGTAGGTCCTTTTGAATGTAATGTAAACTTTGGGCTCGGATGCCCCAGTCAGTTATAAGATAAACCGCTGCTAAGCATATTTTCCGGTTCTGTAATAAAAATTTGGATGTTCATCGCTGTGTTGGCAATGTGACTACTCTACGTCCGCAATTGAAAAACTCTTAGACAGTTGCGGGCATTATTTCGCGGCATCGAAATTCGGGGTCATGACAACCTCCTTCCACCCAAGAGGGCCGCAGATAATCAGATCCTCTTGTCGGATACCATCCCATATCTCTATGAGTATTCCCCTACCTCACTTCACCGGAATCTTTAGCCCTCCAGCACTAGAATCGAGCGACATGGAATCTGTAGCAGACACAGCCTTACAGCCCATCAAAAAGCCAAATTTCAGAGTTTCCTACCGCTAGCTGCATGCTTCCACAAGACAGCCAGACTACGACCGCTTCTGGTAAAACCACAAGGGAAATAAGCAGGACCTCAGTTGCATTGTTATTGTTATCTTTATCAATCGTAGACAACCATGGTGCATACTTGACTTTGAAATACATATCTCTTTATCAATATATTGCTTCTTTTACACATTCAATCAATAACTTTCTTTCTAATCTATAATCAATAATAAATTAAGATTTCTAAGACTAAAGAAAAAGATCAAGGTATCGCTCGTAGGAAAACATAACCTTTACCCGCATATGGCACTAATCTATTATGTCTCATAATTTTGAAATATAATTCTTTACTTTTATGATATGACTTCTTATTTGATGAGACTGCATACATTAGTACTCATGTCTTAATTAGGTTAGTATTCCCATTTATTTTCCTGCATCATCTACTTATGCTACTTTAAATTCTGAAGTATTTTGTTGATGTATGAAGAGATGAAAATCTCAATCATAGCAATAGTAATGAGTTTTTCCTACATCCAAGCATGGTAATAAGTATGAAATTAATTTTCTTGTATGTTTGTTTGTACATCTTAGATATATGTATAGTAGATCATATGTTAATGTTAGTGCCTATGTTACTATCTTTTAAATAAATCAATAGAGGGTGCTAGTGTATTCTTTAGCTCACGTACAACTTTAGAGGTTTATAGAGGGTTCAAACGTATAGCAAAGGTGAAATTGCATCCATTAGATTGATATGAACGGTGCAGAAAAAGATGGTGATGTGGCATCTCTTGTGGTTCAGTTGCATTCGAACTTTACTTACTATAGTACGAGTCCCCTTACAATATTGCAACATATAGAATATTTGAGAGTGCATGATATTATATATTAGTTTTTTCAGATAATGTAAAAACAAGTTAGAAGAGTATAGAAGCACCTCTCGTATGTAAATATTAGGTGTAACGCAATAGGAGTTTCTTGAACGGGTATCTTTGCAATTGTATCCACCGAATTTGCTATGAAATGTCGGAGGGGAAAAAAAAGGTTATGTGGGACTCTCGCTTGTTTCATTTTGCGCTCAGCTTTAATACAGGATTAAGATTTCCATAATAGCCTGTACTCCATATAATGCAGTAGTTGAGGTAAAATGTTAGATTAGGTGCCCGATCGAATTATTACATCGCAGATACGCAAGCAGCTCAACTATATGCCACCCTAAGCAAAAGTAGGCTGTACAGCAGAACACCACTATACTACAGACACTACAAAGTCTACACTAGCTAGTTGCCTTGTTGACAGAAGAAAGTAAAAAGCGATTCAGTCCTCTTGTTCCACAGTGAAGTCCGGCTCCATGGGTTTCATGATCGCCTTGCCCTCGCAACTGCGCCGACGGCACCTCACGGTCCCTCCCGGCCACGCCTCGCCGCCCTCGCGCATCCTGAGCTCCATTGACGCGCGCGCGCCGCTTGTGCCGGCGCCACGCGGCCTGGATGAAGCACGCCGCCCAGGTGCGCCAATGGTGCGAGTAGAACCGGAACCTGTGGCGGATGCGCGCGCTGTGCAGGCGCCGGAACTGCGACGCCACGAACCTGAGGTCCTCCGCGACGAGCGCGAACGCCTCGACCTCGGACACGGCCCGCACGGTGCGCGTGGACTGCGGCAGCGCCTCCGCGGGGCGTGGGTCCAGCGCCCAGGTCAGGAGCTCCTCCCCGCAGAACTCGCCGGCGCCGATGCGGCACGAGTTGAAGAACCCGGACCGCCCGCCCTGCGTGGTGTTGGAGTCGAGGTGCCCCCGGATGATGAAGAGCATGGAGTCGACGGGGTCGAGCTCCCTGATGAGGCGCGTGCCACTGGTGTAGAGCGCCGGGCGCAGCCGCTCGCAGATGGCCTCCAGCATCCGCTCGTCCATCTCGTCGAAGAGCGGGACCCTCCGGACGAGGTCGAGGCAGAGGTGGCGCTTGATGTCGCGGCGGATGTCCATGGGGAGGTCCCTGAGCAGGGCCTCCTCGTCGACGCCGCGGGTAGCCAACCACTTGTACTGGTGGTACCTCCGCACGCACTGCTTCAGCGGCTGCGGTATCTGCCGGTGCTGCATCCACCGCTCCATGTCCGTCCGCTTCGTCCGCCACTCCTCCAGCCGCACCATCGTCGCCTGGAGGTAAGACTGCATGCGTGTGGAGACATGTCAGTTTGATCTTCTAGTTGCCTAGATTTCTATAGAGTTGGTAGCTAGCTAGCTGCAGGATCGAAGCTTATTCGCCCGACAGGTGCTCCGTAGAGTGACCACCATGAATAATCTTCCGCATGATAACCTGCTTCATCAAAACCAAGACGACCTAATCGAGTGGTGGCAGTCTAGTTGCACGGCGAGAACAAAGGCTGACAAAAGAAGGTTCTACGGCATCCTAAGCTACGCGCTCTGGAACATTTGGAAGGAACGAAATGCTCGCATCTTTCAAGCCGTTTTTACTGATGTAGATCGTGTTGTCCTCAAGGCACAGGAAGACATCAACTCCCGTAGGCTTGCTTTCTGTAGAACGTCGAGCGATACCAGAGACCCTCCTTGTTTTCTCTGAATTTCTTTTCATTATCCCTTGATGCTTTCAGTTGCCTGAGTTTTTTTCTATTTGTATTACCCGAATTATTTTGATACTTTTCATTCCAATCTATGAGATAGGCAGAGCTCCTGCCAGTTCCTTCAAAAAAAAGAAGCTTACTTGCATATTGCCGATGAGCAGCGCAAACAGCACCAACCCAAGAATGCCAATGACGATGGCGAAGCTGATTTCTCCAATTGACAAGCTCGTCGAGAGGTTCTGTCCTAGGCAACTGAGGTTCTTGAGTCCCCACCAGAAGCAGTAGAAGTACTTGTGCGTGAAGGACGACGTGGTCAGTTTGGAGTCGAGCGCCTCGGCGTAGATCCCGAACTGGTAGAAGCCATTGCTCGGAGTGCACATACTCGTTATGTTGCTCAGCTCGTACCAGATGGTCCTGTTGCTGCTGACGGTTCTGCAATCGAAGTACTGCGCCTGGCACGACGGGCCCTCGAGACGGCACGCCTCTCTCCAGCAGGCTTCCTGCCTCTGCACCGAGAAGAGATACCACAATGCTCCCAGCACCTGCACGTACGCTCGTACTTCTCGTAAGGTCCTTATACTGCTAGTCTACTAGACATGTCTATTGAAACAAATAAATTTGGATCCCAAGTTAACGACGCACGTACGTGGCTCGCAAGCATGTAGAGTATGAGGTTGTAGGCGGCTCCGGCCCATGCATTCTCGGTCATGACTCCGGTCGCCATGACGATCTGCCTCGTCAGCGGGAAGATTTGGAGGAGCCGCGGGAGGTACTGGAAGATGATGCTGAAGCGGAGGACGTTCTTCCTGTTCGCCGTCGCAGATTCCCTCAGCTTCGGCACAACAACCCAGACCACAAACTGCACGCCGCCAACAAACATGTACTGAAAATTCACAAGATTCTACAGAACTTCCAGTTCTTTCAAATCAATCTGATGGTAGGTACGTAACGTACGTACCTGCGGCAGAGGCAGCGCGGTGATGAGATCGAACCAGAAGGTCCATGCCAGATACCTCCTGGCGATCTTGCACGGCTGGATGACGAGCTCCCCTCTCCCAAACACCCGAGACGACGGCGCGATGAACGCGGTCCGGAACCGGAACAGGATGTGGACGCCGTAGAAGACGTCCAGCAGCGACCGGATCATGGACAGTGTCAGCGCCAGGGAGTTCGCGAACTCGATGCACACTTCCTGCCGTGTCCCCGTCAGGTAGAGAAACAGAGGGTCCACGAAGAGGGAGACGAGGCACGCGGCGAGGAAGATCTTGTTCCACAGGTGCATCAGCTGGCCGCGGGGGTCGAAGAAGAAGAGGTTGCGGCCGCCTGCGCCGGCGCCGGCGTGCATCAGCGACTCGAGCTCCTCTGAGAACGCCCGGGATAGCACCCTGTCCTTGAGGGCTCTGCGCGGTTTCTCCGGGGAGACGACACGGGATCCCGCCCTGCGTCTCTTCCTCGGGTCATGGGGTTTGCTGTGCTTTCTGCTTGGTTGTGGGTCCTCCAAAGGGCTTGTTTTGAAGTGATAGATGTCGATGTCATTCTGAAACCTGGTATGGTGCAGAAAAGGGATTATGTCATGGAGATTGTCAACTACATGTTCAGCAACTAAAACTCTAAACCTAATTAACCTGTTAAACAATATCAGTGTGTCACACAGTAGTAACAGTGCTGAAGTTAATTAGTACATACAAGAGATTATGTAGTTGAAACACTAGTAACATGTAGATCCTTAGTTATTGAAATGTCAAATTCACCAGTTCGATAAAATTTGGAACCAGTAATGGTAACCCGATGACAGATGAGCGATGTGAGACTGGTTGAGAAGACGCTCACCTGACGGTTCGTGAAGCATCGCATGCCATGGTGTTCTTTGACAGCTTCTGGTCACAACCATTCAGGTATACATGGGCACTACTTATATAAGCAAGCGTGGTGGTAGGATGTGGAGACAGGCATACCATGGGTTCGTCTTCTTCAGCTATGGGGAAGAGAGTGACCGCACCAGTGTGCTCAACCATTAGAATCAAAAGGCCGTCTGCAATTAATCTCAACAGGGATCTCGTGACTACACTTAATAAAGGTACATCACCAAAGGTGACTTTTATGGAAAAGGTTAATTTGGACAGACAAACACCAACTGCATGTGATCAGGTTAGATATCTACATGATGCTCTGACTTAAGGTTGCTATTTCGGGTTCTCTATATATGTTTATGCGCAAATTAAAGCTAGAATGCATCTAGGTCGTCCATTCATGTTTACTGATTGTCTCCCAGAGGAAAACTTAAAATATCTGATGCATGATGCATGTGTAGCTTGATCTTAAAATTTCGGTAACACATGCAAAGCACACCGGGCCCTTCAACGTTATACTATGTGATGAGTTTTTCTTTTGCTAAGTTTAGGAACAAAATATCTAGGTCGACTTGGACACGTACACACTACTAGAAGCTACAATATGCAAACATCCATAAATGGTGTAATATGTAATCCCTAGGGGTCATACTATAAACTCTTATGGATATTCACGGTGTCAATAACCAGTTGTCAAAATATCGTTTATCCCTTCTATTTATCCCCCATATAGGTATAGCCCTTACCTAAGGGTTCAAGAGGTAACTTCTACGGAACTATGCCAGCATGGTGGGGAACGCTAAGGAATCGAAGATATGCTCTTCCTATAGTTCTTTACAGAATTGCTAATAATCACTGGAATGTTCTTTCAAATTTTCACTCATCTAATTTTTTTTATTATAAATAAGAAGATGAAGGTGTATGATCCATTGGATAAAGATCTAAATGTTTAAAATTTGAGTAATCTATAACAGAAAAGACACTTAGATTTTCCTATCTTTTTAGTAACGAGCTTAGTAATGAACCATTGGAGATGCTTTGAGAAAAATTCTCTTCCTATAGTTTTTTATTCACACCCTAGGGGGGTGTCCCTAGGTGTTCATTTTAGCACAAGAGAACCATTGGAACCCTAGAGGTCTTTAAATTTTGGATAAATTTCACATAACCCTATCTTTTGGGGTAGAGGTAACACAAAACCATAAATTTTAGAGAAAATTTCAATAACGTACCACAGTTTCTGAGGGATTTATAACATTTCACCAATGGCTCGAGCTTCCTCAATAGAGACGTGGAGCCTCATCAAAGGCTTGATCTTGGATAACAAATCTCATGTCTCCCATGTAGTTGTTTTCCTTGCACTTCTCTATATTTGTTTTCTTACTTTTTTATCAATAGCCTAGATTCTTTCAAAAAGAAAACGCTTGGTTAGTGTGAAGTGTGATAAATTAACTCAGTGTGAAAAAATTTCTAGTAGGAAGATGTATTGAGTTACGTGAAGAAGACATTCGCATCATAATCAACATCTAGAGCGGCAACGAGGACGACGAAGTTGACATGATGCAGAGCTAGGCGGCAGTGCGGTTGTGCAGTGTCGTTATAGATGAGGAGTAGAGGGGGCAAACAGTGAGGCAGAACATAGGGCGAGTGGTGGTAGATAGAGTGAGACAGGTCAGGCGGAAGTCCGGACGTGCCCAGAATTTTGTGTCCAACTAATCAACTGCTAAATTTACTAGACTTGCCTAAACAATAATTGGCTAGGCCAAGTTTGGCTACAAACCAAGCAGCTCCAAAGTCTTCCACGTACCCAAACCCTAATAGGAGACTCCCCAAGGATTGTGGCCTTGTGGGTAACGGGAGAGTTGCTATCCCTAAGTGCAAGTATATTTTGTAATAGCAGGTTAACTCATACATTCACATCATGCCATATGCTCACATATATGCCCAACGTGGCTACCGGTTTGTGAAAAATACGGAGGGAACTAGTGAAACCGGTAACTGTGGTTGTGGTTGCCTGCTCCTAACTAGGATTTCACCGTTTGAAAAAATCTGAAATTCAAATGCCAAAATCCAAAAGTCGACAAAAAAATTATCCAAAATTTAAGACTTTAACAAAATCTGGATTTTTGGCCGGTAATCAGATTTCTCGGGGGGTACCGGTGAATCATACCACGTTTGAGTAGCACACTGAGCATGACAAAACTGAGTGCCAATGTATTCCAGAAATTAAACATGCATGAATTAATCCACAATAGTATAAACGACTGCTGCAATCTAGCTTCTACTGTTTTTCTACCATCTAAATTCTTCTGCTCCTAATCCGCTAAGAAATGAACTGGATGATCTGGATGCGAGTGAACAACGAGTAATCCATCCAGTAGTTCAGCCTCATCTGCACGTAACCTGGCCAAATCTGGACCTCATGCATGTCATACATGGCGCCGATGCAGCGGGCCAGGTTCGAGGGCGCGTAGCGTCGTGCACCCCATCAGCTCCTTCAGCCGGGCTTTCCACGGCTTTCCCGCACATCGGTTCACGGCGCACCGCGCCACGAACACCGCCGACGCCGCCACGACGGACGGCAGGAACTGCAGGTTGCTGGTACTCGAGCAGCGTGAGGTCGGCGAGGTGGTGCGCCAGGCACTTGACGAGCACATCGACGCCGCCCTCGCCGCGCCTCGTGAGTGCTCGGCGAAGGTGCGCGCTGTGGGGCCACCGAGCCTGTAGTCGAGCGCCGCGGCCAACTTGCCCTCCTGGAGCAGCACCTCGCCCCTGGTGAACCATCCGTGCAGGGCGATCGCTCCGGGGCTCAGCTTCCGCGTGGCGGGCTGGTCCTCGTACTTGGCCGCGGCGAAGGCGGCCACGGCGCCGAGGAGGCGGAGCTGGCGGCCGGTGATCGCTATTGGGCCGCGGACAGGAACCAGTCGACGTACGCGACGGCGCGGTGGAGCGTGCCGTCGGCGAGGCCGTAGCACCGGGTGAACTCGTCCATCCATTCCACGAGCGAGGCGCGCGTCAGCGGTATTAGAGATATAGTACGTTGTATTCGTATTGGTATAGGAGTCTATTTTTCTTTCTACTCTAAGTCACCTTGTACTATATATATGCCATTAGGCTGTGCAATAAATCCAAGTTGCATATCTCCTAACATGGTATCAGAGCCAATTAGGGTTTAGATTTTTTTTACCTCTGATCCACCGGCGTGCCCGCAACTCGCGCTCCTCTCCTCCCCACTCGATCCGCCGGCCGACGGCCTCCTCTCCCGAGCCGCCGGCCTCCCCACCGAGACCCCGGCCGCCGGCCTCCTCGCCTCACCCGCCGGCTCCCGCCCGCTTGCCCACCCGCGCCGCTCGCCGGCCTCCCCACCCGCTCGCCCGTGCCGCTCCGCCGGCCTCCCGGCCCGGCCGCCCGAGCCGCCGCTCCGCCGGCCTCCCCGCCCAGCCGCCCGCGTCGCCGCTCCGCCGGCCTCCTCGCACGGCCGCCCGAGCCGCCAGCCTCCCGTGCCGCCGCCGCTCCGGCCCTCCGGCCTCCGCCCGCGTGCCCTCTTTTCCGCCGGCCCGCGTGCCCCTTTTCCGCCGGTCTGCTGGCTTGCTCTGTTTTTTGAGCAGCCGGCAGATCCGATCTGATTTGTTTGAGAAGCAAAAAAAAAGAGAAAAAAAGCAAAAAAAAAGGTACCATGTCTTCGGGCACCGTTTCTCTCCCTCGCTGCCCGGTGCTTTTGATGGGGGTCAATTTCACCGACTTTATCTCTCATATGCGCATCCACATGCGTGGTCTTCGTCTCTGGGGCGTCCTCTCCGGCGATGTTCCATGTCCGGCCTGTCCTGTGGCGCCGATTGAGCCTAAGCTTGGTGCTCGACCTACTGATGCTGACCGCGCTGCCTATGATACTGCTGTCACCGCTTATCAGGACGCTCTGGATTCCTATGGTGCTCTGCTGACTGAGTACACTCAGTGGTGTGATGATGATGCTCGTGCTGCTGCTATTCTTGTCGCCAATCTTCAGCCTCAGTTTTCTTCTGAGGTTGTGGGATTCTCTACGGCCTCCCAGATGTGGACTCACATTCGTCAGCGTTATGAGCCCTCTGGCGACGCTCTGTTCCTGTCCGTGGTTCGCCAGGAGCACTCTCTCCAGCAGGGTGATGCCACGGTTGATGAGTTCTATGCTCAGAGTTCTGCTGTCTGGCGCCAGCTGGATTTCCTTCGCCGTCCTGGTTGTGGTTCTTGTCAGTGCTGTCAGGATGCTCGTGCTGACCGTGAGTTCTTGCGCGTGTACGAGTTCTTAACGCGGCTTCGTCCTGAGTTTGAGTCGCGTCGTGCCCAGCTTCTTGCTCGTCAGCCTCGCGTCTCTCTTCTGGAGGTGCTTACAGAGATCCGTGCGGAGGAGACTCACCTGCGTGGCTCTGGTCTACTGCCACTTCCCTCCGTGCTTGCTGTTCGTCCATCGGCTACATCGACTACTGCTCCCCGCCTCAGCGGCTCGTTTTCCCCAGCGGCCTCCACAGGTGGTGGTGGTCGTTCCTCGTCGGGTGGTGGCCGTCCTCATTGCACCTACTGTGATAAGGATGGCCACATTGAGTCTACTTGCTTTCGGAAGAAGCGTCACCTTGCACGTCGCTCTTCACCGGGCACTGGAGCTTCTTCCTCGACTACTTCCTCGACTCCTTCAGCTGCTTCGACTACTTCCGCCACCTCGTTCACTGAGCAGGAGATCGCACGCCTTCGACGTCTACTCGCTGCGACAGGTTCTGCAGGTTCTGCTACTCCCTCTTCCAGCAATGAGAAACCACCCTCTACACAGTCAGGTACTTCTCCCATGGATTCTTGATTCTGGAGCATCTTTCCACATGACTTCTAATTCTTCTGCTTTATCCTCTCTTAGACCTCTAGATTCTCCTGTTCATGTTCTCACTGCTGATGGTACTCCTCTTCCTGTTGCTAGTCGAGGCACTCTTAGCACTTCTTTGTTTCATGTTCCTTCTGTTGCTCATGTGCCTCGCCTTACCATGCAGCTTCTTTCTGCTGGACAGATTACTGATCTTGGTTGTCGGGTTATTCTCGACTCTGACTCTTGTTGTGTTCAGGACCGTCAGACGGGCACTCTGGTTGGTTCTGGCCCTCGCCGCCTTGATTCTCAGCGTCTCTGGAGCTTGACTGGCTTCACCTTCCCTCCGCTGCCGCCGCTGCCAGTCTCTCCGCTTCTGTCAGCTCATCCACCGGCTCCTTCCAGCAGTGGCATCATCGTCTTGGTCATCTGTGTGGATCTCGTCTATCGTCGTTAGTTCGTCGTGGTCTTCTGGGGTCTGTCTCAGGAGACGTGTCTTTAGATTGTCAGGGTTGTAAACTGGGTAAGCAAATTCAGTTACCTTATCCTCATAGTGAGTCTGTGTCTCAGCGTCCTTTTGATCTTGTTCACTCGGATGTGTGGGGTCCGGCCCCCTTCGTTTCGAAAGGGGGTCATCGCTACTATATTATCTTTATAGATGATTTTTCTCGCCACACTTGGATATACTTTATGTCTGCTCGTAGTGAGGTTCTCTCCATCTATAGACAGTTTGCCACCATGGTTCGTACCCAGTTCTCCACTCCCATTCGTGTCTTTCGTGCTGATTCTGCTGGCCAGTATCTTTCTCGTCATCTTCGTGGTTTTCTTGCTGAGCAGGGCACTCTTGCTCAGTTCTCTTGTCCTGGTGCTCATGCTCAGAATGGTGTTGCTGAGCGTAAGCATCGTCACCTTCTTGAGACTGCTCGTGCGCTCATGATCGCCGCTTCTATTCCACCTCACTTTTGGGCTGAGGCTGTCTCTACTGCCACATATCTTGTTAATATTCAGCCCTCTTCTGCACTTCAGGGTGGGATTCCTGCTGAGCGCCTTTCTGGTTCTCTTCCTGACTACTCCACTCTTCGTCTGTTTGGTTGCGTTTGCTATGTTCTTTTAGCTCCCCGTGAACGCACCAAACTGACTGCTCAGTCTGTTGAGTGTATCTTTCTAGGCTATAGTCCGGAGCATAAGGGCTATCGCTGTTGGGATCCCACTGCTCGTCGTATGCGGGTTTCTCGGGATGTGACCTTCGATGACTCCCGTCCTTTCTATCCGCGTCCAGCTTCTCCTTCGCCTTCCCCTGTTGAGCCTCTGTCTTTTCTGACCTTTCCTGATACACCGATCACTATTGTGCCCTCTTCCACTCGTCCTATCGAGTCTCCACCTCCCCCTGAGTCTCCACCTACTCCTGTTGTCGACTCTTCTCCACTATCATCTCCTACCGCTCCACCTGCACTTTCTCCTCTTTCGTCCTATCCTTTCGTCTACACACGTCGACCTCGTGTTGAGCCTCCTTCTGATGTGCCTTCTCCTTCTTGTGGGCCATCTCCATGTGATGAGTCACCTTCTCTGGGTGCCTCATTGTCGGCGGAATGGGGCCCAGGGTCCCCCGAACCGCCGGTGGAGACCAACCAGAGGCCGCAGGGCGTGTGTGGCGCCCCCGGTTTTAAGGCCGGATACGTCATTTGTGATTACCGTACTGGTCCCTGGATCAGTAGCCAGTACGCACAAATACTTGATAACATACACATACAATACCGAATTCTTAATACACGGTTAGACCTTTACGGTCGAGGTTCATTACCTGGCCTATTGGCCGAATAAAACAGCAGCGGAAATCAAAACGAAGTGGATAGCCCATCGGCTTGCCGAACCTACAGGCAGCTGACTGGGGGAAAACGTCCTAACTCTCGGCGTCGCTGTCGCCCTCTTGGAAGTTGAAGTCTTCTTCCTCCTCTGGCCAATTCAACAAGCCAGGTGAGTACATTGAATGTACTCGCAAGCAATTCCCATTGGGGAATTATACGGCTATAATTCATGCAGGAATGTTTCAAGGGATAGCTCTAACCTAAGTTGCAATTTATGCGGAAATGTAAGTTCTTATTTTAAATACACATAAATAGGTTGTAAAAGCGTTTCGAAATCTATAGCACTTTAAGAAATCACCTCATCACATCTCATTACATCTCATCTCATGCGGTAGACACCGCTAAACATCTCTCGACCTATTACCGGATAGCTCCACCTACCCGATAACTCGGTTTTCCAACACCTAACCGTATTCCGGTCCCTCCCGGCAAATACGGCGGACTCCTTCGGCAATTTCCTTACCATCGACACATGGCCTAAATTGCCCAAATCTGTGGACACATCATGCCCACGTCCTTAATCCCTTTGCCCAACTTTGGCAAACAAAACTTAGTCTAGCCGGGGTGTGGCTGTGCCAGTTCATGTCCATAACCGAGGACGCGGCTATTCGAATAGATTTTTAACACTCTGCAGAGGTTGTACGGCTTTACCCACACGATGTAGTTCCCCCTGGGCATGCTGCGCATCGCATGTGTCCAGGGTTTGTACAACGAGACGTTTCGCCTGCTTTCATACTAGAGTCGGACCCGCTAGATGTTTTACCCAATCTTCGCATTTTGCATCGCAAACCTAAAGTTGGGTCTATTCTCATCTTTGCGTCAAATTCTCACACCCGCCTTGGCCTCACCTCTAGGACTGTTGACTCAAATAGCGTCGTGAGAATTCTCTAGGGGCCCAATGCACTACCTAGCACGTACTTCTTACTTCCCACGGGTCCGAACCCTAATACTAGGCGGGTTACCGAGTCAAGTCCTTCCCATAAAGGACATGTGGACATACGGATGGGGAACTGGTTTAGCGGCACGGTGGCTCGGTCCTTAACTGATTCGAGTAGGACTCCAGTTCATCATCAATCACCGAATAGTCTTCAGCTACTTCATCTCCCTTCAAACCACCTTACTTCCTACCCGAATCCAAATCATCTCCATCTTTATTTTGGGTTTTGGCAACATTTCTTTTAAAATCACCGCGGATAACATATGCTATCCGTGGGTTTTGATTTTTCCCATCCCCGGGTTTAAAACAAAATTTTAAGCTACTGCCTATAACCTTGGTATGTCGTCGGTCGGAGACCGACCGATGGATCTCTAGGGTTACAAGAAATCAGTTGTTCGACCCTAGTCCATATGTGTCTATCGGAAATAATTACTTCTACATAAAATACAGTTTATAACATAGCATGCATGTTTCGAAATCAAAATAAATATACTTCACAATTATAGGATTCAAAATGGTCAAGGCGGGAGATTGCTTGCCTGGCAGCTCCTGTTTTGGTTCCTGACGCGGGGTGATCCCGGCTCGTACGTGCCTCACTCCGCTAACTACGTGTCGGAAGAGAACATCGAATAAGAAGCAATCCAAAAACTGCAAGAAAATCAATCAACGTGCAAGACACAGGAAACGGTGAATACACGGTGAACTAAAGAGGGTGCTTGCCCTAGAACGGTCGAGTTAGGGTTCAGGGTTTCGGACAGCGATTTAGCAGAGGATGCATATACTCGGAGTTAAGTTCGAGATTCGAACCTACGGTTTCATGACTTAGGTTTCTGAGGCCAGAGGGAGATTTTGGCGACATGCATATGCAACATTGTCACATAAAATGACGATGTCTTTTTTAAAAAGGGGAAGTCGTTCTCGTTAAGATTTAAACTAACGACTTTGGTTCAAACGAGTCTAGGGGTTACTGATGTTTTAATGGCACTGGTTGAAAGGAAACTTATCTTAGGGCCGATCATGGAAGGTATGTGTATATTTATATAAGTCGTATGCTGATTTAGCTACTCAATATTCAATCGTAACTCTAATCTCTATTATATTTGTGCAGGCTTCTTAAATCCTAACAGGCATCCGAATCAATCGACTAGAACTACGCCTAGGATGTCAGAAAAACTCGGAGTAAGGGTCGGCCACTAGGGTTGTTCCAAAGCTTTTGCATGTGTATATGCACATTGTATGCGAGGTTTAAAGACTTAAGGAAATAACTTAACCCGATTCTGTTAATTACATTCCAAGAACTTGAGCTCTTGAATATGCATCCGAATCAACTATGCGAACTAGCTTTGGGGTTCCAGGATTAGGTTGAAGAAGAAATCGGCCGATAGGGTTTTGACTGGCCGGATCAGCGTTACGAATTAATATCGAGCATTAACCAAACTACCCTATTTCTAATCTTTTACTAACACGTGCAAAGATGCTAAATCCTATTAATGCATTAGCTTCAACCGAAGGAATTAACCTATAATTTCAGAGTTAAAAGAAAATGAAGAGATGCCCGTCGGCCACTAGGGTTTTTTTTAACCAGCTGGCTTAGTGTGCGAATTAGGGATTAGCTAGTGCATTAAAGGAGCTAAGCAATCGGCCGACTAACATGTGCCTTAAATAGCCTAAAACGACAGCATGTACTAAAGCGCAACCGCTCGGCGCCTGGCTCGGACAGGACTAATGTCTACCGATTAAAGCAATGCATTAACCTAACTACCCGGGTGATTAGCGCTACTGCTAACAGGGATTAAACCGGAAAGGAAAAATGACAGGTTTGCTAAGCCGTGAGCTTCAGACAGAACTAATGCGCAACTTAGGTAATAACTTAACTGGCTCGATTAGCACTAACGCTTGGAAGGAACTAATCAACGTATTAAAGGAGCTAAACGATGATTAGAGCTGGGCGAGCTAGAAAAAAAATGCCCAAACATGCAACAGTGTGGCATGCGGACCAGCAGCTGACTTAATGAGTTGAAGGGAAAAAGAGCTTAATGGCCAAACATGCTACAGTGTGGACCATCAACGTGCTGGGAGGAAAAAGAACAAAAATAGCCACACATGCAACAGTGAGCTAGCAGCTAACTTAGCTAATTGGCTGCTCGGCATGGACTAGCAGCTGGAATGAGTCAAACTGGTGAAATGAATGAGCTAGAAAGAATAGCAATTGGACCATCGCTGCTAACGAGCTGAACCAGTGAGATAAAGAGCTGAGCACCGGATAGCATGCGTACACAGAACTAAAGAGCTGAGAGAAAAAAATAGAGAAAGGAAAGAGGAAGGGGCGGCGGCGTACTGGACTGGGCTCGGCCGGCGGCTTACCAGCTCAGCTGGGTCCGGCGGCGGCTCACCTTGCGGTGGCGAAGCTCGGCCCGGGCGCGGCAGGGATGGAGGTCGGAACAAGGCGGCGGCGCACCAGCTCCAGGCGACGCTCGGCTCCAGCAGGGGAGACCAAGGGGCGGCGGCCTGAGCTACTGCGGGGATGGCCAAGATGAGTGGCCTGAGGCGAGCTCGGTGTGAACTGGGTGATGGCTCCGGTGGCCTTGAACTGGGGATTTGAGTGTGGAGCAGAGGAGGGCGGCAAGGGAAGCTGGGGCTTGGGCTGCCGGAGCTAAAGAAGAAGGATTTGCAAGGGCTCTGGAGCAACTTGGCAGGGGAAAGAATGGTGCAGCTGGGGAAGAAAGGGGGGGTGCTCGAGCTCCTCTTATAGGCCGGAGCTGGAGCTCAGGTACTGGTGCGGCTGCTGCTCCCTTGAGGCGACTGCTCGGCGGGGAGAGTAATGGAGGTGGTGAGCTGGTGCAGCGCTGCTCCAGAGAGATGACAGCTCGAGCCAATGTGCAGCGGAGCTGAGGTACGGCAAGAGCAGAGCACAGGGGGAGCGGAGGGACGGCTCAGGAGTGTGGCTATGGCTCGGATGGAACTCGACGACGGCCGGCGCAGCGAGGGGAGGCGACGGGTGCATGCTGTGGAGTGGCATGGGAGTGTCAGGGCTCCTGCCAAGTGCTTGAGGTGTCAAACTTTGCTGCATGTGCGTGTGCTTAAGGACCAGGGAGAACAGGGCACTGATGGGGACTCCACACTGAGCAAATTTAAATGCTAATGTGACTTGAGCCTGGTTTCTAATGCAGTTGATGAGACGTGAGACGCCAGGGTGTTAATTGTGATTAGGACAGATGAAGGCAGGGTGTGGTCACTTCCCAAGACATGGCAGCAACTTTAGGCAGAGGACAGGCTGTGATTTCATGCGTGGCTCTAATACGGGGAAGGTGTTCGATGCCTGCCTTATCGGATTTCTGCAAAAGACTTGCTCATATTTTTAGATATTCGGACTCCTGGAAATGCGGGGATCGTTGTGTGATTTTATCAGCATTTTCTGAGAATTAATTATAGGGGTTGCAGTGCAACGCTCGAAATCGACCTAAGATTTAATAATTATCTCTGTAATTATTTTTGTACTGGATGCTATTATTTTATGTCATATTTAGGTTAAGGGTATCGTTAGGGTTCGCCAGAAATTTAATTGGGGTTTTTAAGGCAGATAGGGGAGAGATAGATTTCGCGATTAGGGTTTTTAGGAACGAAAGAATTAATTACAGAGGGAGAGGAAATCGGGGGTCGAAACGAAGGTTTCGGAGTGCGGCAAAGAGGGGAGTGAGTGAACATGTCTCCGGAGCCTCGAGACGGTGTTTGGGAACGATTGGCGAAAAGGTGCCGCGAGGGCGTCACCGGATATCGATCCAACAGGGAGATGGGGTGAATTCCCGGATTAGGGTTTTGCCCCTTTCGTCGAATCAGGAAGAAAGAAATTAGGGTTTTGCGTATGTGCGTATACTTAAAAGCAGTATTGTCGGAGTATTATTCCGGCAATACTATTTACGGGGCGGTGTGAGCACAGCAAATCAGGATGGCTGCACACGGGAGACAAGATTTAGACAGGTTCAGGCCCTCTCGGAGAGGTAATACCCTACGTCCTGTGTTTGGTGGCTGGTATTGCTGTATCCCGAGTGCCGCAGGCCCTAGAGAATCGATCTCGAAGGGGCCTGAGCTGTGAAACAATGGAGATTAAGCTAGATGAGATGTTCTGCCGATCGGAGGTCCCCTACCGGGCCTTATATAGTCGGCCGGGGTAGGGTTACAGAGTCCGGATCGGGTTAACAAATATGTTTCCTATTCGGTTACAACCAATTCCGGGTAAGCCGGACAGGTATTAGTCCTTGTCTTGTACTCCAAGTCGGTGAGGCGCCCCCGTGAGGTAGTCGGACTCCAAGCAACCGGCCCGGCCCATCCCGTGGCCGGGAGGCCGGATTCGTCCTCCTTGATGGTACCCGGGTGCCACATCACCATCAGTAGCCCCCAGTCCTTCGCGATCTTGCTGCTGTCGGCTGAGGCTTCAGGTCGAACTTCCCGAGTGGTTCTCGCCAGCAGGGAGATTGCGAAGGACTAATTGAACTCCTGTGGAAAAGACAATAAGAGCCGAATAACATTCACCTGAAAAGGCCGGAATATTATGGCGGGTGAGTTAATAACGGGTAAGCTCTGGTGGCACCCGGTCTATCCCTTTGGACAGAGACCGGCTGATAGCCCAGCGTGGAGCATGCCATGAATCCCGACTGGATTCCCGAGTAGCGTCTGGTCTTCCCGAGTGGGGTGAAGCCAGCTAGTGTCCCCTGAGGGAACGCCTCTGAAATCTTCGCCAGAACCAGAGTCTACAAGCCATGGCGCATAGGTTCCCGAGTGTCGAAGCCTTACGCCGAGTCATTCCACTGAACCCGGAAGATCCGGATACCAAGGCCTCCCGGCTCATGCTCCCGGGTGGTCTGGGTGAAGAATTCGGCAGCTCCGAGACGCTCAGCATTCGACTTGTGGCCTACTGAAGGCGCGCCATCGCCGTCCCTCACTCGGGTGTACTCGAGCGACTGCATTCCTGCTTGAGGCCAGGCGCCGAGACCCTTTGCGACCGAAGCGCCCGGTTACGAGCTGGTCGGCAACCGGCTGGTGGTTTCACGGGAAAACACGCCTCAATCGCCACTTTAAAAGAGGAATATTCCGATCGGCAATTAAACCCGGAAGGCCAGCCGTCAGATCTTCTTCTTCATTAAACCGCACGAATCGCGGCGCGGCCAGGTCGTGGGCGCAGGATCCGCGCGACGTGGCCCGCCCGAAACGCACGGCGGAATCCGAAACGGCGCGGACGTGGGCGCGGTGAATCTGAAACGTGCGAACGTGGGGAATCCGAACCGCCCGGCCCTCCCCTTTATATTCGATAGAGGCTGCGGGAGGGACCCACGCCCTCAAACATTTCCGCATTTTCCAAGCGCCCGCCGCTTCGTCTTCCTCTTGCCCCCAAATCGCTTCGCGCGCTCCGCCAAAACCCTAATCCCCTCTCCGATCCCCTCGGATGCAATCCCCGGACTGGGAAACTGACCCGAGCGTAGCCGAAGAGGACGCCCTGGTTTGGAAGCTGCTAAACGAAGAGGAGGAGTCGCCCGCCGAGGCAATGGCCCCTTCCGCGTGGATGAAGTCGACCGCGTCGGAGGAGAAGCTCAACATCTTGGTCCGGATGGGGCTGCTGCCACCGAAGGAATTAGTCGAGTGGCGCGCCGCCGTGGGGGAAACCATTCCGACCCCGGACACCGGCGAGCTAGTGGTGCACAGCTCATTCTTCGAGCGGGGGCTATCGGTGCCAGTGCATCCCTTCCTCCGCGGCCTCCTCTACTACTATGGGCTCGAGCTCCACAACCTGAACCCGAACTCCATCCTGCACGTCGCCAGCTTCATCACGCTGTGCGAGTGCTATCTCGGCATCCTGCCGCACTTCGCGCTGTGGAAGCACCTATTCATGGTGAAGCCGTAGCCGAGCAAGGACAGCCCGGCCGTAGTCGGAGGCGCAGGGTTCCAGTTGAGGGCGAAGTTGGCGAAGAGCTACCCGGCCCCGCCGATGCCATCGTCCCTCAAGGGTTGGCACGCCCAGTGGTTCTATTGTGCCAATGCCGACCCCGCGCTGCCATCCTTCTCGGGTCAGGCACCGGTGGCCAGGCCAAGCTGGACGGATCCACCCCTCGACCGAGAGCAGGACAGCGTCGCGGTGCTGATGGGGGCGCTGGAGCAGACGATGGAGGCCGGGGTCACCGGGGCGGCTGTCGTTGCTACCTTCGTCCGGTGGCGGGTGCAGCCGGCCAAACTCCGGGTGCATCCCATGTTCGAATACACCGGCGCGGAGGATCCAACCCGGGAGGCCGCCGACGAGCTGTCGGAGGGTGAGGTGCAGAGTCGACTCGAGAAGATCCTGGCTCAGGGGACGAGCCTAAACTTCTCCGGGCGACCGGCCCCTTTCTGCCGAGCGAATCCGCCGAGCGACGTAAGTAGCCGACGCTTTGTTCTTTCCACTAAGTTCGTGCCCAAGTCTTACTCGGGTGTTGGCTTCGTATCTTTGCAGGTTCTGTTCGGCTTCTGTTCCAGCGCTCCCCTCCCGGAGGACGAGATCTGGAACCAGCCATGGTACGCTGATGTACCGAAGGGCAAGCCGCCGCCGCCGGGAGCGGCGGGGATACCTTCTTCCGGCGCCGACACAGCTAAAGGCGCTGGGCCTTCAAAGGGTACCAGGTCCTCCAAGGGGAAGGGACCGGCGGTTGTCACGCCCCCTCCTCCTCCCGTGAACACGACGGCCCAGGAGGAGGAAGATGAGGAGTCGGATGCTGGCGGCGCCTACTTCGTGCGGAGGCAGAGGCCCCGGCGTGGTGATGACCCGTTGGCGGCGACCGACGTGGGGGTCGCATCCGACGTCGCGGAAGGGTCTTCCACCGGCGCTGTACATGCAGCGCCGGCCGCCGCACCGAATGAGGCCGCTGGGGCGGCTGGCGACGACGCCCCCACTAGCCGGGGGGAGTAGCGCGACGCCAACACGGCCTTCGGGGCGTCCGGCGGGTCGGGGACCTCGCCAGCCCCGGCTGCTGCTGCACCCGGGCCGCGAGCCGCGGGGTGAAGAAGAGGCTCGTCGTCGCTCGATCTGCGAAGTAAGTGCTCTGCCGACTGATTTTCTGGATTCTTTCCTCTTCACATGCTAACATGGTTGATCTTGTCGTTCCTTCAGGACGCGGAAGACGGGGGACACCACTAAGGCGCCCCCGAGTGGCCCGGGGTCCAGCCAAGGTGGAGACCCCCCGGCGCAAGATACCCGGGCGTCGCCGCTTCCGCCAGCGGCTGCTCCTTCTTCTTCCCGGCCGGTGTCGCCTCCGCCCGTGGTCGCTCACGAGCCAAACCTCGAGCAGCCCGGCACGCAGGTAGACCCGCCAGCCGTCCCTCGGGAGGAGCCCTCCGCCGGAGCGCCGGCGCCGACGGGGCCCGCGGATGCCAACCGGGACGTGGCGATGGCGGAAGGCGCGGATCCGGAGGCGGTCGGGGCCGCTTCGCCGATGCGCGAGGGCGAGCCCGCCGAGACCTCGCCAATGCGGGAGATCAGCGGGGCTCCGCCCTTGAAGCCATGCTCGGAGCTGGTGGCGCGGCCGCTCCGAATCGGGGAGAAGGAGCCGGGGCAGCCGGCCACGATGGTCGTCGACGACGTCGAGGAGGAGACGGAGTGGCGGGCGGCCGCGGAGTGCGCTGAGCAAATCGGGGAGATCCTCCCTGCTTTGCTGAAAGCGTCGAGGGAGGCTGCCAACCTGCTGAACGGCAGGCTGTGCCCTTTGATGGAGGTACGTACTTTCCTTTAGGATGTGTCCCTAGGAAGTAGCCCCCGGGTCTCTGCCCGACTAAGGTAGTCGGGCGGAGGTCCCCTCGTGTTTCTTTGTAGTTGCTGCTCTGGGTGCACGAACAGTGCACCCAGAGGGTGTAGCCCCCGAGCCTGCGGTCGACTAGGATAGTCGGGCGGAGGGTAGATGTAGTGTGGTCTGTAGACTCTTCTCCGGGTGCACGAACAGTGCACCCGGAGGGTGTAGCCCCCGAGCCTCCACTGGGTCCTTGGGACCGAGTGGAGGGTTTTGATGATGCTGCCGGGCGGCCTAACTTGTTTGTCTTTTGCAGCAGGCGCTGAACCAGCGGTCGCAGAGCAAGACCGCCGTCCTCCAGGACCGACTGCCGGTCATTGAGCGGATGGAGCTGCGGAAGTCCGAGTGGGACAAATTAACCGCGGCAAGGCAGACGGCGGAGGACGTGGCGCGCAAGCGCGGCGCGGAGATCACCGGCCTGAAGGCTGGTCTGTCCCAGGAAATCACCAAGTCCAAAGGTGAGCCCGCCGAGTAACCTCTGTCTTCTGCGCGTTGCGATTCATCTTGCTGAAGCGTTGTTTCTGTGCAGCCGCCGAGGACGAACTGTCGAAGCTGAAGGCGGAGCTCGAGGACACGAAGGCCCGTGCCCGGGACCTCGACGAGGCGCTTGAAGCGGAGAAGGCCTGGCGGGCGCAGCTCCAGCGCGAGGCCGAGCCGTTGAAAACCCGCGCCCAGGATTGCGACCTTGCCAAGCAATGGACCCGGAGAGTCGAGAAGGAGCTCGAGTCGGAGAAGGCCCGGGCGGACTTGGCGGAAAAGATGGAGAAAAAGACGAAACTTGACGCCGTGTCGGCGGCCCAGAGGGCCACGGAGGCTGAGGAGGCGGCCAAGGCCGCGAAGAAGGACGCCGAGTCGGCGGCCAAGCGGGCCGTTGACGCGGAGGAGGCGGTCAAGGCCGCGAAGAAGGACGCCACGGAGGCCGAATCCCGTAAGTGCCCTGACCGCTCCGTTATGCTTTGTCCAAATTTGCTGGCCGTGGATTTTGCCCTGACCTCGTCGCCTGACTGGTTGCGTGTGTGCTTTGCTGCTGCAGGGTGGAAGGAGCGGCTCGAGAAATCCCAAGGGATGGTTGAGTCGCTGCTGAAGGCGGGGCAGGTGGCATGCAGCGCCGTCTGGTCGGATGACCCGGCGCCGGACTCCGTCGCAGGGGTCGCCGAGCGGCTGCACCAGGTCCCCGACCAAGTGGCGAGCATCGAGTCGGAGGCCGCGCGGACGGGGGCCAGCCTAGTCTTGGCGGTGGCGCGGTCCCATGACCCCGAGCTGGACTTGGAGGGGATCGGGGAAGGGTACGCCGCGGACTTTCCGGAAGAAGACATTCCGGAGCTGATGCGGATCGTCGAGCCTACCGTCGAGACCTTGCTGGAGCGCTCGGGCCTGTAGATAAGTAGGAGTAACTGTGAAATTGCTCGGGTTAGCCGAGTAAAGTTTGTAAGGTACTCGGGGATGCCGAGTAAGGTTTGTATGCACTCGGGGAGCCGAGTGATTTATGTAAGCACTTGAAGTTTTAACAAGTTATTTTGGAGTCCACCATGGAAAGACTTGTGTTCCTGTGTATGTGATCTTGTACGTTTGTGCTCTTTGCCAATCCGTCGTAGCCTCCTTTGCGTAGGGATTAGCCGGTGGCGTGTGTCCCGTGTGGCGTAAGGGTGTGGCGTAGACCGGCGATCGGAGTCGAAGAGTTGACGTTAGATTTGATACACAGTACTTAAGCATTTTCGCAAGTGGTGGCGAAGCTAAGTGCGCGCCGAGTGCCCGCTACGGACGGGCGTAGCGGGGCAGCCGGGAAAAAGAGATGCCTTGCAGATGAAGCAAAAGGGGACTCTTTATTTATGGTTTCGATACATTCATAAGAAGAAAAAATTCAAGCGTAGAAACGACGTAGCTGTTCTATGTTCCATGCGTTGGTGAAGATGTTGCCGTCGCGTCCTTCAATCGGTAAGCCCCCGGGCGCAGTACCTCGGCGATTATGTACGGGCCCTCCCATGGCGGCGAGAGCTTATGCTGCTCCTTGTTTGTCTGGACTCGGCGCAGAACCAAGTCGCCGACGTTGAAGGAGCGGCCGCGTACGTGCCGACTGTGGTAGCGCCGCAGGGCCTGTTGGTACTTTGCCGACCGAAGGAGGGCAACCTCGCGGGCTTCTTCAAGCTGGTCGAGGGCGTCGTGCCGTGCTTCTTCTGACTCGGCCTGCGTTGAAGGCTCGGACGCGCGGGGACCCGTACTCCAGGTCAGTCGGGAGGACAGCCTCAGCACCGAAGACCATGAAGAAAGGGTGTAGAGCCGTTGACCGGTTAGGCATGGTCCGGAGGCTCCAGAGGACTGAGGGTAGCTCGGCTGCCCATTTGCCTGCGAACTTTGTTCAGTCGCTGAAAAATTCGAGGCTTGAGGCCTTGCAGTATTAACCCGTTGGACCGCTCGACTTGCCCGTTGGTGCGTGGGTGTGCCACGGCGGCGAAGTCGAGGCTGATGTTGTAGTCGTCGCAGAATTGGAGAAACGCCCGTCCAGTGAACTGGGTGCCGTTGTCCGTGATAATGCTGTTGGGTACGCCGAATCGGAAAGACAATGTCCCGCACGAACTCGACGGCCTTTTCAGCAGTTATCGTGGCGACCGGCTTAGCTTCGATCCACTTGGTGAACTTGTCGACTGCGACGAAGAGGTGCGTGTAGCCCCCGGGCGCTTTCTTGAACGGGCCGACCATATCCAGTCCCCAGACTGCAAAGGGCCAGGTGATCGGTATGGTCTGGAGGGCCTGAGCCGGCAAGTGTGTCTGCCGGGCGAAGTACTGGCACCCTTCGCAGGTGCGGACGATGTGTTCCGCGTCGGACACGGCAGTCGGCCAGTAGAAACCTTGTCGGAAGGCCTTCCCGACTAGTGAGGCGGGCGCAGCATGGTGTCCACACACTCCCGAGTGGATCTCGCGCAGGAGCTGCTTTCCCTGATAGTCGGGTATGCACCGTTGGAGTATCCCAGAGGTACTCTTCTTGTAGAGCTCGTCTTCTATGTGACGAAGGACTTGGCGCGTCGCGCGATGCGGCGTGCCTCGGTTTTGTCCGACGGGAGGGTGTCCCGCAAGAGATAGTCCAGAAAAGGTGTAGTCCAGTCGGAAGTGACAGCGAGGACCTCCGCGGGAGGCTGCTGAGTAGCGTCACTCTCCGGGACTTGTGGTTCTTCGGTCTCGGGCGGCGCGTCCGCCTTGATAGAAGGGGTGTGCAACTCCTGGAGGAAAACTCCCGTCGGGACGACTCCCGACTGGATCCCAGTTTGGCGAGTGCATCTGCGTCTTCGTTGTCGCGGCGTAGAACGTGAGTAATCTCAAGACCATCGAACTTGGCCTCGAGCTTGCGGACTTCTTGGCAGTAGGCTTCCATGGAGGGGTCGCGGCACGACCAGTCCTTCATTACTTGCCGGACCACCAGTTCCGAGTCACCGCGCGCAAGGAGGCGGCGAATCCCGAGTGAAACCGCAAGACGAAGACCGTGGAGCAGAGCCTCATACTCGGCGACGTTGTTGGATGCCGGGAAGTGGATCTGCAGTACGTATTTGAAGCGCTCACCCTTGGGAGAGATGAGCACAACGCCAGCCCCCGCGCCCTGGAGCATCAGAGAGCCGTCGAAGTAGAGTACCCAGTGCTCGAGGTCGACGACAGAGGGCGGGGACTGGACTTCTGTCCACTCGGCCATGAAGTCGGCGAGAGCCTGAGACTTAATAGCCGTGCGAGGAGCGTAGACTATGCTGAAAGCCATAAGCTCCATGGCCCACTTGGCGATCCTGCCCGTGGCGTCACGGTTATTGATGACGTCGGAGATCGGGAAGGAGCTGACCACCGTAATGGGGTGGCCCTGGAAGTAATGGACGAGCTTCCGGGACGTGATGAAAACCGCATAGCTATTTTCTGGATCTGAGGGTAGCGCGCCTTGGACTCGGAGAGCACTTCACTGATGAAGTAGACCGGGCGCTGTACCTTCTGAATATGACCGGGCTCGGGACGCTCCACGACCAAGACCGTGCTGACTACCTGAGTAGTCGCTGCAACGTAGAGAAGCAGTGGCTCATTGGGCATGGGAGACGCCAGCACCGGGGGGTAGTTAAGAACTTCTTCAAGCCGTCCAACGCATCCTGGGCTTCTGGTGTCCAGGTGAAGGTTTCCGACTTCTTCATGAGCTTGTAGAGGGGGCATAGCCTTCTCGCCAAGTCGGGAGATAAATCGACTGAGAGCTGCCATGCACCCGGTAAGCCTTTGGACGTCTTTGAGATTCTTTGGTGGGGCCATCTTGAGGATGGCATCGATCTTCTCCGGGTTGACCTCGATCCCTCGTTCGGAAACAAGGAAGCCGAGTAGCTTGCCCGAAGGGACCCCGAAAACACACTTCTCGGGGTTAAGCTTCATGCTGAATCTTCGAAGGTTGGCGAAGGTCTCTCCCAAGTCACTCAGGAGGTCTTCTTTCTTTTGGGACTTGATCACCACATCGTCGACGTAGGCTTGCACGTTCCGGCCGATCTGGGACTGAAGGCAGCGCTGTATGCACCGTTGGTACGTAGCGCCAGCATTCTTGAGTCCGAAGGGCATGGAGACGTAGCAGAAGGCGCCGAACGGAGTGATGAAAGATGTCTTGATCTCGTCATCCTCCTTCATCTTGATCTGGTGATAGCCCGAGTAGGCGTCGAGAAAGCACAAAATTTCGCACCCGGCCGTGGAATCAACCACTTGGTCGATGCGAGGAAGAGTGAAAGGATCTTTGGGACACGCCTTGTTAAGGCTAGTATAATCAACACACATCCTCCACTTTCCATTCTTTTTGCGAACAAGAACTGGGTTCGCTAACCAGTCGGGATGATACACTTCTTTAATAAAACCAGCTGCTAGAAGCTTGGCTATTTCTTCTCCTATGGCCTGACGTCTATCCTCAGCGAATCGGCGCAAGCGCTGTTTGACCGGCTTGGCATCCGGCCGAACATTGAGAGAGTGCTCGGCAGCCTCCCTTGGGACTCCGGGCATGTCGGAGGATGTCCATGCAAAGATGTCCCGGTTGTCCTGGAGGAAGCTGACGAGCGCGCTTTCCTATTTATCGCTGAGTGCAGTCCCGATCTGCGTCGTCTTGGAGGAGTCTTCGGGGTCGAGTTGGATCGACTTGGTGTCCCGAGCCGACTGGAAAGATGTCGACGTTGAAGCTTTCTTGGATGGCGGTGCTTCCTCGACCACGGCCGACTTGAGATCGGAGAGGGAGGCCTCGGCGATCTGGGCTGCGGCGAGGTTGCAGTTCTCGAGATCACATGTGTAAGCATGCTGGAAGCTGCTTTGCACTGTGATAACCCCATGGGGGCCCGGCATCTTGAGCTTCAGGTAGACGTAGCTGGGGACAGCCATGAACTTGGCGTAGCAAGGACGCCCCAGGATGGCATGGTATGATCCTGGGAAGTCGACGACCTCGAAGGTGAGAGTCTCGGTCCGGAAGTTGTCGGGAGTACCAAAGGTAACGGGCAGGCTGACCTGCCCGAGTGGACTCGCCATCTTGCCGGGCACCACCCCGTGGAAGGGGGCACCAGTCGGCTTGATCTCGGATCGAGAAATCTTCATATCGTCGAGGGTCTTGACGTAGAGGATATTGAGACCACTCCCGCCGTCCATGAGGACCTTGGTGAGGCGGACGCCGGAGACGATCGGGTCCACCACCAAGGGGAAAGCGCCCCGGCTGGGGTATGTAGTCGGGGTGATCCGCGCGTCCGAATGAGATCACGGACTCGGACCATCGCAGGTACTGGGGCACGGCCGGTTCCGCTGCGTTGACCTCTCGGTCGATGATCTTCTGGCGACGTTTGGACTCGTAGCCGTTAGGGCCGCCGAAAATCATCAAGCAAGCGGTTTCTTTCGGGAACTCATCACCCTCGTCCTGAGGGGGTTCCTTCTTGCCCTTGTTGGGGGCGTAGGGTTTGTTCAGGTTCTTCAAGAGGTTGCAGTCGCGTGTCAGATGATTGGACTTGGGTCCATGGAAGTGACACGGCTGACTCATCATCTCCTCGAAGGTTGTGTTGGTGCGCGGTGGACGGCGCGCCGGAGCGCGCTCGGCAGCAGCAACGAGGTCTCCGCCCTTGCGCTTGCGGTGCTTCTTTCTAGACGACTCGGGCTGGTCGTCCCGACTGGAGGACTCGGGCGCCTTGCCCTTGCCTCTGCCCTTGTCGTCCCGAGTAACACTGCGGACAGCCTCTTCGCCGGTAGCGAAGCTGTTGGCTATGTCGAAAAGCTCGCGCGTAGTCTGTGGATTCTTCCGCGCAATCTTGTGGATCAGGTCGGTGCTCCGAACTCCTTTGGAGAAAGCGGTAATGACGTCGCCCTCCCGGATCTCGGGCAGAGAGTTCTTCTTCTTGGAGAAGCGCTGGATGTACTCACGGAGAGTCTCATCCGCCCCTTGTGTACAGCTGTGGAGATCCCACGCGTTCCCGGGCCGATTGTAGGTGCCCTGGAAGTTGTTCACGAAGAGGGTCTCGAGGTCTTTCCACGTATGGATGCACCCCGGAGGTAAGCTGGTCAACCAGGCTCGCGCCGAGTCGGCCAGGAAGAGCGGCAGGTAGTGGATCGCGACGTAGTCGTTCCCACCGTTGGTTCTGCACGCTGTGTGGTAGTCGGACAGCCAGATGTCCGGCCGAGTCTCTCCCGTGTACTTGTCGATGCCGGTGACCCGGAATCGCGGCGGGAAGATGACGCTGCGGATACGAGGGCCGAATGCTTTCGGACCCGAGTAACCCATGCCGGAGGAAGTCAGAGGAGAACGTTCCCGGCTGGTGGCGCCACTACCATTGTGGTGGTTGCCACGATCTTCTCTCCTGGAACCATGATGAGCGCTTCTTTCAGCGTCTGCTTGGCTCCTTGGTCCGAGTCGATCACGGGCCGGTATAGCTTGGCGAGCGTTTTTGCCCGCGTCCTGGTGGGCGCGGGTTCTCGCATCTATGGTGCCTCGGGCGTCTCGATCGGGTCCGAGTCGCCCGTGGACGTTGCCGGCCGGCTGATGTCGGCCGGGGCTTGCTCGCTGGCTATCCATGCGTGACGGACTCTTCTGAGGCGTAGAGCGCCGACTCCTTGCACCTGCGGAGGAGCCGGGGTGGTCTTCGAAAACTTCAGCGTGCTGGAGGGCGGTCTCTTCCAGCAGGACGCGGAGCCGTCGAAGTTCGTCATATCCCGGGTTGCCCCTCGGGGATATCAATGGCACGGGCCGCCACTGTGGCCGCGACGATATTGTGACTCGGGAGAGGAAATATCGGGACTCCTTCCCTTTCACGCATGCGGAGCTCGTTGTGAACCTGGCGTCCACGAGCCCTCATGTCATCATTGCGTCGCTGGTCGTCACGCTGGCGGACGAGCCGGGTCTGTTGCTCGATCAACTCTTCCTCCTTAGCAAGGAGTCGGAGTCGAGTGGCCTCGAGCTCGGCCGGCGTTTGTTGCTCGATGGGAACTTCTTGGACGTCACTGCCATCTAGCGAGCCGGCATTGGCCATGAAGACTTCCCGGGACGGATGGTGGCTGCCAGAGCTTTCATCCTCGTCCGAGTAGTACTCGAGGACGGGGAGGAGAGATTCGATAGCGCCCACCAGCCGGGATCCGAGTGCGAACTCGTGCGCGACAAACGGATCTGGTTTCGGCGAAGCCTCTTCCCTGGGGAGAGGGGCCGAGTGCGCGGGCTCTGTGGGAGGCCCGTGCTGGAGAGCTGATGAAGCCTCTGCCGATCGGGACGTCGCCGAGTAGCAGAGGTGAAGCTGGCCGACCTTGTCGGCGATGAAATCCAACCTTCCAAAGCGGAAAAGGTGGCCAGGGTCTGGGACAGCGCTGATGAAGGCGAACTTCAAGATGCTTCCCGAGACGAAGATGTTGTTGTTGACGAAAGCCATCCTGACTCGTGCAGATGGATCTATGCGCACAATCCCCTACCTGGCGCGCCAACTGTCGGAGTATTATTCCGGCAATACTATTTACGGGGCGGTGTGAGCACAGCAAATCAGGATGGCTGCACACGGGAGACAAGATTTAGACAGGTTCAGGCCCTCTCGGAGAGGTAATACCCTACGTCCTGTGTTTGGTGGCTGGTATTGCTGTATCCCGAGTGCCGCAGGCCCTAGAGAATCGATCTCGAAGGGGCCTGAGCTGTGAAACAATGGAGATTAAGCTAGATGAGATGTTCTGCCGATCGGAGGTCCCCTACCGGGCCTTATATAGTCGGCCGGGGTAGGGTTACAGAGTCCGGATCGGGTTAACAAATATGTTTTCTATTCGGTTACAACCAATTCCGGGTAAGCCGGACAGGTATTAGTCCTTGTCTTGTACTCCAAGTCGGTGAGGCGCCCCCGTGAGGTAGTCGGACTCCAAGTACCGGCCCGGCCCATCCCGTGGCCGGGAGGCCGGATTCGTCCTCCTTGATGGTACCCGGGTGCCACATCACCATCAAGTATATTCTGGCACATACACGCGATAGGGTACGACGAAGTTGGTGGTAAGATTTCAAGTCGTTCGGAAGAGATTCGGGATGGGTATATGCTCCGATTTCACAGAAGTACTGAGAGGGCACTTTGCGGCAGACGCGGGTTTAGGTGGCACCGAATAGATAGAAGGGGAGTAATGCGAAAGGGTGCTCGTGGAGGGGAAAAGAGCTGTCGCGGCGGAGAAAATGTTGCCGCGGTATTGCCGCGGTAAGGGAAAAGAATTGTCGCGGTGGAAATCGGTTGTCGCGGCAGAAGGAACAACGGTGTAACATTGCTGCGGCGGGGAAAGGGGTTGCCGTGGCAGAGGCATGGCAGCGACGGTAGCTGCTGCGAGATGCCGAGGCAGGGGATCGGTGACGTGGCAGAGACTTGTCGCGGCAGAGAAGGATAGAAACGGCGGTGGCAGGGACCTTGCCGCGGTAGAGGAAACGGGTAACGGCGGCTGTCGCGGCAAGAGCGTGGCAGCGGCAACGCTTGCCATGGGCTGTCGCGGTAGGGCAAGCTAGCTATGGCAGCTGCCTCAGGCTGTCGTGGCGGGGACGTAAGGGCGAACGGTCCCGCATGGAGATCAAGGGTAGAGCAGGGTTTCGACGAAACAGAAATCAAGGGAACAGGAACAGAGGGAACGGCTTTGGTTGCTTTGCTTTAGGGTTTAGCAGGAACATGATTTGGAATAAAAGTTTTAATTGGGTGTATTTTACGTCAGCATTACCGGCAAAAAGTTTTTGTTAGCCCTAAATTTTGGGTTACGGAAATTGGGGTGTTACAGCGTGGCACGTGGCGGCCAGATCAGCAAGGGCCCCGCTGATGCAGCGAGTGGGCCCGGTGATCTAGCCTGGGTGCTTGGGCCATGCGAGCCCTCTAAAGAGGGCCTTGGCCTCCCAAGGGTCCGAGGCCCAAGAATCAAGGAAACGCTCGGGGCTCCTTCCCCGAGCGTCCGGCGGCCCGTAGGGCGTGGGGCCCAGGGGAGTGCTCGGGCGAGTCCCGAGCGAGCCTCCTGGCGTTTTCCCCGAAAGGAGTCCCAAGCGACTCTCCAGCGAGCGCTCCCCGAGCGCTCGGGGTCGCCCGGGAACAGCCCGGGACAGCTGGCGCCCCTCGGGCGCCGAGGGGGTCGCTCGGGATCAGAGCGCTCGGGGGTCGTAGGATCCCCCTGTGGGGCCCTCCTCCAGGCCCACCGCTGCAGTATGTTGGCTTCTCCCGCAAGCCTCAACCCCTGCAGAGGCATTTAATGCCTGTCATTCGGACATTAAATGCTAAGCCCTATGAGGGCATGAATTCGGTCAGGCCGGGTCCCATCCGATGCAGGGCAAATCCCTTTTTGCCATAGCCCCTGCCAGGGGATGGGTCCGTCTGACAGGTTTGTTGACCGACCAAGCGCGCCGCCCCGCGCGCCCGCGTCACTGTCATCCCTTTTTGCCCCTTTGGGTCAAATCACCGCGCGCCCCGTGGCCCGCGTTTGGTCGCTGGCACCAGGGCCCAGGAGCAGATGTTTCGCCAACTCGGTCAGAAAAGCACCGGTAAGTCCTCTCTCGCGGGGCCCGCTGGACGTAAAGATGTCAGGGCCCCTGTTCGAAGGCATGGTAGGGAGGCGTGTGACTCGAGAATCGGCGCAGCGCATTAAATAGAGGAATGGGCGTTTCCTTAGCACCCAAGTCACCCTTGGCCGCTGTGGTGAACCCCCGGCTATATAAGGGGAGTTCCCAGGCCATGCAAAGGGTTGGCTAATTGATAAGCATACAACTCTAGGTGAGATCGGTTGGTTGGATCCCTGAATCCAGATCCACAGATAGTACTTTTCATAGAACATTTTCAGTGGGCTCTAAGCCAGCCTCTTGTAAGGAAGAACACCCTTGTAACCTCCATAGAATCAATACAAACACACACACAAAAAGCAGGACGTAGGGTATTACACCTCCGGGTGGCCTGAACCTGGATAAATCCATGTGTCTCTTGCACCAAATATTATCTATCCCACGATCCGTCACCGGCTCATAAGAAGAACTCTATATCGCCCCCGGCCGAATCCCAAAGGGGGTCCAACCGGACCACCGCTAGAGGCGTCTACACGCCGACACTCATCTTCTCCGGATTCGCCACCCTCTCCTAGGTATGGCCTCCGCGCTCGTCCGCTTTCGCCTCCAGCTCGCTTTGGATTTATTGGTACTACTCTTGCTGAGCCTACTTCTTACCGCGATGCTGTTATTCATCCTGAATGGCAGCATGCGATGGCCGAGGAGCTTGCTGTTCTTGAGCGCACCGGCACGTGGGATCTTGTCTCTCTTCCTCCACGTGTTCGTCCCATCACCTGTAAGTGGATCTATAAAGTTAAGACCCGCTCCGATGGTTCTCTTGAGCGCTACAAGGCTCGTCTTGTGGCGCGTGGCTTTCAGCAGGAGCATGGCCATGACTATGATGAGACATTTGCTCCTGTCGCGCATATGACCACTGTTCGCACTCTTCTTGCCGTGGCATCTGCTCGCCACTGGTCTATCTCTCAGCTTGATGTCAAGAATGCCTTTCTTAATGGTGAGTTGCGTGAGGAGGTCTATATGCACCCCTCGCCTGGGTATTCTGTTCCCGATGGCATGATTTGTCGCCTTCGTCGCTCTCTTTATGGCCTTAAGCAAGCCCCTCGTGCTTGGTTTGAGCGCTTCATCTCTGTGGTCACTGCTGCTGGTTTTTCAGCTAGTGCTCATGATCCTGCGCTTTTTGTCCACACCTCGTCCCGTGGTCGGACTCTTCTTCTTTTGTATGTGGATGATATGGTCATCACCGGAGATGATTCTGAGTATATTGCCTTTGTCAAGGCTCGTCTTAGTGATCAGTTTCTTATGTCTGATCTTGGTCCTCTTCGCTATTTCCTTGGGATTGAGGTTACCTCTACTTCTGATGGTTTCTATATATCCCAAGAGAAATATATTCACGATCTTCTTGATAGGGCTTCCCTTACTGATCAGCGTACCATTGAGACTCCGATGGAGCTCAATGTTCATCTTCGTGCCTCTGATGGTGAGTCTCTTTCTGATCTGACTCGCTATCGTCACCTTGTAGGGAGTCTTGTGTATCTTGCTGTCACTCGTCCGGATATATCCTATCCAGTTCACATTCTGAGTCAGTTCGTCTCTTCTCCTACTCAGGTTCACTACAGTCACCTTCTTCGGGTTCTACGTTATCTCCGTGGAACTATCTCTCGTCGCCTTTTCTTTCCGCGCTCCACTTCCTTACAGCTTCAGGCATATTCGGATGCTACTTGAGCTAGCGATCCCTCTGATCGTCGCTCTCTTTCTGCTTACTGTGTTTTCCTTGGTGGTTCTCTCATTGCTTGGAAGACGAAGAAACAGACTGCAGTTTCCCGTTCGAGTGCCGAGGCTGAGTTGCGTGCTATGGCCTTTTTGACAGCGGAGGTTACTTGGTTACGGTGGCTACTTGAGGATTTGGTGTTTCTATCACTACACCGACCCCTCTGTTGTCTGACAGTACTGGTGGTATCAGTATTGCTAGAGACCCAGTGAAGCACGAGCTCACCAAGCATATTGGTGTTGATGCTTCTTATATGAGGTCTCAGGTTCAGGATCAGGTTGTTGCTCTTCAGTATGTGCCTTCCGAGCTTCAGTTGGCTGATTTCTTCACGAAGGCACAGACTTGTGCTCAGCACAGCTTCTACCTCTCCAAACTCAGTGTTGTTGATCCACCATGAGTTTGAGGGGGGTGTTAGAGATATAGTATGTTGTATTCGTATTGGTATAGGAGTCTATATTTCCTTGTACTCCAAGTCACCTTGTACTATATATATGCCCATTGGGCTGTGCAATAGATCCAAGTTGCATATCTCCTAACAAGCGGGTCCATCCGGCCCTCCTGCACCTTGTTGAGGTAGTCAAGGCTGGGCCTCTCCCCGGCGTCCTCCGCCTCCAATCTCCGGAGGTTCTCGTTGATCTCCGCGTCGTAGTCCGCGCACAGCTCGTAGCACCTCTGGGAGCTCTCGAGGGTGGCGCCGTGAACGGAGCAGGGAGCGGCCCAGTGCATGGGGCCGGCGCCCACCGGGAGGCGTGTAAGGCCGGTGGCTTAAAGCTGAACGGCGGCGATGTCTTGGAATAGGGCGTCGAAGTCGGCGGCGTCATCTTAGTTGTACTGGGACGCAATGGCAGAGCTAGACAGAGAACAAGAGGAGGCCAATGATAAGAATGAACCGCCAACACTTAAAAACCTAGCTTTAACAAGTAATGCGACGGTTTAGAGAGCTAAATTAGTGGAATTTAAGCTTAGCATATAGTATAAATAGATGGCTACTAATTATTTTACATAGAAACATCAAAAATGGAAGGAGAGGCTATGACTCGGTATGTTCTCCACGTAGCTCCGCCGTTGCTGCGGCGGAACCTCCATGGTCGACGCACGACGTCGATGCAGCGGTCGTGCGCGCGGAGGACTAGCAGGGAAGAATCGGCCGGGCGGATGGATGATCAAGAATTCAAGAGTCAAACAGGGAAAGTGGATCGAGCTTGATGATGGTTTCGCGAGGAGGGAATGGCAGCATTTATGGATGTGCATGAGAGAGCTCGAATCCGAGTCGGCAGGCCAGCCGCGACGTCTACTAGTACGTACGCACACCATACGTGGCCGCTTCCGAGGCGGACTCGAGAAGAGATCGGACAGCAAGCGTGCATGCAAGCGCCTTGCAACTGCACCCCCCCTTCTCCCCCGTTCGTAATCCAACGATAGTACGCAATTTCCTGTCGAGTACGTTAGGAAAGCCGTTCATTTGGGTCTGTGTGTGTGTGAGGGTTAGCCGTCTGCCCATTCTTGATTCAGTTTGCAGTTCAAAGTCCGTTCTGCATGCGTCCGGTTTGCTGGAGAGCTAGCCGGCCTGCCGGACTGCGGGGTAACCGATCGACCCCTGCACACAGACGTCAGGTCGGATCTGATCCGGCGCGTACACACCGACCGTGCGCGCGACTGCTCTTTCCTGAGTTGCGATTTGCTCCGGCCATGGGCGGCCGGGGCCGATGCACGGCCTGGCAGGCACGAGTTCAACACATTGGTAAGGGGGGAGCGAATGAACCGCCGCCCACAGGACAATACAGTGGCAAGCCGGCCTATCTACTATTTTCGATTACTATTATTTCATAAAGTTTAGTAAATAGAAAATATAATATATAAATCACATAATTTTACTCCTACAGATTTTTAAGTTGGTGGTAATGGTCCGTTTGTCATCCCACCCCTATTCCATCAAATATAACTTCTTAACTGGTGGAACCATTTCTAAATGAGTTCTATAATCTTATTGTAGGGTTTGCAAAATATATCATACGATTATTTTTATATTTTTTTATTTATAAGTTGCTTTTTTTCTAAATCAAAGTCTGTTTTTTGGTCACAGGTTTGTATGCAGACTAATGTGCCACATGAGTGGATTTATCCTTATTATTTGTAGCAATGTGTGAGCATTCTAGTAAAAAAAATTACAATTTTACTAATAGAACTTTTACAAAATAGCTTGTATAAACAATTTTCTTAAAATAGTTTGTATAAAATAATTATTAAATATGTTCGATCGTCTGCAAAATTGTTCACGTGCATCAAACAATATTCATGCAACTTGTGAAAGTTGTTCTGATAGATAAAAATGTTCATGCAACTTGTGAAAATATCTTTTGTAATATGTTCTAATGTCCATGAAAAATGTTTATATAATTTAAAATAAAAAGTTGACCTAACTTGTTAAAAATGTTCCATATTCTCTAGACGAATATGATAAAATTACCTAAGTGTGTTAAACTTTTCTTTTCATGTCCAAAATAGAAAAAGCTTGCTCTGAAAACAAATCATATGTACTAGTAAAAAAAAGTATTAGTTAAACACTTTTCCAAATTGCATCGATGAAATATCTATTGGTGAAAATATGAAAAAGTAAAATAAAAAATAACGAAAAGGAGAAAATAAGAAAAATAAAAGAAACAAGAAAAATGAAAAGAGAAGAAAAGAAAAGAAAAAAAATACCAGCTAGAAGAGGGATATGTAGAGGATGCCTAGCTCCCGCAATGAACGGGAATTAGGATTGCCGATAATTCAGGTACATACGGGATGTTCTCGTCTGATCATTTATGACTTCTAGAATTTTTTTATCATATCTGAACACACACGTATATGCTTCCTTGTGGCCGCTCAAAAAATATATGCTTTCTTGTCAAAGTATTGTGACGGAACTTGTGGTTGCTACTGCGATCACAAACACCCGGAAATTAAAGTCAAACTCAGGATAAAGAAAGGAAATATAATTTTTATGTGATAGTGCGCACAAAAAACATGGGTACAACAATCATCAACCACTAGTAGGTAGGTGCCCTAACATGCGGGCAATAATTCATTCTAATGCACTACTCCCCATGTTTATCGACTGGTTGGGACGTCAATGCAAAATATGGAAACGTTCATACATCAAACTAGAATATTGAGACGGGATTCTTAGTGCATCGCAATAGAAGCAAACTTTTAAGTATTTACCATTAGTTCAAAGCCTAATTCATATTCTACCATTGCTTTCTTAGGAGTAATACATTGGCCATTCTTTTATTAGCTCGTATGATGTTTTTTTTACTCTTGTCTATTTTCGCTAGTCAGACAGTTAGTGCAATGTGAAATGTCTAAAATATCTTTGATCCATCTATTACATCTTTTCCTCTCTCTCTCTCTCACATACTAGTGTGCCTGCCGGCCAGATCTTTCTTCCGTGTAACTGCAAGTTAAGCTTCCTAACCATGATAATTGACTCACATAGGAATGACCATTGCTATAGCTATTAGGTGGAGGTACATTGTTATAGTTTTAACCACCACTACCACTAGCTTGCCTACTAGCCATTTTCAGCTCATCACTCAGTATCTTGTTTTCTTTAGGTAGTGAAGCCCCAAAAGAAAGACATCACTCTGATACCAATTAAATGATCAAGATGTGAGCCTAAAGGGAAGGGGTGAATAGACGACTAATTTTTTTTTATCAATTCAAAGCTTAACTTGCAGTTATGCAGAATTAAAGGTTATCTAATGCAAGCGAAATAACTAAGTAAGCACCGCTAGATACTAGTCAAACACAAGCACAACATAATGCAATGAAAATGCTTGCAAGAATTAAATAATGGAAAGAAATAACCAAGTAGATACAAGTGATTCATTACCGGAGTTCGATTCTTGGGGAAAGTCCTATGTCTGCATTTGGGGAACTCGATCATTTTGATCAAGAGCCGGTTTTCGCTCAAGCTTTTATCCCTTGAGGGCGCACTTTGCATCTCCTTGACTTTTGGAGATGGATCCCAACTTTCACAAACTTTTTGAGGCTCACTACAATTTGCTTTGAAGCTCTCAAGTACTCGCAACTGTCTAGGAGATCTCAATCTCCAAATGTAACAAGCGCGATGACGAACTTGGAGATGAACTCAATATTATAGTGCTCAAGTAATCTCAACACTCATTATCTTGCTCATAAGAATAAGAGGTTTGAGGCATGAGGAAGGTGGAGAAGGTTTTTCTGAGAGCAGAAAATGATTTGCCAAAGAGTTGAACGTGGAAGAGAGTGGAGGTTTAAATGGTCCACTCACAATAAACTAGCTGTTGTTTGAAAAGGTACCTGCTCGGAGTATCCAAACTTCCACCCAAATTATATGAGATCTAAACCAATGGCTACTTTAGAATGCCCTGACAAACTTGTCAGAGATTCCGGATAGAATTTCTCCAAAGTATCTGAGAAACATCCAAACACTCGAAAGGAGGTAATAGAAACCCCTCAAAAACGAATAACAGAGCCGGAGATATGGCCAGACACTCCGGATATCCGGAGTATCCGAGAGGAACTCTGGACACTATTGGGTTAGAGACAAAAGACCCCTCAAAATAGATTGCACACCCAAAGATACGCTTAGAAGATCCTAACCTCTAGAATATCTGATAATCGTCCACATACTCTAGGTCCGAGACAAAAGACCCATAAAATATTTTGCAAGTCCGGAGACTCACTCAGAGTATCTGGGCCAACACATAACAGAAAGGCTACTCTGCACCCAAAGACTTCAGACCAAAATCTAGACACTCCAAATGTTAGACAAGCAGAGAAAGCGTGGAAACTCTGTGATCTTTTGAGGCTAAAAGATATGGTTGAACATTTTAAGCACTATGACACTATTTCAACCCCTTCAACACACACTCTTTATAGTACGGTTTTTTCTATACTCAATATGATTTATTAAATCACTAAAAATCTAAGAAATGAGTTCTAAAACCATCAGAGCCTCGTTGTTTTGCTTTTTCATCTTTTTAGGGGTTGCCATATTGGTTGGACTTCACATGTGGGACTAGAACCTGCTTACACACTTAAAATTCACATTAGTCCCTTAGTTGTTTGTTATTAATCACTAAATCCACTTAAAGACCTAGATGCACTTTTAACTAGTGGTAAATGTGTAAAATTCCCTAAAAAGTATGGAGTGTCAGCATTTCCTATATTCATGATGTGATTTCAATTTTTAGGCTGGATAAGATTTGCAAGCTTGTCGTACGTGTTGGAGTCGGGGTCACTGCGCCCCTTATATATTGCACATTTAATTAAAAATGGAGTAATAATTAGTGGGTGCGAAACATCTTAGTAAACTAAAGTACCACCTAGAATTGAGCCACATGAAAATTTCCTCCTTCCAACTTATACCTCGCTCTTTTCCACTTATGTTTGGGAAATTAAATTTTAAACTATGAATTCTTCAAATTAGAATCTGGAACTTTTGAACAAGCTGAACTCTCGATAATTCAGAAAACTTTCAAAGTGGATCATCTAAAAATGACTAGGTTCGCACAGCAACTCTGGGCGGTGGTAGTTTGCAATGCAGATTAGCGGGGCATAAAGAAGGCATGGTGGTTGTGGACATGGTCATGAACGATTTTACCGGCAGGACGGAAATGGGGAGAAAGAGGGATGCAACTTCGAAGATGGAATTTGTGTCTGGGTCGTGGCTTAACAGTGAAGGGGTCAGTTGCCATGTGTGAAATGTAAATACCATTTTTTTTAGAGATAGTCCTACTTTTGCATCTTCAAGTGTTGTTGACACATAAATTTTATCTAGATTTCACATAAATCCTATACAAAACCTTATAATTTCCATGTGAAACCCCTATTAAGTTCTCTTGTTCAAAATAGAGCCTACATCAACTTTCCGTATAAAATAGAACCCTTGTAAACTCCCATTTTTACATGTTCAGGAAGCAACAGAGCAGGTTACCGGGTTAAGCGGGTCAAACCGGAGCGGAAGCAGCCGAGATGATTCCACTGACTATAAGAGCGGCGGAGTGAAACTTTGGAGGCTGGGTTGTCCAAGCCATCTGAAACATTTCTTGTGGAGGGTAGCTCATAATGCCCTCCCTACATGCATGAACCTGCGAAGAAGAGGTATTGATGTAGAGGAAAAATGCCCAATCTATAGCCGGCATGTGGAGGATGGTGGCCATTTATTTTTAAAATGCAAAAAGGTGGCAGCCATTTGGAAGTTCATGAATATGGAAGAAATAAGATTGAGATTGTTGGAAAGACAAACAGCCACTGACTTTGTGAATGAAATCCTAAATATGGAAGATGAAAAGAAGACCATGGTGATTGTTCTTCTTTGGCAGTGCTAGGCTGAAAGAAACAAAATCAGGGAGGAAGGTAAACATAGATCAGTTGATGCTTTATGTCACATAATTACCAAACAAACTAATGAGTACTGTCAAGTTTTTTTGAAAGAAAGAGAAGGAAGGGCAACGCGGCAAAGTAGATGGCTCCCTCCAAATGAAGGTGAAGTGAAAATTAACATAGATGGGGCTTTCTACCCTGATTCTAATTTGGGAGGTTGGGGTGCTGTTATCCGTAATCATAGAGGTGAAGTTGTAGCATGTGGTGCGGGGAAATTGGAGAATATCGCTAATCCTTGCATGCTGAAATTCTTACAGCTATTCGCGGTGCCCGGCTTGCAGTCTCGAATGGCATCAGGTCTACCTGTTTTGAAACTGATTCTTTGCTTTTGAAGCAGGGGATTCAGAGTTTGGAGACTCATCGTTGTGTCGTTATGGCAGAGTTAAAGGAATATATGAAGCAAAACTTTGATTTCTACAGTTTCAATTATGCTAATAGGAACTGTAATAGAGTAGCTCACTCTCTAGCTAAGTTTGGGTGTTCTCTGAATTTGCATGATAATTTGCACATAGTTTGTGTTCTTAACTTTGTTGTAGAAACTGTGGCGAGCGATATAGCTTCGCCTTCTGAGTAATGCAGTATTGTTGCATTTGCTATAATAAAAAAAAGAAACGGAACGAGTGCGATCCATACAAATCCAACCCAAGCGACACCCCCACGTCTCCTCCTCCGGAAGCCAAACCGCATCGTTACTCACTGGTTAGTCTTCCTTCCTCCTCCTCTCGCTCTAGGTACTGACCACTACGATTCCTCTTGTTGGGATTAGTTCTTGGTCGATCCATTGTGCTTCCTGCTGCGTAGTTCTGCGCTATCGATTTCCATTCCCAAGGAAGAGTTGCGTTGCGGCTTGCCGGCTTGGGGTCTCATCGCCCGCAAGTCCTTTCTGTGTTCGTTTTTGTTTTTTGTTTGTTCTTGATTTCCTGATGCCAGATGTTCTTGTCAGCAAGGCTAGCATTAGTGGTCGTTCCATAATTGGGAGTTCTTGGAACGTGGATAATGGATTGCTGGTCGGTTGCTGTTGTGTCTCTAGCTAGGGAGTGGTTGGAGCTTGTTGTTTCAAGGTGGGAGCTTTAACTGAATAAAATCGAGATGGTGAGAAATGGACCAAGTTTGAGGTGGAGGATCGAGGCGGAGGTGGCAGGCTGCGGCGAACGCATGGGGAAGCTTCCGCAGAGGCGAAGGGGGCGGGGCGAGGGTGGCCGCCGTCGCCAGAGTGACGGGCGACGCGGTCATGGTGGCCGCCGTCACCGGAGCTGCGGACGGCGCGATGCGGGCTAGAGGAGAACCCGCACTCCGTGCCACAAGCTCGTCTTTAAGTCGCTCCAAATAGGATAATTGTTGTGTTTGCTTTTTGCCCATTTCAACACAGTGATTTTAGTATTTGTAACAGATCTAAAGTTGCATGAGTTGATTTTAGTTCTCATAAATATGATGGAGTCCTGTTCAGTGGATTTATTTGCATATATAGTTTTTTCTTTGGCGAGCAATTTGCATAGATAATTTTTAACCGGACTAGAATCTCATATCAGCACTTGCACATCCATGGTTAACTAGTCCCTAAACATGTTACTAGACATACTTTTCTGGAATTTTGCATCTTAGCTTCAAAAACTTGCACTTTCAGTATAAGTTGGTAATCAATGACAAGAGCTTGATCATAAGTCCGGCCACGCAAAAAAGAAAAATATGATAGGCTTCATGAATACGACTTTAATTCCTTGCCTTTTGTTTCCTTTTTTGTTGCAAATTTTTGGTTACGGTAATTCTGTTTAATTTTGATCTGCCATCCAATGAAGAGTTTTTTTGTTAGCTTATACATATCAAGATTAATTGTACTTTTCCATTCTTAGGTTTATCTCTGAAGGACGAAGGAAACCATACCGTTTATCATGTCAGGAGGATCCGCTGGGTCTTCCCCATCATCGGGACAAATTAACTCTAGTTCTCTGTCAGATTTAAAGGACCTAGAACTTTCTTCAGAATCTGGCTGCTTGTCCATTGTTGTACTAGGTGCTTCTGGAGATCTTGCTAAGAAGAAAACTTTCCCAGCACTCTTCCACCTTTTTCAACAGGTAATTCTATCATAACTAGCAATTTCTAGAACTATCGAAACTCTGAAACAGTTGTGATGCAAAAGGGACAAACTAGTGCACAAAGTTGATGCCTCAATGTTGAGTTAATGAGCTTGTGCTCAATTCATAGGGATTTCTACAATCTGGAGAAGTCCATATATTTGGGTATGCAAGATCAAATATGTCTGATGACGGATTAAGAGAACGCATTCGTGGGTAAAATCCATATCCGTAGAACTAATATAATGATTTCATGTATAAAGAAATTGGTATGTTTTGTACGAGGATGGTTTTTCCTCCACTTTTCGTATGATGGGAATGCTAATACCATTCCAAAAAAAAATCTGCATCTCACTATAATGCTTCTATTTTGCAGATACCTCAAAGGTACTTCAGATGAACATCGTTCACAATTTCTGCAATTAGTAAGTTGCTGCTATTATGCGTAGCTCCTGTTATTTTTAACTTATATAACCATGTTGAATTTTTCTTGCAGATTCAATATGTTAGTGGTTCCTATGATAGTGGGGAAGGATTTGAATGTTAAACAAGGCAATTTTAGAGCATGAAACGTTGAAGAACAGTCAACCAGGGAGCTCTCTTAGATTATTTTATTTGGCATTGCCTCCTTCAGTCTACCCCTCAGTATGCAAAATGATAAGATCATATTGCATGACTCCATGTAAGTTACTTTTCACAAATTTGATCTTTGTAGACTATTGCACTTCCTTATAAGTAATGAAGCTATCCGATGACAAAACTTCAGAATAGAAACAAATATTTGGCTTTTTTCGTTGTGGTAACTACCATATTCTACCTTCAGCTTCTCATACTGGTTGGACAAGGGTTATTGTTGAAAAAACCCTTCGGGAGGGACTTGGACTCTGCAGAGGAACTGAGTGCCCAACTTGGAGAGCTTTTTGATGAACAACAACTCTATAGAATTGACCACTATTTAGGAAAAGAGTTGGTCCAAAACTTGGTAATTGGTGTGTTTTGGTTAGCTGAATATATTTCCTTTCTTTCGAGAAAGCTCGATGCATTGATAAAGAGCTGAATATATTTCTAAACGCAAATTTTTTCATATGTGTCATCTATTTGCAGCTTGTGCTTCGTTTCGCGAACCGCTTCTTTTTGCCTCTCTGGAATCGTGATAACATTGCTAATGTACAGGTAATGTCCTTTCCTAGGTTGTTAGCACACTCCCGTTTGTAATTCTTGTTTGTAAATTTTAGTTAGATATCTAATTCTATACCTTAGATATCTAATTCTATACCTCATCATTTGCTGTTTTTCCTTAAATTGAATATATTAATCATAGAAAAGATGAAGAATTTGATAATTATGATGATACTAACAATATGTGCTTGCATGTAATAAATCTATCTCGCAGATTGTATTCAGAGAGGACTTTGGGACTGAAGGACGTGGAGGATATTTTGATCAATATGGGTATGTGGAAGTAACTACCTCTCCGTGGAAGTTTTTTACTGAAAACATTTTTTTTAACTTCAAGTACATATGTGATATGCTTGTTACTGTAGAACTCTGTTGTAAAATATCAGTTCTATCTATTGTAGATGGTTCACCACTTGACCTAATAAGTCTTTTGATCATGTACAATTGTCCATTTCAAAATACACCTGAGTTGCATATGTCGGATTACTTTTCCATCACGAAACATAAGCAAAGTTCTTTCCACTTTATGGTAACCATTTTTTTTTCTGAATTCAAAGTCCATTCCTGTGCATTATTCTCTTCTTTATTAATAGTCAAGAAGAAAACTTGCTGGATTCTGGTGTTTATGTTATCATCACATAAAGGGTCCCCATGTATTGTTATTCCTCTTGTAATGTAAATATCTGACCTCAGTTTTGTTGCTGCAGTATCATTCGTGATATCATTCAGAACCATTTGCTGCAGGTAAATATAATCAGCATATAAATCTATAGTAGAAATTACTTGTTTTAGGGATTGCCCAACATTTTTGCGATCACTCAGAATGGTTGGTGCTTTATAGCATCACTGTTATGTTAAATCTTCTGAGCAGGGCACAGCAGCTACCTGTCATGCATTACAATTCCTCAAAAGAGAATACTGTTTGATTTCATAAATTGATAGCTCTGGTTATTGTTTATCGATCTCATCTGCAGGTTTTCTGTTTGGTTGCTATGGAAAAGCCTGTATGTCTTAATCCCGAGCACATAAGAGATGAAAAAGTCAAGGTTCATGCATCTCCTTATTTTTATCATCCGATACTGCATACTACAGTTCTACTCAATAGAAAATCCATCTTTGAACTTTCTATGTGATAACAAGGTACGAATCCTATATTTTTATTGCTTACAGATACATTTGTTTTGCGTTTTCATATCACACTGTCAGGTTCTGCAATCGGTGAACCCTATAAAGCATGATGAAGTAGTCCTTGGACAATATGATGGTTACAAGGATGACCCTACGGTGCCAAATGAATCCAACACACCTACTTTTGCATCTGTTGTACTGAGGGTACACAATGAGAGATGGGAAGGTATAAGTTACTTCTTACAAGATTATTTATGCAGAACTCAAAGGTCACAGCATCAATTTTTGCAGACATTTAATCCAATGCCCGTAATTTGTTTTGACTGTCCAGCAAGAGTTTTACGATGTTATGTATGCTGCAGCAACTGCAGCACTTTCATGAAATATTTGCAAATGTAAAATGTTCATGTCAGTTTTTGCTTTCAATTGAAAGTTTCCATTTTGCTATGTCAGTATTGTACTTACAAAAATGAACGTGCATCGCAATCTATTTCTAAACCTCCACATCCCAGTATCTTATCTTTCAGTACTGACGTATAGATAATTTGCTGTAGGGGTTCCTTTCGTTCTCAAGGCTGGTAAAGCACTAAGTTCTAGGAAAGCAGAGATACGTGTGCAGTTCAAGGATGCTCCGGGTGATATTTTTAGATGTATGTACTGATGCTTTTCTCCTTGCGAAATGTGCCATCAACAAGTCTGTTCTTGCAAAAGCAACAGCCTAATATGAGAAAGTACATTCTTCTGGAATATCTCAGTCAGACAAATCCTATTGAGATATTACAGTACTTAGGTACTAAAGGGAGTACTTGGAGTCCCCATTATAGTACTGAGTAATGTAGAATATGCCAATGTTTTGATATGAGAAAAAGAAGTATTTGCTTAAAATGTGTGATGAGGTGATACTTTATTATCAGCACACTCCCTGTAGAGTTACCAGAATAGATAAGCATGAGATGATAAACTACATGGTAGGATACTACATTTGACTTAGCTCATTACTTTCAGTTTGACCTTAGTTCCTCTTAATTCGTATAATCACTGTTTCTTTTGACATACGGCATAAAGTTTTCTCACAAGTAATCCAGCTCAAGAAATACGGCATAAAGTTAAAACTTGTTTATTTAGAACTGTTAAAGAGGTTAATCGATCATTTTTCTCATGAGTCATAGGATCAAGAAATCTGGCACAAATGATAAAGTAGACCGAATGTAATCTTATGTCTTAACACATAGGGGCCCCAAATATGTCAACACAGTTAAATGTTTTAAACCTGTTTGTCCTAACTCCAAAAAGAGATTACCTTGTTCTTGTTATAGCCCTTGATTTTTGTTTGAATCAGTACAATTCCGTTATCTCTTATTTATTTCTAGTGATGGTATCTGAATCTCTGTGTTTATATTTTACCCTGTTAAAGGTAAGAAGCAAGGACGAAATGAATTTGTTATACGCCTGCAGCCATCAGAAGCCATGTATATGAAACTAACTGTATGTACAGCTACTTCTGTAAAGTGCAGTACTTGAGACTTTTTTTGGGTCAAAAATAGAAGATTCAGTCGAATTGTTGACTGGCATTGTCTAAATAAACTGCATTAACTTTGGAAGGTCAAGAAACCTGGCTTAGAAATGGCAACTGAACAAAGCGAACTGGATTTATCCTATGGGCTACGTTACCAAGATGTAGAAATCCCAGAAGCGTATGAGCGTCTCATCTTGGACACGTATGTGCTGCTCCGTCCTTCATCCTTGTGCTAAATTTTTTTTAACACATTCAATTCTCTGCACGTTTCGCACCTTCTATCCATCAATTCGTAGGAGGCGCCAGTGTCAGGGAAAAAAAATTCATAGGAGGCACCATATATAACCTGAAAATTTCTCACCTTTTGTCTGAAAGAACAACCGTTCTTTCTTCTCAATCTACTTACTGGTACCGATTTATGTTTTGGCAGGATAAGAGGTGATCAGCAGCACTTTGTTCGCCGAGATGAGCTGAAGGTTTGTCCGTCGTAGCATTTACATCTGTGCTGCAGTGGATTCCCTTCTGATCCTGGCATTGTGTTTCAGGCTGCCTGGGAGATCTTCACTCCTTTGTTGCACGACATTGATGCTGGCAAGCTGAAGGCCCTGCCATACGAACCTCAAACCCGGGGCCCTCCAGAGGCCGATGAGTTGAGCAAGAGGATCGGGTATGTGCAGACTGATGGCTATGTTTGGAAGCCACCTACCCTTGCAAAATTTTAGCTGTTTCCAGGTGCCGCTTAACCAGAGAAGGGTATGTATGTTTCCAGCTGCCGCTTAACCAGAGAAGGGTATGTATGTTGTCTAATCTGGGTTTACATAACAATTACTTGGGACGAAATCACCTGGGCCTGTGCAATATGGGAGAGCCTTTGTAATAATAAATCTCTGCTTGTCAGAAGAGTGTTCTAAGTTCGCACATTGAAATAAAAGATGCCATGTTCTAAGTTCGCACATTGTTGTTCAACTTTTTCTGAGCTGCTGGACATCATTGCTACTTTTATCAGAAGAGTATTTGAACTCTGCGTGAGATGAAGTGTGGAATACTTTCTGAATGGAACATCCAAGAAAACTGTTTGAATCGGCTAACTCAGGCTTAGTCCATGTTCAATCGATAGCATTAACAAAAGTAAAGGAACTCTCGAAAAGGAATGAATAGAAGAAAAGTACACTTCACATTGTTGCTCTGAACAGTGGAATCATGCTGGAATGGGTTCAGATGGGTTCGATTTTGCGATGGTTAATCTTGGACTAAAAATCATATTATCCCAGCACATTCGGTAAGTTCTACAAACCGGACGGTAGAGTCCTTCCGCAGATTCGTAGTTTTTAACATTTATGCGATTTCTGCACCCATCGCATAATTCCGCTCTGCACGACTGACACAAAACTGATTCACCATCGAACAACTCTTCAGAACGAAGGTTGGAGCTAACATGTGAATACAGCAAATGTCAAAGTTTATAATCTTTGCCCGATCTATAGTTCCTTTTTCTAATCTCTCGTTGCAGATTGCAAAAACCTACTGGGTACATTGGTCTCAGTAGACAAGTCACCATCTCTGGACGTGATCATGTCAATTCTCAATAGCAAAGCTTGTATACTCAGACAGTGCGAACTGCGGTGATCTCAGCTTGGAAACACTGGATTGAGCTGCAATAAACAGTGGTGGTTTATTTCCTGGTGCCTCTCATTATTAGCTTCGCTAGATCAGTAGATCTTATAATATGTGTCGGTCTGGTTACAGTACACTACCACAACCACGCGCCAAGCGTGGTTATCCAAAGGTTAAGGCTACTGCCGGCTCCGGGCGCGTGGTTATCCAAAGGTTAAGGCTACTGCCGGCTCCGTGCCCGTAAAACTCAACGATAGAGAACCTTTGTTGGAAAGGCCTTCGGGTTGCAACAAATATCGGTAAAATGATAATTTCACATGCAGATCACCAAGAGTAGCATCTCATTGAAATAGCACAAAAACTTCACTGTGATCTTGGACCATAACAACATGGTACAGCTCATCAGGATATTCTCAGTTACCGTACTTCCTGTCACTAACCTTATATCTGTATGTAGGTATGCAAGTACAGTTTCAGAAATACATCTAGAATTTCGCATTGTGCAAAGATTCAAACGAGATAACGTCAAGCATTGAAAGGAATATATATCAATTCCAAATGCACAAATGTTCGGATCCACATTCATGATAAATATAGTATATATGATTGAGAATCCGACATTTGAGTCGTGACCAACATATGTCCTCAATGCTACAACAGGCGATCCAAAATGGAAGCATAATTAAGAAGCTTTTTCCCCAAAATAAACAATGCAGAACAAATAAAAAGCCATCTGCAGTCCTTTTAGCAACAGCAAGATACCAGCATTGCCACATTGGAACGAGGCCTAAATCCTCAGCAAAGCACAGCCTGTGATACTCCCTCGACAATGCGTCATTGGTGATCCTGGTCGCCAAGTTGGCCTCTCGCTTGTGACGTTCAAGATATCAACATCAGAAAGCGGCTTAATGCACTGATTTCTTGGCCCGGGCCCGATCACTCCCCCAAACAAACATATACTGTCTCCTAAACCAATCATCCCAAAACCAATCCTGCTTTGGAATCCAGATGCACATGGCACCATCTTATCAGGGAAATTCTCCCCACGCTGCTTCATAATGCAACTGTTGCTCAGCACATACAGCTCTCCACGAACCATTGCCATTGGGCCCTGGAGCCAAGAGTAGTCCTCAACAGCCCAATAATTGCCTCCATCTTCCAGAATCTGCACTGTTGATATCCCTTTATGAAATACATGCATCTTATCCTTGATGACAAGGCCAGAGCATGCAGATGGGTGTGCCTGACGGAGGTCAGAGAGGGACTCCCATGTGTCAGCTTCAGGGTCATAAATCTCGGCCTTCGATATCGATTTGCGGCAGTTTGTGAAGCCCCCTGCAACAATTATCTTCCCATCCAATGCACAACAAGCAAACATAGCTCGAGCTACAAGCATGGGAGCCCTCTGGGCCCATAAACGGTGAAGAGGATCATAAGACCAAACCTCATTGCTCGCAAAGATCGTGTCATGGTCTCCAGTAAGAGGATCAACTCTATCACTGCCACCACCAATTACATAGAGTTTGCCAGCAACAGAGGCTACTCCAAAACGGGCAATATTCCTAATCTGAGACGGCATGACAGGGAGCGTTATCCACTTGTCTCGAAGGGGATCATAAAGTTGCCACATGTTTTCAGGTTCAAATGCTAATACACATAGCAATTCTTCTGTCATGCCAGTCTGATTCCGAACATTAAGAAGTTCACCATTGCGAACAGATGCTCTCCAAGAGTGGCAAACCAGCTGAAGAACAGGATGTAATACAAATGGGACACGTGCAAGGCATTGTAGAGCAACTTCATTCGGAAGACCATGAAGCAATGTTGACACCATTGTGCACTCAACCATATTATCTCATTATACAGCAAAAAAGCGACAAGACCTATGAAGCTTGCAAATAATCAAATATACAAAGTTCAGATTACACTGTACAGCGAAAACAGCAAAGTAAAATCAAAATACATGATCAGACATTAATCTTAAAGATACCATTCAGATAGACACTTAATGAAACATGGAATGAAGAAAAAAAAAGTTAAAAATTAAAACCAACAATGAACACAAAATAATTAAAATATCCTACGTGAGGCTGAATCACACCTGCAGGGCACATCACATCATAGAGATTTTCTTTTCTTTATTGAGGATTATTATTGAGGATTATTGTGTAGACAAATGACTATCAATAGATCCAAACTTGCTGGGAGTCCTCCTAGGGCACGGCAAAGGTAGGCAGGTAGCCAATATTTATGTGAAAGTTCTTATTTAACCCCGCTATGGTACAAAATTAAACGATTTTTATTTGCAAATTGGTAATAAAGCCTAAGGATAAAGGGAATTGTATTCCACTAATCATGATTGTCTACATCAGCCAAGAAAGAAACAGCATCAGCTACATCAATTAAGGTGTCAGTCAACTTTGTGTTCTTTAAACTTCTGGGTATACAGATACATGATAACAAATATAGCAAAAAGAAGACATCAATTAACTCGGTTCAAACGGCACTATTCCAGAAATGCTCCCCATGGAAAGTTCCACCACATATGCCATAGCTTACGGGGCTTATAAGTTGACAAAGGTTTATAAACTGGAGTCTTTTTTTAAAGGTTCACAGGGTTCTATATTAATCCTCTAGCCCTCTATATATCCCCTAAGACAAATGTGGTGCTTATGTTCCTAGTTTTAAGAGGAACAGATGATAATATACCAGTTCTCAAAAAACGGCTAGGAGGCCTCAGCGGAGAGCTAGGCGGGGAGGCTGCCTAGGCGGTCCTGTCGGTCAAAGTGGCCGAGACGGTGTTCGGCACGGCCAACTCAGCAAGCTGGGCAGGCGCGGAGGTGGCTTTAGGCGTGCGCTGGCGCTGCAGGGTAGCAAGAGGAGAGGAGATCAGAGTGGAGTCAGCGGTGCAGGAGGAGAGGCAGGGGCGGTAGAGACAAATGGGGAGGGCAGCCTGGCAAAGAAAAGGCGGCAGCGGCCGTGGAGACAGGGGAATACCTAGGGCTCATTCCATAAGGAGACATGAGATAGAAGAGAACTGGGACAGGCCCAGCCAGCTGCCCATCAGGCCCACGTCAACTCAATGATAGAGGAGGCAGGAGGAGACCTAGCGTCTATTGAAAGGTTACAAGCTTCCAAAGCCACCTTCCGTATTCCTCGTCTTGGTTTACGGAGTAGTCTATCAAGATGTTCTAATCCACATCATCTCTTGAATCGGTCAATGGTCATTACAAACAGTGTTGTGCAAACAATAAGTTTCAACGATTTCATCCATCAAGCAATACTGGTAGTTTAGAAACAAGCATCAAAGTTTGCTCTAAAAATAATGAAGTATCTTGAATCTATGTATGAAGGAATCAGAAGGCATGTATTCTAAATAACACAGTAAAGATCGGTATTAAGTCTATTCAAGAAACGGATGCTTAAAAGGTACAATAAGGCTATAGCGAGGTCACTTCTACCACACTGGCATACCCAGGACATGATCAATAGGCCACATACAAGGAAGCAATCAAAACTAGGAATTCAAGGACACATAAAACTCCATGGATTACTCACTAGAACCAAGAAATTCACAACTAACCATACCTAATGGAGCCCAACCATGGCAAAATCATATGTAATGACCAAGAAAGATTGCTGAAGAAATGAGAGAAAACGGTGAAACTAAGTGGAGGCTTAACAACAATACTGGCTACCATCTTCCGTTGTTAAAATACATAGGTGGAGATGACATGCTAGATATCAACAGACTAATAAAAGGAGGAAGTTAGTATTGGCAATTTGGCACACAAAGGATCAAGAGGTAAGTGGGCTTATAATCCTATCTCCCAGCCTGCTTCTTCTTTCCAAAAAGGCCAGAAGGGCCAGTGCCCAGTGAAGACACGTCATGATGTTCTTTAAAGAGAAACATGGAAGATGGGATGAATAGATTGTGAATCAGAAAATCAGTTGACTAGACTGCTAGGGAATAAAATTACAAGTTGATGGTACTTCCGTGAAATACAAGTAACCTACATAAATTTAGTATCTGATTTGGGACTAGGATAGTAGGACGTGTGCTACAAATAACACTGTATTATCCTCCCTGGCATGAACGACATGAACCAACTGCATCATGAAATGAGGCTGCCGCCTCGACAAGAAGGCCCCACAGCATTCTAAAAGGCGCTAAGCAGGCGGCAGGGTGGGGTCTAGTCGGGATCAGGCAGACGCCTAGGCGAGCATGGTGGTCTAGGCAGGAGGGTGGCGCCTAGTGCCTAGGCGGACACCTTCAGGACATTGGTGCCCCGCTAGCTGATCGCTCATCCCCTGAATGAAAATTGCTGCTGTTCTAGATCAATATCCTGGTATTCTTCCTCTCTGATCGTGCGTAGTAGCAGTAGACAAGTCAACGACTAGTCGGCAAGTCAGTATCATGGTGACTCGACTTGACTTTACGATTTAATGACTATCATAGCAGTATAGAAAACTTAATTGATCTAAATAACTCGGTTATTGTACAGCAAGGGTTTGTAATTGCTAGCTCAAAAACTGATATCAATATATTGGAGTGAACCATGCAGCAATTTCTAAACTAACAATATCGATTTGTAAATCATGTAGCAAAACTAACTGAACCATGACTTGGATTGCTCAAGCATCAGGAAACGTGTGGCAAAATTACCTAAACGTCATATGCAACAACATGTCTAAACCTCCAAGCATTCAGATCTACCAACATAAACCAATATTTGGGGGTAGAAGAACCACTACGAATCGGAAGCCCTAAACCCAGAACGACAAAATACGGACCAAAACCAATTTCCTCAGGAATTGTAAATCTAAGAAATCCAGATCTACCGACAACTATCACAAATCCAACGTTAAGACCAGTCAACTGGGCTACAATCGCGTGATTTGGGGCTTCATACCTTCGGTTGGGATGGGATGAACACTGGGAGGGATGTGAGGAAGAACGCGCGCCGAATTCCGTCGCTGCCCAGGGCCGCCGGACTCGTCTTCACACTCGGTGCGGTGCAGGGAATGGGTAAGGGAAGAGCGACAGGGATGAACCGGATTTGCCTTTTCTGCTCTATTTCGTGGATGGGTTCGCGCAACATCTTGATGGCATATTCTCTAGAGCGAGAGAAGGTCATCCGCCGGATCAAATGGTACCGACCCGGACCAAATGGTACCCGGACCAGTGTATCCATCCAACCAAACGCTGCCTTATTATTTGTATCAACTGTCTCGTATCTATGACACGTGAGTCTAAGAGTATTTTTAACAATATAATTTAGCTATTTCTTAGAGAGTGTCACATCAGTATTTTAATAATATGGAAAAAAAATAGAACAAAAGAAAAGATAACTATTTTCTAAACAAGAAATAACCTTATATTACCTAGAAGACAGAAACAACCAAATTTGCTATTAAAGGCTATAGCCATTCCTTAAGGTGGGACCCAGTGGAGATATTGTGATCCCTTGTGCAGTGCACTACCTACTTGTCTTGCACCGAGCTCCCTCGAAAAGAATCCCCAGGTCGCACCATTCCTCTCTACTTCCCGCGCAGCTCCTCCCGTCGTCATTCCTCCCTCCCGCCATCCTTCATCCCGATGTCGTTCCTGCTCCCCGCGTTGTTCCTCCCTCTCGCCATCCTTCCCATTTGTTTCCCGCCACCGTTCCTGCCTGCTTCTCGTCGCCATCCCTACCTACTTCCTACTATCGGTTGATAGGCATCTTCCACCACCCCGACATTGTTCCTCACCCACTGGAGCCACTCGATTTGGAGATGGGTCGACATTGCTTGGGCAAGAAATCAGTGTGGCTCGGCGTAGGACAAAGAGCCACCGCCTCCTCCTCCACTGTCAGTCGCCGGAGGCACGGGTGGTGCCATCTCCACCGCTTAGAGGGCTTCCCCTCACATGGATTTGTCTATGTGGCAGGGGTAAGTTATGAGGGAAATTTTGATTTGTCTAATTTTTGCTCAAATATGTCGTCTGTTAATGCATGTGGTGATTACGCATTTGAACTGTTGATATGGGGAAAAGGCAAAATTAGTTGTGTAATGCCAAGAAATTATGATATACTGTTTCGGTTACAAGCTTGCTATGAATCAAGTGTAATAGCTGATATGTGCACTGTTAAAACTGATTTGAGTGAAATTATGATCTAATGTTTCATTTACAATCTTCCTAATCAAGTCTGAGTTGGGGATTTTTTTATTATTATCTGTTCATGATTACTATGTATACTGACCAAACTTCTAAGATGGAGAAATCAGTGGAGTTTATGCATGAGTCAGTGTTAAATTTCTTTGTTGCATTCTCAACACACACACACATGCCAAGGTTTTCCCAGTGCATTCAAGCTTGTTCACTAGCCTTTCCTGATACATGCATGCATGCTGGCCGTGACATTCTATCAACTTCTATGCATCCTCTCATTCCCAAGGCATCTATGCATTCACAAAACGTATATGTGTTGTTTTGTATTGAGATCATACGAACCTAACTTCTGTATATCCACAACCGAAGCCTTGCTCTTACTCCACAAAATGTCCCATCAAACAGACTCTTCCTCCGATGATGCAAATGACACCAACACCATAGACCCTACCGAATTGTATACCATGGATGATTTCATTGCCAAGCAGAATATATTAGATGGTTTTGCTGTGAATATAGCTGCAAAGTTCAAGGCCAACCTTGAAACCATTGAAGCTGGATGTCTCGTCACCTGAATGGTCCGAGGAGGTACTTGCATAGGCCTCTTGAAGACTCTCATCAATGTCTTGTCGCCAATTATTTTTCTGACAATTCCACATGCATTTCTGAAGAAGATTTTGAATGACAAGGCCTCTTTTTCTATGCATCATGAATTTCCTAGGCGAGTAGTCTCTATACTTCACTGAAAGGAGAGACTGCACTAATCGTCAGGGGCTCTCACCATTACAGAAGTGTACTTCTGCTATTCGCATGTTGGCGTATGGCAGCCCTGTAGACCTACTTGACAAATACCTGAAGAATGTCAAAAGTACTTCACTAGTGCTTGAAGATGTTTGTGCCAGGCATGATTAATAAGTTTAGTAAGGAGTATCTTTGGCTCCCCACCTATGAGGATCTAGAATGTTTGCTACAATTAGTGAGAGTTGTGGCTTTCCTGGCATGTTAGGAAGCATCATCTACATGCACTGGTGGTGGGAAAAATGTCCTGTCGCATGGAAAATGGCAATTCACTCACGGTGATCAAGGTGGACATATGTTGATTATGGAGGTCGTTGCTTTACATGCCTATTTTGGCATGGCGGGATACAAGAATGATAACAATTTTCTTAATCAGTCACCATTATTCATCGAGGAGTTTAGAGGGCATGCACCTCGGGTGTAGCTCTATGTCAACAAGAGACAATACAATACATGTTACTACCTCGCCGATGAATATACCTGGAGTGGGCTACATTTGTGAAAACAATACATCTCCCGCAAACAGAGAAGGATAAGCTTGAAAGTGCATTTTGGCCCCCTAAATGGGTTTTGATTATTAAAGGAAAATGATTAAGGGACTAATGTGTGCATCAAGTGTGATCAAGTAATTTAGTCATAAAGTGATGATATAACCAACATTGATGACCCCTAAAAAAGTTCTAAGGAAGGACGGCTTGAAGAAATGAAGATTAAAGACCATTTTCTAAATCTTTTAGTGGCTCGAGGAATCACATTGAGTTTCTTTTGTACTATTGAGGGGGTTGATATTTATGAGTTGGTGAGAGTGTTTTGCTAATGCTCAACTAAGAATCAACTTTTCTTCCAAGGAAGTCTTTGAAAACCTTCAATTCTCATACTTCCAACAAAAGTTGGAACCTCTAAGATCAAAGCCAAATATTCGGGTTCAGTGTATGTGTGAAGAATCTGGGAACTCGGAGCCTCCGAGTTGCCCATCTGTCCGATTTCAGGATGTGAACCATCCGAGTTTTTCCTGAAACCTCCAAGTTCTGGTCTTGATCAAGCTTAAGTCCTTTGAGCTTAAAATTCAGAAGTCCCGGAAGTTTCTATAGTGTCCGAGATCCCTCGTGGACTTATCCTTTGAAATCCTGGAATGTCCAAGTTAGTATGTCAAAACCTTTGAGTTCATGTACTAATCACGATCTGTTGAATCCCTTAAAATCTCCAAATGTCCGAGTTGGTATGTCGAAACCACCGAGTTCACATATTGATCTCACTCGGTTGAGCGCTTTGAAATCTCGGAAGCTCCAAGTGCAATGTTGAAACCTCCAGACTTTGCTTTGACTTTTTCTTGATCAAGGCCATCCTATTTTCCGGAGGATCTAGGTTTCGAGTCGGAACTGCTGACATCTGCTCATGTCTGTTGTGCTCCGAAATCGGAGTCTCCAAATTTTTGTCAAAGTCTCGGAGATCTGTTTTTGGACTCTCTATTCAGCCATCTTTTGAAAGAGTCGAAGTCTCTAGGTTCTTGTCGGAGCCTCTGAGTTCTGTTGCTATCTACATGATATAGCCGTTAATTTAAAAATGTCAAAAACTCCAGGTTTCCAGATTTTTAAGTGAGATCCTTGTAAGGAAATCTTTGAGAGGGAGTAATTGATCCGTAGTTGAGCATCAAGTAAGAGCTCATCTCCAAATGAACTAATTAAAGCATGTTACTCTTGGAGATTTGCATCTCCTAGACGGTTAGGAGTCGCTTTGGAGCATTCGAGCAATTTTTGAAGAGCCCGAATAAATTTGTAAGGGTTTAAAGTTCTCCTACCACAAGGTGAAGAGCTGTCACAAATGAGAGGGGGCTTCGCATCAGTAAGTCTTTGGAGGGAAGCGCACGATTTTGGTGCCGACTTCGATCTTGGATCAAGCTTCCTCAAACGAAGATGTATGACCTCGTCAAAGGCTCGAACTTCGACAACAAATCATTTGCCTCCCATGTGATTGTGTCTTTCTATTCTTCCATTGTTGTTTCCTTGCAAATCTTGTTCACTAGCATGTTAGGTTTTACTTAGAGTTTTAGAATTGCATGCGTATGATTTATTTTTGATAGAAGTTTTCTATAATCTCCTATTCACACACCCCCCCCCTCTTATCATAGTTTAGACCCTTTCAAAGCTATTTGCACAACATCAAGAGACAACAAGGAAGGACGTTGAGCAAGTGTTTGGTGCCTTGCAAGCTCGTTTTTGTATCATGTGTTGTCTAGGACGTATGTGGGAAGGGCAACTCTTAGAGAAATCATGCAAGCTTGTGTCATTCTTTTTAACATGATAGTGGAAGATGAGAAAGATATGGTTACCATTCCTCTAGACTTGAACAAGACTCTCTGCGCCTTGATTGTTCAACAGTTGAAAATCATCAATGGTACTCCCCCTGTCTTTGCCGACATACTTTGGAGGACTCAAAATATTCGGGCTTGACCAACACATATTCAGCTTAAAAAGACTTATCTGAGAATATTTGGCAAACGTTTAGGCACAACTAAAATAGTTAGGCTTAAAATAATTATGTATTGTTCCTCTTCTACTAGCCATTCACTATGTAATCATTCAAATAATGTCATGGTTCTGTACAAGAAATAAATGGTATTTTTTTACCAATTTGTTTACTTTTGTTCAACTTATTTGTGTACTTGCGTAGTTTTTGCATGTATGGACCACAAGTTGAAACCCATCATAAATCATCACACAACAATTGAGTAGTCTCACATGGTCAAGAAAAAAGATGACGAAGAAATAAGCTAAAAATGGCTTATTGGAAATGTTCTAAGAACAAAGGATTAGGGGGTTCGCCATTTTACATAAGTTGGCTATCTGATCTTCGAACGGTGATGAATGCGGAGAGCAAAAATGTTATTGCAATTTCTTCTCTATTGGTATTCGAATTTGCATAGAAAAATAAGGTAACAATATGGTATGAACTTATACCGTTTGAGATGTTATTTTGTCGCCTATTCGTATTCAAATTTGATAAATAAATATACATATTTATTGCAGCATGTATAGTTAGTTGGATGAGTTTTTTTTCCTTCTGCAAAGTTAATTCAAGTCACTTGGTGAAATAAATAAAACGGAATTACTAGATGTGCTATATGTGAGCATACAGCGTTGTGAATATCTTGATATCACATAGGTTAGAACGATATTCTGATCCAACCAAATTGAATAGTTATTCGTATCCATTTAAAGATACGGATACAATTGGTATTCGTTTATAGATATGGAAACAAATACGAAAGGAGCACTATCTGATCATTGCTACCTCTAGACATCCTTCACACCTGCTGTGGTAGACGAAGCCCGAGGGAATATAAAGCGCGATTGCGCGAGGCAGATGACGGGGGAAGAGACGAAGGAGACGGGGTCCTTACACAAGACGCACCACAATGATCACTCTCAACTTCTTAGCTCGTACCAATAGTGGGTGTTTAAGAATTCAATCCTCCCGATCCTATTTCGGTAGGAGCGAGTCTTCGTAGCATAATTCTTATGTTTCATATTCCTGCACTTTATTTGACTCTTGGCAGTAAGCATATGCTGGGTCTTAGCGCCGTCCTCATTCCCCTGGTATACTTCACAGGGTCTAAAAGATGACCAAGCTAAAACAATATGTTGAAGCTAATACATTCCGTAGAAAAGGTAACATTGTTCATACATCTATAATTTGAAACCACTGAAAGATGGCATTGTTCTTTGTTATAAATTCTTATAATTTTGTATGTAATACGTCAAATAGGACAAGTTAAACTTCGTATAGCTAGTCACGGCTTCTTCAAAACATAAAAATAAAAAAAACATATAATTGCTATGTCATGGCTTGCTATATCCTAAAGGAAACAAAAGCATGCTATTTTATTAAAAATTGGCTCTTTGATACATTATATGAAGTTCGTGGAAATCTAGAGAGAGAAAGTGCATGCAAAACAAAAAAATAAATTTTCCATAAGGTATGAACTTATGTTAGAATTCCTCCAAAATTGAGCCATTTCATAAGAATTTCATAGGACTCCTATGAGCTCATTCATTTGTTTCAATTCCTATAGGCTTTCAATTCCTTCAAACTTCCTCTAAAATTCATACAATCCAAGCCTCAGTTGGCTCATCGACAATAGAAGAAAAGTTATACTGATAATCTTGTCTGTGCTCTGGCTCTGGCAGCTACCTGGCGGGTTCTATGCATTATTCAGTTCATGTAAGAGAAGACAGCCTCTGTTTTCTTTGACATTGTTCAGATATAAGACATGCAAAGCAAGCAGCAATTGCAATTTGCAAGTCGAACGATTCTATTCTGCAAACTTGCACTATGCAGTTTCTACATCTATCGCTGAACCAAAGCCTGATACACAATAAAAAAAACTTTGTGAAACCAAGAACGGAGTTAAAAGCACTTAGGCGTGTTACGGACAATTGTACACTGACTCAATGAGAACTCACATATTGTTGTATCATTGTTTACTAGTTCTCCAACAGGCCGACACTGTTTTCTCACATGGTCTTGATCAGCTTATCGATTATGCTTTTAAGAGCTGGTGCACTGGCACTGCACTTCTGATCAATGAAGCATGACCTCCCTTCCTCGGCTGCCTTGCACAGCTGTGGATCCATTGGCACCTTACCAAGGAACGGGACCCCCATTTCATGGCACATTTTCTCTGCGCCACCCTTGCTGCTATCAAACACCTCGCTGCACGCGACAACTGACAAAAGCTCGGGAGCTTTCTCCTTGATATAGTTCATCGCCCATTCTGTGACATCTGTCTCACCTGCGGCAACTGGCTTCAGGAATTTGAGATCTGAGAACGCCTGCCTCAAGCCACTCATGTTCTCCACAACACCTAGGACTGGCAGGCCAACCTTCTTGCAAAAGTTGATTTCTTTCCTCACATCAATTAGAGAGACTTGCTGTGGAGTCGTGACGATTATCGCACCATCAACTCCAGTGGCTTGTAGATACTGCACAATTGATATGTGTTCATCTGATGTTCCTGGAGGAGCATCCACTACAAGATAGTCAATCTCCCCCCAGTCAACATCCTTTAGGAACTGTTTGATCAATCCATTCTTACGAGGACCCCTCCATATGACAGCATCATCTGGGTTAGGCAGCATGAAACCAATCGACATGACACCAAGGTTGGACTCAACATAGATTGGCGACCAGCCAAGGTTGCTCTGATGAATATCCTGACCTTCAAGGCCTAACATTTTTGGGATGCTAGGGCCACATATATCTATGTCAAGAAGGCCAACCTGATGGTCCATTTCAGCCAGGGAAAATGAGAGTTGGGCTGAAAATGTGCTCTTTCCAACACCCCCCTTTCCTGACAAAACCAGTATTTTGTGTTTCACAGTAGCCATCCGCTCAGCAATAACAACCAAATCTGAAACAATACAGTCAACCATTAGTCCACTTAAAATGGAAGAGATAGAAGCAGCAGTTAGATATTGTGCGAACAAGCATCAATCAGCAATTTTAACACTATGATCACATTGAAGTACATGCAGAAATGGATAGATCAAGAGAGAAAATTAACCTATAATAATCTTAAGCAAGAGCATTTTAACATCTTAACCACGATGCTCTAGTCCAATGCAGATGTATAAAGTACATATTTTATGTCATATTTAAGACCTCATCTTCTTGTTGATGAGTATGGATTTCATTCAGGTAGAGCATCTAGCTTCAGCATTGATTAGAGTCACACTGACACTGCAACCTTGGATCTATTCCATCTAAGAATCCAGCCCATCATGTATCCAATGCATCACAAAGCAATCCCAACAAAGTTGAAGCACGCTGCGAGTAATCGAAGCTTGGGAAGTAGCAGCGTACAAGTTGGAGGCCAACTAAGCTGCCACCTGCACAGAGCAATAGCAGCTGGCGATGGAGATTGCTTTGCCCTCAAAACCGGCGACACTAGAGCAAGGAGACGCGACTGCTTCCACCTCAACCACCTCAACCCAGTCCAGACATCACCCCCACGCTGAGAAAGGCAAAGTTGAGGAACTACTACTGCCTCGATTTTGGAGTTAACATGTTTACCACTATTCTGGCCATCAGTGAGATCCTCTAGGAAGATAGAGATAGGAGGAAGAAGAAAATGAGTATTGACTAGTGGGCCACACCAGATTTAATTTTAACTTCTTTTTTAATCATGATTTATTGGCTCGGTAATACACAATATCCTCTCAGCAAAACATTTCAAGACCTCAAGTTATATGCCACGTCAGCCAAAACAGGGGTGGTTTTAGGGCGACAGGGTGATTTGCACCGGTTTTGATAGCTGGGTAGTGTAAAGTGGATGATTTTGGAGTCAAGGGGTGTTTTCTGGACTTGCCAAGAATTGAGGGGGATAAAATGGACTGGTTCCATAAAAGTATAAAAAAGGAATAGATGCTGTGGACACCAGTGACTACCTATGTCCAATTTTACATTAACATTTATGTTATTAAGAACCTGTTCATCGTACTGAGCTAGTCACTGAAGCAACTGTACTAATTATCACAGCACACTGTCATTCAAGTGGCGCATATCAAATCGTAACATGTAACATATCCAACTTCCATAATAGATGATAAAACAGATCATATAGATCCCAAGGTGACTAAAATGTCACTTTGGAGTAGAAAAAATGGTAATGGTCATCACTCATAGGAAATCAGCACCTACCCACCCAAAGGGGGGAAAACAATTGATTTTTTTCACGATAGTCTCCAGTAGATTCTTTTGGTTTTGAGCTGTCCCTCCCTCTAGGGAAGGAAATTCTAGGTCAATAAACTGAACCTAGCAAACCCGTGAGTAGAACAAACAAGATTCCAAATACAAAATCATTCCACTCCCTCCAGAGCCAAAAGTTAAGATTAATCAAAACTTTGAAACTTCAGCAGCAGCAATTCCATCTCATTCAGTACCATTGGCAGTGGAAGCTACTTGTTTAGTAGCAGCGGCCATAGCATCCAAACAATTTTATCGGTTTAAGGGATATAGCATCACGACGTAAGTCTAGCTTTGAAATAATCCATTAATTTGATTCCTCTATAGCTAAATAGAATTACATAAATGGATTGAATAATAATTAATCAATTATGAATTTATATATATTTAAAAAACTATAGCAAACATCTGCAGATATGTTTGTTCTTAGTCCATCTTTCAGTGAGGTACACAGCATCTAAATATCCAATAAAAACCACCATACCCGACAAAACCAAAGGCCCTCAGCCACCTGCACGCAGCCAAACCAACTCAACTCAAAGGATTATCAGATTGGATATAACCTACACCAAACCCAGCTAAACTAAAAAAAATTCAATAAACTGATGACGAACCAGAAATTTCCTAATTCGGCTGCAAACCACATTCCAGAATCGACTTCCTTTGCAATATTTTGGCCCTTGCCTGCTCAAAACTACGGACAAGTTCCTACCACTAAGGATTTTTCTTACGAGACTCTGCCGGTGTAGTTCATCAAGTGCTACCAGCTCTACAGTGAGGAGTGCATGACTCTTACATCTTAATCCAGTCATCTGTGGCTCATCCACAATCCAGCAAACAAGAAACATCACCCCTGGATATACTAAGGTTACAGGAAGTTCGTACTAAAAGCATACTAGATCAGCATCTACCGCAACAAAACCTACCTAAATTGAACTAAACTTATTCTCAAGGGGCGGTCAAACTATAAACTGAATTAAATTATTCGAACTATGATAGGAGCAAGTTACAAATTCGCATCGAAATTTTCCAAGACAAGGGCACGGATGATCTGATTACCAGGATCGGGGCCCTTGGGGGCGGTGGCGCAAATCTGCTGGTTAGGGCATCCGGCGCAGGACTCCGCCTTCCCCGCCTCCTCCGACTGCGTCCCAGGGCAATCTGAGCCACGCCCACCCAACAAAAGCAAGCTTAGAAGAAGGGGGAGAAAGCAGCAATCGAGACCCATAGGAGAAGCGACTTCTTACGCGCGTTGGCGTCCTCCGGGACGTCGCCTTTGCTGCCGCCGTTCTCCATTTCTTCCGCTCCCTCTTCGCCGCCGCTCCTTCTCGAAGTTCCTCTCCGTGGACTGGGAAACGGAAATGAGGCGAGAGGGCTGCGTTGAAACCCCGGCCGGCTAATGAAGGTATCAAGCGTTCGATTTCTGTCGGACGGCTGGGAGGCTTCCGTCGTGGTACGGGTGTACTCGAACATTCGGCTTGTGTTGTCGAGGGCAAGTTTGCATCTGCCTGCTTCTTCAATTTCGTCTCTTATCTCTTTTTGTTTTTTCCTTGACTGTCCATTTCCTCACTGCCTTTAAAAGAAAAAACTATAGTTCCTCGCTGGGCGAATAATGTTCTTTAGGAAAGATAAATAATGGTGTTGTCGAGGGCAAATTTACATCTTCTTACTTCTTCAATTTTCTCTCTATCTCTTTTCGTTTTCCTTCAAGTTGACTTTCCATATGTATAGTTTCTCTCCACAATGGACTAATAATGTTTTCTATAAAAACAGGATAGATAATGTACGAATCTAGGAACCAGCAAAATAGTTAGAAGAAGGGTGCATCAACGTACTCTCTCTATTCTATTGCAGTTGTCATCAACCCATTACACGCATAGACTAAAAAAATAGATAAATATTTTATAAAAGCGGGATAGGTAGTGTTCAAATCTAAGAATCAGAATAACACAGAAGATTTTATGATAAATGACCATGTATTTATCTATTAAATGACATGTTTCAACCACATAATATTTTCCAAAGGATTAACCTATGAGTAGGGGTGGACACATTTGATAACATTGGTTCCCTTGGTGGGTAGTTATTTTGAAGCGGAGACTTCTAAGATTGTGATCGTAGTGGAACGGATAAAGCAACATCTAATTGTTATTGTATCATATCTGACAATTTTTACTAAGCTTGTACCAACCATCACGAATCTCAACCTCACTAAGGTATACATCATCATAATGCCTTACATCAAAATGGTCCCACGAGATTATAATCGTATCGAGCAATTACAGTTGGAGCACATAAAAAACATTTTCTAAGATGCAAGTAGCCTTCAATTTTTCTCGGTCAGCTTATACCTCATGCAAGATGCAAAATGACAACATTTTCTCTACCTTTCAAAGTTGCGAGGGTGTATATGGAATATATGAAATGTAAAGAAATTTGGAAGATTTCATTTGAGTTTTCTTTTATGAAGGTTGTTTGCATTGAAGGATTGGCCTAAATGCAAAGTGAATGCCATAGGGAACTATCCTATCCTACTCAAAGAAGATGAAACGTTGGCTCTAACTTCATAGGGAAGTTCATCTGATTTTTCAACGCAACTTCTCGTTTTCTTCCTCTTCGCCGCAAGCATCGAGGTTCATGGAAGGTTAAGCGGAGAAGAATTTGAGGGTCTATTTGGAGTACATCAAATTTATCTATATATCCAAATCTTGCATGAGAGTTAGGGAAATCTCGTATTCTATTTCAAATGGGCATGCATGACCCATCAGACACTATTGTCACCTATTGAGACATGTTCCTGAGATGATGTCATTAATCCGCTTAACCTTTTATGAACCTTGGTAATTAGTACAAATAATACTCAAACTACTACCTCCATTCGGAAATAGGTGATGTTTTAGAAGTGGTGCGGTTAAACTTTTCTAACTTTGATTACTAATAGGTTAAAAAATATTCGGATTGATGATGTGAAATTAGTATCATTAGATCCGTCATGAAAAATATTTTTGAAATATAAGTTTTTATAACTTTTTTTGCTAACATATACATCTAAAAATAACAATCAAAGATGCGTATTGGAGACCATGTCAATGTCTAAAACAATAAATATTTACGAACGGAGGGAGTATTTAATTTGGTACTGTTCCAACCCGTATGCTTCTATAAGGGTGGTGTATCTATCATTGTGGGGCATGGCGTGTTAAACAAACTTGCTAATTTTACATGGACTTGCTGCACCCCTAATCGCTACAATGGCTAAACTATCTCAAAAATCACTAAGCTAAAACACCACCATGATAGAAGCTTATGGGTCGGAACAATACCCAATTAAATAGTTTGAGTATAATTTGCACCGTCGCATTTTCGGGGTAAGCTATAAATTTTCCTTGCTATTATCATCTACAAACATCATAGCCTTGCCAAGTACTTTCCGGTTTGGACTCAAATAGGCACTCAAGAACATGCACCGTCTTGAAAATACTTGGAAAAGATTTGTATACACTTGGTTAAAGTGCCCTAGAGCAAGGTTTTGCAAAAATCTATGACACTAATGCAAGCATATCATGAGTAATAGTGTATTTCAAAACAAAGAGCTAAAATTTAATACAACACGATGGTCTGACATAACGATTCTAGATTCACTATTATAGTATAACGTTCACATTGTGGCAATTCTTTGAATAAGAACTCAATAGACATGTTGATGTTTTTCAGGAGAAACTCGATACATCTTTAAATGTAATACTTTATTCCATGATCGATACACGAGTGTGACATAACACCATTATACTCGAACGGCATAGAACCAACTCTCCTAGTATTCAAGGAATGTCGTGTATCTTATACAACCACATATAACACTACTTTTTTGTAGTAGCTTCATGAGAAAGTATATGCCACAACAACTACTAATGCTCAACACTCACAATCTAATACATAGAGGCTCCAGGATATGAGCACAATTTTTGAATCAAATTGTTTCATAACTCCAATGCACGTTATATTCATAATAAGTCCACAAAAGAATAAAACAAAACTATGATAACTCTTTCCAACACACTACACATATGAGTTGATTCAAGCTGGAACTACAAACCAATCATCTATTCTAATGTGTCATCTTTCCTCTATGCAAATTTTGTCTAGTGGTTCTCCACAGTGGAGGAATGTTGCCCCATTTGAAACAATGGAAAATGAATGATCATTTGAATTCAAATCATTATGAGCTGTTCAGAACAAATGAATCATGGGCCTTTTCTTGTCCAAGCATCCTGTAGGAATCAATTGAATGAGAGAGAGAGACAGTGATGTTGACGGGTCTAGGGTTGTCTTTTTTCTTTTGTAGTTCAACGTCATAGTTGGATCCGAGAAAACCATCCGTGATTATTTTGTCATCACAAATCCTTTCCCATAGACGAGCAGGAAAACTATATATAATGATGATTTTGACCCGTCTGTGATATGGTCTTTGTGTAGCAGTAGGTGGAGCTCGGGGATGGCCACACTAATAAGCCTAGGGATGGTGGCGGCTGCTGGAGTTGGAAGTCAGAGGCAGGCGGCATGGGGGTAGAAGGCGAGACGGCAGGGAATGTGGATGCTTGTGAGGATGGCAGGGTGACAAAGGAGAACCTAGATGGGGAGCAGGAGAGGCAGTAGGAAGGGAGAGCTGCAATAGCGGCTTGTCATGGCGGCAGGAGAGAGAAGTTAGGGTAGGGTTTGAGGTCAAGGAAGGAAAGTGAGAGGAATATGGAACTAGAGTAACCAAACATCCGAGACATGATAAATGATCTCACCAAAAAGTTACCATCACTACAAACAAAACTAAAGTGGCTCAGTATCTAGACCAAAATTAACAACAAGAAGAAAGATAGTACAATAACACCTACTTAAAAAATGTATGGTAGAAAAATATATGCTTACACCGAATTGAACAAAAATAGGTTGGAACGGCTGCAGTCTTTTGACGCGCTATAAGATTTGAAATGATATGCCACTCTAATTTCTATTTTTTCAACCACATTTTGAATTTCCTACGTTACAAACGGAATGTACGACGCGTGCCCATTCAAACCACGTAAAGCCAACCCGCCGCCGGTCGTTTCAATCTTCTTTGCGCAAGAACGAAAGCCGTGCCCACCAGACCACTATCCGGCCGGTCGTTTCACCTTCTTGGACAAGAAGTAAGCCGTCCAGTCATCGCCCACCACAGCTTCTCTCTCTCTCTCTCTCGTGATTATCGGAGCCAAATCCAGCGGCGGTCCAGCGTTTCCAAGGCTCCAACGTTCCTCCCGTCCACAGGAACCTTCTCGAAGCCACCACCCGCTCCGCACGCCCCTCCCTCCGCGGCCCCACCTGTCTGTGACGCACCCACCCCACCCATTCCATGAGCCAAAAAACAAGAGGCGATCCGCACAACCCGCGGCGCCGAGCGGGCCCCGCCATCCGCAAAGAACCCTTTATATAAACCCTCTGGCGGTCTCGCCGATCGCATCAGTCTCGAGTAGCCATCGCATTTTCCTCGATCTGCTCTCGAACCCTCGTCTCCTCCGTCCGTCCAAGCTCCAGATTTCCCCATGGGTAACCCCGTCGTTTACGACGCCTAATTGTTGAAGTTTTGGATTTTTGGTGGTGTTTTGGCTGATTATTGTTCCTTTTTTTTTGGGTTTCCGTTATCTGTACAGCTCCGATCAAGATCGGCATCAATGGTGAGTTCGATCCCCCGAATGGATCTCGTTTGCTTTGCTGTTGGAGGTATTTTTGGGTGGTTTTGTGATGGCTTTTTTGGTTGGTTCTGCAGGGTTCGGCAGGATCGGCAGACTGGTGGCCAGGGTGGCCCTCCAGAGCGACGATGTCGAGCTCGTCGCCGTCAACGACCCCTTCATCACCACTGACTACATGGTATCGTTTTCTAATTGCCTGATCTGTTACTTGCGAGAGTATCTAGAGTGTACCTGGTTCGGTAGATGTTTATTTGCGAGATCTCTAGATTTATACAATCTGGGTCCTTATGGATTTGAGTTCTGATGAGATATCCTATTTATGGATTAAGAGATGATGACTGTAGATCTATTCTGAATTTGCCTGGATTTGTTACATGTAGATGCCTTGTCGGTTTTCATACTACACTAATAAATTTAGCCACACTGCCTTAAAGCACGGTGACCTGATTATGAATAGAATCTGATGCTGTTAGTTTCTACCGTTCTAGAGGAATGTTCAGGTGTTTGCTGTTTAGGGTGTTGATCTGTAGATGCGATTCATAACCGCACCACGCTCTGCCTGTTAGATTTGGGTCCATATGCTTTATGCAATCCTCCAAGGAAGATATTTTTGTGGAGCCAGATTTGAGAGATCTGTTGGTCCGCCATGGTGATTGTTGTTTCATTGTGATATTTTAAATCGATGTTTATTGTTATCCGGAGTTCCATTTTCACAACATATGCCTTCTGAGAATTTATTAGTCAATACCTTCTAGTGGATTTGATATCATGGGTGCAGTCTAGTCGCATGTCCTATTCTATTGTTATCCAGAGTTATTTTCACATCATGTTTTGTGGTGTTGTTGCTTGCAGACATACATGTTCAAGTATGACACTGTCCACGGACAGTGGAAGCACCACGAGGTTAAGGTCAAGGATTCCAAGACCCTTCTCTTTGGTCAGAAAGAGGTCGCCGTCTTCGGCTGCAGGTTCGTACCATTCATTTCAGGACTATTCAGTTGATATCCAAGTAAAGCTTTACAGGCTGATAATCTGATATTCTGATGTAGAAACCCTGAGGAGATCCCATGGGCTGAGGCTGGTGCTGAGTATGTTGTTGAGTCTACCGGTGTTTTCACTGACAAGGACAAGGCTGCAGCTCATTTGAAGGTAAGTTCTTCTGTCAAGTAGTCTATTATTGTAGGATACACTGAACTATTCACGTGTGGAATGGTAGTAATAGTTGTCTGTCTCATTTACAGGGTGGTGCCAAGAAGGTCGTCATTTCTGCTCCTAGCAAGGATGCTCCCATGTTTGTCTGTGGTGTCAACGAGAAGGAATACAAGTCCGACATCAACATTGTCTCCAACGCTAGCTGCACCACGAACTGCCTTGCTCCTCTTGCTAAGGTACTTTCATCACAATTATGTGCTGGTCAAATAACCAACCTCATAATAGATTCTTATGCTGATAATTTTTTTTTCAGGTCATCAATGACAGATTTGGCATTGTTGAGGGTTTGATGACCACTGTTCATGCCATCACGGGTAAACATTATACTAAAGCAAACTAGTTTGTTTATCTGGGTCTGGTTATAGTTGTATGTTGCTAAAATGTGAATTCTACAGCAACCCAGAAGACTGTTGATGGGCCCTCAAGCAAGGACTGGAGAGGTGGAAGGGCTGCTAGCTTCAACATCATTCCTAGCAGCACTGGAGCTGCAAAGGTATAATACAGTTGAACTTGCCTTTTAACATGATATCTGCATTTATCTGTTGGAATGGTTTACCGTTTAAAGTTTATTATTATGATCTTTTACTATTAATAACTTGGTATTTGTTGCATTAGAACTGCATTTTCACTTATCATGTGGATAGTCAACTAGTTGTAACTGCTTGTTTTATCACAGGCTGTTGGCAAGGTGCTTCCTGCCCTTAACGGAAAGTTGACTGGAATGGCCTTCCGTGTTCCCACAGTCGATGTTTCTGTCGTTGATCTGACCGTTAGACTTGAGAAGGCAGCCACCTATGAGCAGATTAAAGCTGCTATCAAGTGAGTAATGCATACTAACTAGGATCAGTTGACTTTATTGGGCTGAAAGCAGGAGCTGCTTTGTGTGTGCTCAACCTTTTTTCTGGATGCTTGGATGGTTTTTCTAATTTGTTATGTATTAGATGGTTGACTCATCTGCTTACATCTTTGCAGGGAGGAGTCTGAGGGTAAGCTCAAAGGGATTTTGGGTTACGTTGAGGAGGACCTAGTTTCCACTGACTTCCAGGGTGACAGCAGGTATTTATTTATATTTAACAAACAAAGTTTATTTTTATAGAGCATGTTGATTATCTCTTGGTGGTAAGTATCAGGTATCTGACTTCTTCGTGAACTTCTCCACTTCCCAATCACAGGTCCAGCATCTTTGATGCCAAGGCTGGTATTGCTCTGAACGACAACTTCGTTAAGCTTGTGTCCTGGTACGACAACGAGTGGGGATACAGGTTAGTAGTAACTTTTACGAGTACATTGCAATGAGATTGTGTATCTATGCGTAACAATTTACCGAATCCTTGTGTCCTCCCTTTGCAGCACCCGTGTGGTCGACCTGATCCGTCACATGCACAGCACCAACTAGATGAGCTAAGGTCTGAAGATACAGGGGAGTCGTGATTTGCCCCAGAGAAGAGTGTACAAATCCTCTTCCGAGAATAAATTTTTTTGTATGGAACTATGTCTGTTAAAAACCTTTTGTTCGTTGTATGGTTCATCATGCACTTCCTTAACTAAATTAAGAGCCCTTTCGCTTATACCTTGTGATTTTTGTTGCTCTATTGAAATTATCTGCTTGCTCGAATTCCCTTTTGATCTGATGCGGGACGAATACAATGAGTTAGATGCTTGATGAATTGTGGTTTGTCAAGTAAATTAGACATGCTCCACGGAAGTCGTCGAAGGATTATGTGGGAAGGATATAGATACAACTAAGATAGATAAATCCCTAAAAGACCAGTCGAGTCGAATCGAAGTAATTTGGCAGAGCCGATCCACAAGAACATTGGGTTTACGGGCATTTCAGTAACCAGGGAAAAATGCATCTCCTGGTTGAAGCCAATGCCAGTAAAGATAAAACCAACCAAACAGGCCTTCAGGTTCACACGGACAATCGGACACATGAAAAGATCACTGCTCGTTCCGATGCGAGGTCGTGCCGGCGACGGATCTAAGAATTTCACCGCGTGATCAAGCCGTTCTCGCCTTCTCGCATGAACCGAGCGGGCAGGCGGCCCTTCTTTTCCCGCACACGGGACACGGCAGAATGACTTGAGTGCGATCCGGTCATGATCCAGAGAAACAAGGTGCAACACCACTACTCATTCTCAAAAACAAAACACCACTAGCCTATGCTGCAACAAAAAAAAATCCCAGTGAAAGCATTCATATAATCTACTTAATTTTTTTAAGGATATTTTTTTGAGTAACCCACCAGCTTTATTTAGTCATAACGTTTAGCGAAATACAAGCAATACCCGGGGGATCAGAAACCACACATGGCATCCAAAAGGCAGCGAAGCAACAGCTTAAGCTAGCTAAGTTATGCGCTTTAAAATTTGACTCACGATGCTCGTGGCAGAAGGAGGCATCTTCAAAATTACACGCCCTTTCCTTAATCTCTCTAATGAGAGCGCCAAAGCTGCTTAATAGCGGAGCATGCCGGCTGTTGATAATCTCCAGACAATCCGACGCTACTATCACCTTCTGCACATGAAGATCCTCCACGAGAGCAAGGGCTTCGGCTGTTTGCTTCTCGTGGCCAGCAATGTCTTTTTCTCCTCGTAATGAAGGTCAATGCCTGATCTGATTTTCTTTACGAGAGGTGTGAAATGCACTGCTAGCTACGCGTGAGCACAAATCTGCCCTTAGCAGAGCGTGTGGTGGGGAGACCTCGATACTGTTCGATTTTCATTATTGTGTCGGTGTGTTGGTGGTGTATTTATCTGTGAAGTCTATCGTTTTGTCGATTGGTGGGGGTTTTATGTCCATTTTATCTAGTTTTCATATAATTTTTATAATTAACTGGGTAACTCTATTTTTCTATAATGAATTATAAGAACTTTCTGCCCTTTGGAGATTTCTCGAAAGAAAAAAAAGGTTCTGATTGTAATGAAAGATCATTCGTCCACTAAGTTGTAGCAAGGGACTACATTCAAGTTTTATTTTGTACTTTCAATATTTTATTTTTACTGTGTTTATCAACATATTACAGCGAGAATTGAACTCCCAATCTGACAAAGAAAAATTAACCCTGTACATTGACGTATCAATATATATAAATGTTTAGACTGACTGCTTTGTGAATACTAGAAGAGTATCCGTGTGATACGATGGAAACCTAATCTTTGATTAAAAAACACTGGCTTTATGAGAAATAATGGACAAATTGAGAATGACAATCACGAAACAACAGTTCCTACAATGATCTATCTTTTAGTCACAAATTAATGGAAGAGCATAAGCCTGAAAGGAAAGGATGAGAGGATTCCTCAAGATTAACATTCCGGTGGATTAGTTATTTAACTAGGCCAATAGCAGGGAGAATAATTATATTATCAGTATAGGAGTGATTAGAGGATGGCCTAACATTTATCCGTAGTCATTGGACGAGGAATTATAAAATTAAATTAAAGATTAAGTATTCTACCATAACTTATGTTTTTTATATTTGATTAGTAATTTTGTGCTCGCAAGGCTCGTGCCGACTAAACAAAGTAAACTTAACATATTGCAAGTACAAGACTAAAGTATGTTTTGATTTATAACTAAAAATTATTGTTGAGAAATTTCAGACAAAATGCATAGTGCATCATTATTTTGTACAAAATGCATAGTGCATCATTATTTTGTACAATGAACTCCAGTCCTCACGTACCAAGAAAAATAACATAGTATAACTAAAAATAGGTGATTTGAAACAATGTGCGAGGTCCAGATTGGTAAAGGATTGCTAGGAGATGAAGAGTAGATTTTGCAGCGTGTTAATTACATGCTTTAATTGTCACTAAATGCAATAAAGACAATTAATATGTAATTAGAAATTGGGATGAATGTCTTATCTTCTTTACAATTGTTGATTAGAATGGATGAGTGACCGAGATGATTAGTATCCCATTCATCAACTGGTACCTTTAATTGAGGAACTTGGAATTCTTAACTCATGCACCATTGAATATGTATGTGACAGTACCAGAGTTTTTTTTTCATGTCTTTATAATCAAGAATTACACTGATTTTAGAAAGAACATTACTTCATAGATCTTGCACGTTGGAGAAAACAATCTAGTACTACGTATTTAGACTGGAGTCTTGTCTTATATTGTGTACTCTGTAGTTTGCAGAGTCAACATTGGGGTTACCGAACCCAATCAGCTTGTAGAGTTACGAATGTGCATTAACTTCTACTCCATATGTCATGTTTGTCGGGGAGAAAAAATTCAGTGAAACCTGACGCATCTCACTGCTTTGTACTCCGCTATTCGATATGGTTTATAACTTGTGTGCAATGTCATATCACTGTCACCTTGTACCACACCGACTCGCTCGCTCACCAGTCCGCATCCAATTGTTACGAGTTGGACTAAGTCACCGGGGGCACTGACAGGCTCAAAGCTTTGACAGCATAAAGGGAGGTGACGAGGTGCCTTGGGAGGGAGAAAAGGAACCAAAGAGATTAAGGAAGATGAGCAAGGATGCTAACACAATCCCCCTCCTCGCCCCCTACAGGATGGGAACATTTGATCTCTCCCACAGGTCTGCCTTCTCTTCTTCTTCTCTCTTTTCTTGATTCCACAATCCAGATTCCAAATAATCATATCTTTTGTTTTGTACTTCACGTAACAGCGCGTATTTCGTCATAATTTGCTACAAAACGACGTCTTTCGTAGTTGCCATATACCTAACCGACAGGACTCACTCGTTAGTGTGTAATTTTCTGACGTATTATAGCAAAATATGTATAGTTCTCCGAAATTTGAAGCCAAATGTGTGATGTTGTGAAACACCAAGCAAAAGGCGTGGTTCCCATAGTTTTTATAAGATATGCCATAGTTCTGTCAAATTTGTACTGTTCTTTAGCGTGTTGAGTCAAATTTGTATTGTTCTTTAGCGTGTTGACGTAGACAGGGATCCACGTATCATTGATCCCTCCTCCTCTGCCGTCTTAGAGTAACTTCAGCAATACACCTTAACAACTAAGGACTTGCCGCATAAAAATATGTTCAATATTTCATGTCAACCATTTCTTAGGGGTTATCGTAACAAATGTTTAATGATATGCAGGAGAGAATAGAAGGGGAGAGAGAAGAGAGTTATTTCTTAAACAAGAAATGATCTTGTTACTAATATCAAGAGCTAGAAACAAGTAAATTTGTTGTTAGAACGTATAACTATTTCTTAAAATGGAGTCTGCCAGTTCCAATCAAACAAAAACCTGCCATGCATTTATAAATGCTTACTGCATTTTTGCATTTCGTATTTATTCTTAATGAATAGGTAGTGTTTCTGCCAAATTTTTTTTAAAAAATAGCGTGCACCAAAAATCTACTGGATAACTTGTTGCTAATACCAAGGAGCTAATAACAAGGTAAAGAAACAATTTATTTATAGAGCTTGTTACTTTCTATGCGGTCATGTTCTCTCTCTTCTAGTAATAACAAGCTAAACAATAACTTGTTGCAGATGCTGTAACATTTCTTTGTGACGCAGAAGAGAGAAAGAAAAGAATAGGCGCTTGCTGCTCCACGAAGAAACAATATTTAGCTCAATGAAAACACTACTAATAAATAAATACGTATTAGAGACACTCGTTACTAAAAGTCTCATTTCATGAGCTCCACGATTCATCAATGTATAACTTTTTGATCTCAATAACAACCGCTAGTAACAAGCTTCCCTGTCATACGTACTCTCTACTCTCGTCCTCTTCCTCGTTGGCCTTTGCAATTGGAATCAACTAACAGGATGACCAAAATTATAGCACGTGTTAGCAAAATCCGCCGCAGCAAGAAGTTGCACGAACTTCCTCGGATCACTTGCTTGCAAAAGCCGCCCCTGGCCGAGAAAGCATCGAAGCAGCCGTGCGTGGCCTCTTCTCGCTCGATGAACACGGAGTAGTGTGGGCTCGTACTTGTCGTGGCTAAACCTAACACACACGAACACCTAGAGCTGGAAGACACCAATGGAACAAGACGCAGAAGAGTGTTTTTGTGCCGCGTAATGTTGCGACGTTTTCTTCTTCACTTCTCTTATTTATAGTCTGTTACATGCTAACAAACTACTCCCTAAACTTGAGGCATGACCGAGCGTAACGACCGCGCCATCCCATGATCACTCGATCATTCCTCCGACTCTGCCGCGCCACGATCGTATGCAGCTCGTGCCATCCCACGACGCAATCAAAATGCAGCTAACTGACCCAGCTAATTTACCGGCCAAGTCGTGAACATGCTCACGTTGCATGACCGGCTTTATTTGCTAATGACTCGAACAAATCTAACGTTAACGAGCAGCAGGATTAAACGGCTCAACAAATCACCCCCTAAGCCTGTTGCTCGGAGCTCACTTCAACGACGCCGAGTTTCTGCCTCATCTCAATGAACTTGACTCGACCCAGCACCTTGGTGAGGATGTCGGCAAGCTGTCCGTCTGTACCGATGTGGTCGACTTCCACCTTGCCATCTTCAATGCATTCACGGATAAAATGATACTGAGTGTCGATGTGCTTACTCCGATCGTGATGCACTGGATTTCGGCTGAGAGCGATCACCGACTTGTTGCTGACATGCAGCTTCACCGTCGTTGGCGCGCTGCCGACTAACTCCCCGAGTAGCCGACTAAGCCAGACGCCTTGGCAAGCCGCTGATGCCGCAGCTATGTACTCGGCCTCGCAAGATGAGAGTGCGACGACCTTCTGCTTCTGCGATGTCCACGTGATGATGCTGGAGCTGAAGAAGAATGTGACTCCAGTCGTGCTCTTGCGGTCATCGACATCGCCAGCAAGGTCGCTGTTGCTGAAACCCGGCAAGATAGGTTCCGTCGTGTCGCCTTTCTTGTAGCAGCAGCCATACGCAGTGGTGCCGCTGACGTAGCGCATAATTTGCTTCACCGCCGCCCAGTGTGCCGTTGTCGGTGACTCCATGTACCGACTTACAATCCCGACTGTGTACGTGATGTCGGGTCTGGTGTTGCATAGGTAGCGAAGACTCCCGACTACATTCCGGTACCGTGTTGCGTCCACGGGTTCGCCGGTGGCCGACTTGCTTAACTTCGGCCTGTTCTCCATTGGAGTGTGAGTGGGATTGCAATTCTTCATCCCAGCAGCTTCGAGGATCTTCACGGCATACGCGCTCTAACAGAACGTGATCGTGCCGTTCTTCTACGCCACCTCGATCCCTAGATAGTAGCTCAAGGGCCCAAGATCGCTCATGTCGAAGAGGCGATGCATCTGGTCCTTGAACTCCTCAATGTCATCATGGCTGGTGCCGGTGATGATCAGGTCATCGACGTAGACACCCACCACGAGAATTATGTTGCCGTTGCTTCTGCGGTACATGGCGTGCTCGAGTGGACTGCGTGTGAAACCAAGTGACACGAGAGACGCGTCGAGTTTGGCGTTCCACGCACGAGGTGCCTGCCGGAGTCCGTACAAGGCCTTGCGTAGCCGGAGCACCTTGCCTTCGTTGCCGTCGTCGACGAAGCCGAGTGGCTGATGTACATAAACCTCCTCCGCGAGGTCGCCATTGAGGAACGCCGACTTGACGTCCATGTGGTGCACCTGCCATCCTTTGTGCGCGGCGAGTGCGAGCAGAAACCGCACTGTTTCCATACGCGCCACCGGGGCAAATACTTCATCGAAGTCCACCCCTTGTCGCTGAGCATATCCCTTAGCAACCAATCGAGCTTTGTGCTTCACAATGTTACCTGAGGGATCCTTCTTGACCTTGAACACCCACTTGAGCCCTATAGCTTGGTGCCCAGTTGGGAGCACTGCCAGCTCCCATGTCTTGTTGCCATGGATCGACGCGAGTTCGACGTTCATCGCGCGCTTCCAGCAGTCTTCATTCAGTGCGTCTTGCATGTTGGTAGGCTCCTCGGTAGCAACGAGACACAAGTCGACTTGTTCAGAGCACAAGTCGAGGTACTCGGGGTGCTCGAGTAGGTGTGCTCGGGGCGCATCCTCCCGAGTAGTCGGGGTACCCGAGCAGTGTACTCGGGGCGCACCCTCCCGAGTAGTCGGGGTACCCGAGTCGAGTTGTTTGAGGATGTCCGACATGGTCCGGTAGCGGAGTGGTGTGTCGTCGAGGTCGTGCCGAGTGAAGTCGTTACTCAGCGGAGTTGTCGGGGTAGGAGGAACACTTGTTCGAGCGGGAGTCGGTGTCGATGGAGTCGGTGCGTCACGGTACTCGACCACCAGTTGTTCGTCCAGACGCGATACTGTTCCATGAGTATCACTCGATCAGTTCCACCTCCGTTGTTCCTCGAACGTGACATCACGTATCACGTGCAGCTTCTTCATGGCCGGGTTGTACACCCAATAGGCCTTGGAGCCTTCCTCGTACCCAACGAAGATCATCAGGGTCGATCGATCTGCAAGCTTGTCGATGCCGGGGCTGAGTTGCTTGACGTGAGCGACACAGCCGAATGTGCGAAGATGGTGCCCCGCAGGCTTGCGCTTGTGCCACACCTCGTAAGACGTTCTGCCGTCGACACTGCGCGTTGGTGCGCGGTTGAGCAGGTACACCGCCGTCTTCACAGCTTCGCCCCAGAACTCGGCCGGCACTGACATGCTTTTCAGCAGACAGCGGGCCATCTCAACCACCATTTGGTTGTGTCGTTCCACCACGCCGTTTTGTTGTGGCGAGTAGGGTGCGGTGGTCTGATGTTTGATGCCTCCGTCCTCGTAGAAACTTTGGAACTTGCTGGAGTTAAACTCACCACCCCGGTCAGACCGAAATGCCATCAGCCTGCACCCGAACTCAGCCTCAGCGAGTGCCTTGATCTTCTTGAAGCGTCGGAACACCTCGTCCTTCGTCTTGATCACCTCGAGCCACATGAACCTACTATAGTCGTCGACGATGAGAAGGAAATAACGATTACCTCCTGCCGTCGCAGGTGTGATCGGTCCACACAAGTCGCTGTGGACCAGCTCGAGGACGCGTTCCGCGTGGTACGCCGATGCTTGCGGAAACGGGAGTCGGTGCTGCTTGCCGAGTGCATAGCCATCATAGAACTTCGTGACACGGTCGATGAGTGGTACACCTTCAGCCATGCCATGTCGCCCGAGGTTGTGCAGCGCATGAAAGTTTAGATGACCGTAGCGTGCATGCCACAGCCACGCTACGTCATCCGACTCGGACAACATGCAGACGGGCCGAGCCAGTGTCAGTTGCAGCACGTAGAGGTGTCCGTGGTTCCTCCTGACCCGCGCGAGTAGTCGGCCGGCCGGGTCCCAAAGTCGGAGCCACCCGTGACGAATATGGGTATCGCAACCCAACTCATCCATTTGGCCGATGCTGATAATATTGCTTCGGAGGCGAGGGATGTAATATACCTCAGAGAGTCGCAGATGTTTGCCGTTTTGGCACTCGACAAGGATGGTTCCCTTTCCCTCAATCTCGACCTCCGTAGCGTCGCCGAGTTTGACGGAGCCCTTTACACCAGTGTTCAGCTCGAAGATCTCATGGCGTCCGGACATATGGTTACTCGCCCCCGTGTCCAGGTACCACGAAGTGTCGCAGCGATCACCGTCCTTGGCGGCTCGAGCTTGCGAGCCCTCCTCATTGAGCAGCACATGATGTGCCGACTGCTCGGTGGTGATGGTGGACGCGCACACCGTGGCGAGGAGGAGCGTTGGTTCATCTTCGTCACCCTTCGCCAGGTTTGCTTGCTCCTTCCGCTCACGACGTGGCTCCTTGCAGTTCCTGGAGATGTGGCCGTATTTGTTACAGTTGTAACACTTGATCCGTGACATGTCACGCTCGCCATCGGTACCGCTCCCTCGTGTACCGTTGTCACGATTGCCACCGTCCCGTGCGCCGCGGTTGTCGTTGCTGCGCCTACGGTTCGGGGGCTTGCCGCGTCGACGATTCGGGCTGCCATTGGAGCCTTGCCCCTGAGCTGCCGCGCGCTCCTTCTGTCGCACGATCCACTGCTCCTCCGTGAGCAGTAGACGGCTGCTGCTGCCACCTTGGACGTCGTTGGGGAAGTAACGTTCTTCGGCTGAACGCAGTCGCCCCATCAACTCCTCGATCGTCAGGGTGTTCAGATCAAGCAAAGTCTCAATGGACAATGCGATCTGACTGTATCGTGGAGGCAGAACGCGGAGGAATTTTCTCACGACATTAACCTCCTCAACGATATCCCCGAGTGAGCGCAAGTTGTTGACGATGTTGGTGATGCGCATCCCGAACGCATCCAGCGTCTCGCCGTCGTGGAACATGATGTGCTCGGGTGCGTAATCGTTGCGCCGTAGCCTCATGCACACGAGCAACACCCATGCGCATGACCTTCACCATGTCCCATGCCTCCTTCGCCGTCTTCTTCACCGCGAGCGTGCCGATCATCTCGTTTGGCACGGCCCACAGGATTGCAGCGAGCGCAGACTTGTCATCGCGTACGCTCGCCGCGTTGCCTTCCACCGCATCCCACAAACACTGGGACTCCATGGTGATCTGCATCACCAGAGCACACTCGATGTAGTTCGTCGCGGTGAGGGTCGGATAGATGGCGCTGCCGTTCGGGATGTAGCACTCCTGCACCACACGCTCGTGGATGACGACCTCGTTGCCGCCCCTTCGTCCCCGACTGCGTCCGCGGCTTTCTGCACGTGTCCGCGGAGGCGTCCTGGACCTCCCACCAGCGCCGCCGTCCATGATCCCAGAGACGTCAACACGCTCTGATACCAAATGTCGTGGCTAAACCTAACACACGCGAACACCTGGAGCTGGAAGACACCAATGGAACAAGACGCAGAAGAGTGTTTTTGTGCCGCGTAACGTTGCGACGTTCTCTTCTTCACTTCTCTTATTTATAGTCTGTTACATGCTAACAAACTACTCCCTAAACTTGAGGCATGACCGAGTGTAATGACCGCGCCATCCCACGATCACTCGATCATTCCTCCGACTCTGCCGTGCCACGGTCGCATGCAGCTCGTGCCATCCCACGACGCGATCAAAACGCAGCTAACTGACCCAGCTAATTTACCGGCCAAGTCGTGAACATGCTCACGTTGCATGACCGGCTTTATTTGAACAAATCTAACATTAACAAGCAGCAGGATTAAATGGCTCAACAGTACTCGAGCTTGGTCGGCAAGCGGTGGTGTCCAGCCGCGGGAAGATGGACTCAGGCGCAGCACCGCGGCACGCCGTTGTTGGCATCCGACCGCGTGAGCATCTTGGCCAAGGAAACAACGTTCTCTTCCTGCGCGGCGGCCGCGACGGCACCAATGCCGCCGTCGGTGTCACCTGCGTAGTCGGGCCGGACACTCTAGACCTCCTGCTCCCCCGCCGTGCGCGTTGACCACAAACCGCGTGTCTCCCTCCAATGTTGAGTTTGGTGAGCTCCTTCTCGAACTCTTCAAATTCGCCTTCATCCTTGATTCCTCCGGAAACTGGTTCCTCCATCACCTTCCTCACCACCTTGTGCGACCCTAATTATGCCTTGCTTTCCTCCAATTTTTCGTGGAGCGTCTGTTTAACCTCACGGGCATTGCGTTAACATGTGGCGGAGATAGGGCGGTTGCGCCCGTGACCTGCAAGGCACGTGCAGCCGCAGCCGAAGCGTTGTTGGGATGTAAGACCATGTACAATGCAGGTGCTTAGACAGGTGCCTCTGGAAAAAAACCCGATTTTTTTTTGTGAGAGGTGCTTAGTCAGGTGCTTAGGAAGGGCAACGGAAGCAAAGTTTAGCACCCGATGCTAGGCTGGTGCTTAGGGTGACACAGGTGACAGGTGCTTCAACCGGTGCCTAGCAAATAGTACTCTAAAAAGCACCAAATAGTACTCATATGAAGCGCTGCATTGGAGATAACATGTGCTAGAGTAGGTGCTACACGAATATTAAAGCAACTTAGGCACCCATATGAAGCACTATGTATTGTAAGTCACATATTTTTTTGAGACGCTACGCTACTCTTTCTCTTTAAGCACCGGGCTATAAGCACCCTGCATTGTACATGGCCTAATTATCCCCGTGCTGAACCGGTCCACGAAGTCCCTATATTAACAGCTGAACTTATTTAAAAAATATTGACATGTTCTATATTATTAAGTGTTGTTTTGATAATAATAAACGTCGTGACAATGGTACAAAAAGAGAGAGTGGGAGAGAGAAAAGTAGGGAGGTGCATAGACGTGGAGATGGAGGAGAGAAGCTGACGGCGGTAGCTGTGGCCATGTAGGTGAGGAGGGAAAGCATAGGGTGAGGGAGGGGAAGAAAGGGAAGGGACGTTACCATGTTAGAAAATCCATGTTGTGGTCTAGTTTCCAGCTGACAATCCTGGTAGCAACTCAGCACGCCACATGAGCGGCTGGTGCTACGTCCGGAGCATTTGGACGAGAAATGCTAACAAATTCTAACAGGGAGTACAGTAGGCACTTTTATTCTTTGATGATACTTTGTAATAATGAGATTGATGATAGTTGTGTGCATTCATTTGATACAGGGGACAAGAGTTAATAAAGTCTTGCTTTAGATAATAAAGTCTTTCTTAAAAAAACTAATCTCCAAGAGAGATTTATAGAGTGAGTTTGAGCTGGGGCATGTCCACAGAGCGAACCAAGAAGAACTATTCTGCTCGTGCAAGAGGTGATCCTGAATCACTTCCTCAGCGCAGAACGCACAGAATGCATTCTCTGCAATATGCCGATATATCCGCTGAATTTTCTCTGGAACACGGGAAAACTTGTGTCCCTGAAATTTGTGACAATAGCTACAACCTAGAAGTAGCACAATATTCGGCCACTCCATTTACACGATGATCCATTTTTTCTAGAACACGCCTGGAAGCACGTCTTCTAGAACACGCCTGGAAGCACGTCATGTTCATTAAGAAGAAAGTGCTAAGATAGAGCAAATGACAAAATTTTTACAGAGATTTAAAATATGAGCACCGCACCCACCAACGGTGAGGCCAGGAATAGAATAAGCACGATTGTCCTCACCAAATGACCTATGGCGGAGCCCTAGCTAACTTGGACCTAGGACAACACGTGAAACCAAAAGATCCGAGGCCTAAGACCCCGTTTGTTTGGGCTTTTTCTGGCTTCTGCGCTTTGGTTTCGAAGCCAGAAAAGCACCTATTTAGGTGCTTTTGGCTTTTGGCTTCGAAAAGCCTAAAACAATTTTAAAAGTTGTTTCAGGCTTTTTGAAGCCAAAAGCCAAAAGCAGGTTTATAGGTGCTTTTCTAGCTTCGAAGCCAAAATCCAGAAGCCAGAAAAAGCCCAAACAAACAGGGCCTAAAGCGTAACGAGTGCTCGCCAGCAGCCACACCAAAGCTCAAGATAGCGAGTGACCGAGCGACTACTACAGGAGCAACACAGGGAACATGACCTCCGAGGAAATACGCACTGCCCGTGCAAGCAGATCTTCGGCCAGTCTGGGATCAGAGCAGGTAAGGAGACGCAACGACAGGAGACTCGCCTTGCCCAGCCTTTAGCCATGAATAGCGAAGAAGCGGAGCACAGGGCCTCAAAGGCCGCTTCACAACAGCTGCCCGACACCCCCATAACATGACCACTACACCAGGACCGCCCCGGCCAACCCCCACCATTGCGCCTAAGGAGAGAGGATCGATCTGGAAGTAGGCCAATCCCTCGTTGGCGAGTAGAAGGTAGGACCCGACCGAAACTAGGGAAGGGGCGTCATCTAGGATGCACCGACAAAGACATACATTGCACCCTCAGAAGCCCAACGCCTTGTGTAGAGGACCAACACCAGCGTCACGTAGCCACCAAGCCTCGCCGCCAAGAGTGCATCGTCTCACACTGCCACACCGAAGGACTCCAGGAGCAACGAAGATAACGCCTCCAAGGAGGGAACGACGCCATGGTGCCGCTACAGCCTGGTCCGGCAAGCCGAACCTAGGGTTTCTCCCGGATCTCGAGGAGGGAGAGGATACGTTTAGAGGCTGCGATGACGCTTGCAAGGAGGTAACGACCCTTGACCATCGACCCTCAAAGACCACTGACGTCCCCACGTCCATTCGAGGAGGAAGCAGTAGAGCGAGGGCAGGCCAGAGATGAGGTAGCAGTTCGCTGTAGTTGCTCACTGCTGCAGGGAAGAAAGCATTGCCGATGAAGATCAAGGAGGCACTCACTATATCACCACCCGTAGTGGGGCGCTGCTTAAGACAGCACCAAGGGCGACGAAAGCCCGCCGCCACCAAGCCGGCGTGACCAAAGCACCCAGGGATTAGATCCCGAGTAGCTCACCCAGATTTGGTCGGGCAAAACCCCTGGAGGCCTGCCCGACAGCGCGGCTATAGCAATTGTGCTCCCCTGCCAGCCTCGGCCAGTCACACGCCCGCACTCCGCCGCATTGTGCCAGCTGCCGCCGCATGCCCGCACGCCGCCACTCCGTGCTAGATTGCCACCAACCAAAAGAGGTCCCGTCGTCGCCGTCAGCCGAGCGGGCTTTGCCCGGCGGCGTCCTCTAGCGACGGCGAGGAGGAAAGAGGAGGAGGAGGGGACTAGTGGCGATGGCTAGGGTTTGTCTTTTGACACGATGATCCATTTGTTCCTGAGAGCTTTCTTTTTCTGTTTAGGGTAGTTCTTGCGCCACTGACAAGGATGTGATCCTTTGATTAGGTTCCTCGGCATCATGCCATACTGTATTATCTTGTACTTTTAGTATTTTATTTTTATTATGTTTATCAACATATTACAGCTAGGATTGAACTCCTCGTTTGACAAAGAAACATTAACCCTGTACATTGACGTGTCAGCATATATACATGTTTATACTGACTATTTTGTGAAGAGTAGCAGAGTGGCTGTGTGGTGTGACGGAAACACAATCTTTAATTTAAAAACAGTAGTTTTACAAGAAATAAATGGAAAATTTGAGAATGACAATCATGAAACAACGGTTCCTAAAATGATCTATTTTTTAGTCACAAATTAGTGGAAGAGCAAAAGCCTGAAGAGGTACGAGAGGATTCATCAAGATTAGCATTCTGGTGGATTAGTTATTTAGCTAAGACAATAGCATAGAGATAATTATATCATCAGTATAGAAGTGATCAGAGGACGATCTAACATTTAGCGATAGCCATTGGATGAGAAACTATAAAATTGAATTAAAGGTTAAGTATCATATCATAACTCGTGTTTTTTATATTGATTAGTAATTATGTGCTTGCAAGACTCGTGTCGACTAACATAAACTAAATTTAACATATTGCAAGCACAAGACTATAGTATGTTTGATATATAGTAAAAAATTATTGCTGAAATAGTTCAGAGAAAGTGCATAATGCACCCTTATTAACCTGTACAATGAACTCAAGTTCTTGTATGGGTCATGGATTGCTAGGAGATGAATAGTTGATTTTGCAGCGTGTTAATTACAGGCTTTAATTGTCACTAAATACAATCAAGGTAATTAAAACATAACTAAAAATTGGGATGAATGTCTTATCTTCTTTAAAACTGTTGATTAGAATGGATGAGAGGCTGAGATGATTAATATCATATCCAACTGGTACCTTTTATTAGAGACTCATGCACCATTGAATATGTATGTGACAGTACCACAGTTTTTTTTCATGTCTCTAAAATCAAGAATTACACTGATTTGAGAAAAGAAAACCACTTCATAGATCTTGCATGTTGGAGAAAACAATCTAGTACTAAGTACGACGTATTTATATTGGAGTCTTGTCTTATAATGTGTACTCTGCAGTTCGTGTACCCTGCAGTTTGCAGAATCAACTTTGAGGTTACAGAACCCAAGCAGCTTGTAAGGTTACAAATGTGCATTAATTTCTACTCCATATGTCATGCTTGTCGGGGAGAAAAAATTCAATGAAACCTGACACATCTCACTGCTTTGTACTCAGCTATTCGATATCGATATGGTTTATATCTTGTCTGTAATGCCATATCACTATCACCTTGTACCGTTCTTCTAGAGCTCCAACAAAGAGTCGAATGGTGTTGCAAGCAAACCTCAACAACCGACCACCACCCACCACCGACTCGCTCGCTCCACCAGCGCGTCTTTAATTATACGAATTGGACTAGGACAAAGTGGGCACTGTCACTGGCTCACAGCTTTGACAGCATAAAGGGAGGTGGCCAGGTGCCGACGGTGGGAGAAAGGGAACCAAAGAGATTAAGGAAGATGAGCAAGGATGCTAGCACAATCCCCCTCCTCGTCCCCTACAGGATGGGAACATTTGATCTCTCCCACAGGTCTGCCTTCTCTTCTTCTCTCTTTTCTTGATTCCACATATCCAGATTTCAAATAATCATATCTTTTGTTTTGTACTTCACGTAACAGCGCGTATTTGGTCTTAATTTATTACAAAACAACGCCTTTCGTGGTTGCCACATTCCTAACCGACAGGACTCACCTGTTAGTGTGTAATTTTATGACGTGTTATAGCAAAATACGTATGGTTCTGCGAAATATGAAGCCAAATGTGTGATGTTGGGAAACACGAAGCAAAAGGTGTGCTTCCCATGGTTTTTTAAAGATATGTCAAAGTTCAGTCAAATTTATACTGTTCTTTAGAGCATCTCTAGTAGATCCCCTAAATTTCCCTAACTCCCTAAAAACTAAAATTTTAGGGAGTTATCCCCATCTAGCCCATCCCCTAAAGTTTTTTAACTCCCTAAAATTTGAGGATGGCCCCCTAAAATCAACCCACTTCTGCCTATATTTGAGGAAATAGCATTGCTCCCCTATCTTCTCCCTATCCAACGATTTCTGCGCGGGAGGATTTTTCAGCCCCCAACTGCCGCCGCCGGCCGCCGCAGTACCCATCCCCGGCACCACCTCCGACCTCGCCGCCGGCCGCCGTGACCCCGCGCAGCCCCGCCGACCTCCTCCTCGCCTCCCCCCGGCCGCCGGCCTCTCCCTCCTGCCCGCGCCACCGCCGGCCTCTCCCTCCCGCCCGCGCCTGCGCCCGCCGCCCTCCCGCCCGCGCCGCCGCCCTCCCACCCGCCCTCCCCTCCCGCCCGCGCCCGGCCGCCGGCCTCTCCCTCTCGCCCGTGCCTGCGCCCGCCGCCCTCCCGCCCGCGCCCGGCCGCGGCGGATCTGGAGCTCCCATTCCACTGGCTTGGTCTGCATCTCCGGCGAGTGAAGCGGCGGCGGGAGGATGGCGCGGCGGCGGAGGAGGAGGAGGAGGCGGCGGGTGCGGTCCCGCTTGGGGGATTTGGGGATTTTGGGCGGGGGAGAGGGGGGTGGTCGGCAGTGAGTGAGGATTTGAGGATTTTGTGAATTTTTTTTTGAAGAATAAGCAAAGAAAAAAGTATAGGGAGTTAAGTTTTAGGGGATGGACTAGATGCAAGCATCTCTAACTCCTCAAATTTTAGGGAGTTAAGTTTAGGGAGGTAGTATAGGGAGTTAAGTTTTAGGGGATCTGCTAGAGATGCTCTTAGCGTGTCCTGACGTAAACAGGGATCCACGTGTCATTGACCTCTCATCCTCTGCCATCTTAGAGCAACTTAAGCAATACACGTCGACCACTAAGGGCTTGCCACATAAAAGCATGTTCAATAGTCTATATCAATAATTTCTTAAGGGCTGCCGCGGTAGTTGTTTAATGAGATGCATGAAAGAATAGGAGGGGGAGAGAAGGAAGTTATTTCTCAAACAAGAAATGATTTTGTTGATAATATTAAAAAGCTAGAAATAAGAAAATTTGTTGTTACAACGTAGCTGTTTTTCAATGTGGCGTCCGTTGGTTTCAATCAAATAAAAACCTGCCATGTCATTTATATGTGTTTGCTGCGCTCTTGCATTCCGTATTTCTTCTTAATAAAAAGATAGTTCTCCCGCCAACTTTTTTAAAAAAATAAAAAAATAGCGTCCGCCGAAAATCTATTGGATGACTTATTGCTAATACCAAAGAGCTAATAACAAGATAAAGAAACCATCTATTTATAGAGCTTGTTACTTTGTGTGCTGTTGTGTTCTCTCTCCTCTATTAGTAACAAGCTAAAAAATAACTTACTGAAGATGCTATAACGTTTTTTATGATGTGAAAGAGAGAGAAAAGAAAAGGTGCTTGTTGCTCCACCAAAAAATAGCATTTAACTCTTGTATCAAGACAATAGTAAGGAATAAAGACTTGTCAGTGAGATGTTCCTTACTAAAAGTTTCATTTCATGAACTCTTCAAATTCGCCTTCATCGTTGATTCCTCTGGAAACTGATTCCTCCATCACCTTCCTCACCACCTTGTGCGACCCTAATTATTCCCTTGCTCCCCTCCATTTTTCGTGGAGCATCTGTTTCACCTCACAGGCATTGGGTCGAACACATGGCAGAGATAGAGCGGTTGCGCTCGTAACTTGCAAGGCACGTGCAGCGGCAGCTGAATGAGCGCTGTTGGGATATAAATAAAAAGTCAACAAATCAATAAGATAATTTATAGAGTCAAAGCAGGTGAAATAAGAGACTCACTTAAAGGTGCATGAGAGAGTTTGGTGTACCATGGAGCATGTACCATCACACTTCCGTCGTCCACTATGGACTCATAGACCAAGCTTTATCATTTTACCCTTCTCTCACTCCTCTTTTAAGAGTGGCCATGATCATTTTTCATGTACATCTTGTGAATATAAACCCCCCCCCCATGGAGATGTAAAATACATCATATAAATGAGAAACTTGAGAAATAGAGACCTAGAGCTCAAAGTCCTAAACGGAGAACTGTATGTGTGGCATTGAGAAGTCCACAACGGTCCAAATCGCTAGTCGAGTCCCGTACAAGGCTCCTTTCCCAGTATAGGACTAAGCTATGCTCCACAAGACGGCTGAACCTATTTAAAAAACATCGACATAACTCATATTGTCGAGTGTATGACGATCTTCTAATAAGGCTGTCGTACACAATCCATTAATATTATGACATAGACATCGAGCTATCGACACTCCCTCTCTAGTATTGTTTCAATAATGACAAAAAGTGTCGTGATAGCAGCCCAAGGAGAGAGAGGGGGAAGGAGTGGGGGGTGCACGGACGTGGAGATGGAGGAGAGAAGGTGGTGGCAGTAGCCGTGGCCATGGAGGTGAAGACAGAGAGAAGAGGATGGGGCGAGGGGGGAAAGGGAAGGGACGTCGTCATGTCAGTAAATCCATGTTGTGGTCTAGTTTCTAAGTGGCAATCCTGGCAGCAACTGAGCACGCCACATGGATGGCTGGTGCCACGCTAGAAGCATTTAGACCAGAGATGAACCACTTAAACATGTTCATGGTTGTGGATATACATTTGCAACTACCTGACTGCACCACTTAAGTTTAATGATAAAGGATGTAATTTATCTTAGTTTGTTTGGAGGGTTGTACAGGAGAAGAGGAAGATAGGTTTTGGGGTTTTGAATCGCGGCAACTAATGGCTGCGGCCTACACTGCATCATATAGTTGCCGATTGTGGCATTGTTACTAGTGACAATAGCCGGACAATGAACAGTAAACAAACTAGAGGCAGGGAGGGATATACATGGTGAAGTGGCTTGAAAGCTAACAACTTCTAAAAGGGAGTACAGTAGGCACTAGGGACGACCTGAACCATTTCCATTAATCCTATAGTGCCAAAACTCAGTGTCTCAATACATAACAAGGCGCGGAAGGGGGGAATTTACATCAAAATTGTCACACGATTGTCACTAATCTCTAGGGGGTGTTTGGTTGGGCTTTTCAGCAGCTTTTCACTAGAAAAAGCTGCAGCCCGACCAAACGGCCAGCTTTTCAGCAGTTTTTGCCAACGGTGGCTGTGGGCTTTGTAGTGCAAATTCAGCTGTTTGGAAAAACTGCTTTCTGCCAGCTTTTTGCAATATACTGAAGTTTCAGTGCTCATTTTCTAAAATGCTGTAGATTGTTTGGATCAACCAAAAGCTATATGTTCACTTTCCCACAGCCACAGCAGTTTTTCCAGACAGCCAGCCAACATCAGCTTTGTCAACAGTCACAGCTCAACCAAATAGGCCCCTAGTCTACTAGCAAGCTGGCATACTTGCAGAGACGGCTGCGCTATGGATGAGTGCGCCCCGCTTAATTTTTTATGTTTGGTTCCGATAATCTGTGAGCATGAGGGCAATTTTATTCTTTGATGATGCTTTGAAATAATGAGACTGATGATGGTTGTGTAGAGGCAAGAAGATAACAAAGTCTTGCTTTAAAGGAAAGAACTAATTTCCAAGAGAGATTTATAGTGAGTTTGCAGCATGTCCACAGAGCGAACTAGGAAGAACTGTTCTGCTCGTGCAAGAGGTGATCCTGAATCTCTTCCTCAACGCGCAGAAGGCACAGAATGCATTTTCTGCAATATGCCAATGTGTCCACTGAGTTTTCTCTGGAATATGGGAGGACTTGTGTCCCTGAAATTTGTGCCACTCCTACAAGTAGCATAATATTCCGCCACTCCTTTTACATGATGATCTATTTGTTCCTGAGAGCTTTCCTTTCTGTTTAGGGTAGTTCTTGCGCCACTGACAAGGACGCGATCCTTTGGTAATGTTCCTCAGCGTCATGCCATACTGTATTATCAACAGAGAACAACCAAAGGAGGCCTTTTGATTGCTGAGGCCGCTGGAGTCTCAGACACTGCACAAGGGTGTGTATGATAGATCCTTAGGCTTTGTCTTCTTGAAATCTCAGCAGTGTTCAATTTATTCTTCTTAAATTCTATGATTTCTAAAGATGAAATGTTTCTTGTATGCATGCAAGGTACAAAGATACTCCTGGCATTTGGACTAAGGAGCAGGTGGAAGCATGGAAACCAATCGTAGATGCGGTCCATGCTAAAGGAGGAATATTTTTCTGTCAGATTTGGCATGTAGGAAGAGTCTCTAATCATAGTAAGTTTACTAAGATTAATATAATCTTGATCTCAAGTTAAAATTTCTCGCAAATTTTTTTAAATTTAACTGTAATTTAGTTAATTCGCAAACAGAAAGACCTCGGATTGGCTTTCAGTTTTTTGGCTCAATATTTTGTATGGAACATTCTGTCGAATTGTTCACCATTTCATGGTCTCTGTTGTAAATGTCAATGCATTGGCAAACCTATCCCCATTCATTTAGTCCTTTCTTTTGTTGTATCATAGCAACACGTGTTTGATGTCTCTATGCAGCTTTTCAGCCTAATGGACAAGCTCCGATTTCGAGCACCGATAAGCCACTAAAACCTATGGTGATAGGCAATGGCACGGTGATTACTTTCTCAACTCCTAGTCCACTAGAGATTGATGAGATCCCTTTGGTCATCAATGATTTCAGGGTCGCTGCTAGAAATGCAATCGAAGCTGGTAACTACCTTCCTCTCACAATTTACATTCCAAATGTTAAGTTTAGCTTGGAAACTGTACACTTGCCTATCATGCAAATTAGTATCAAGAGAAACTTAGCGTACAGAGGATCTTATGGATGGTGTATTCAAGGGAAATCTAACCTCAATTCTCTGTATGGTGTGTAGGATTTGATGGTGTTGAGATCCATGGAGCTCATGGTTATCTGATCGATCAGTTCTTGAAGGACCAAGTCAATGATCGCACCGACAAATACGGCGGGAGCTTGGAGAATCGTTGCCGTTTTGCACTGGAAGTAGTCCAAGCCGTAGTCGATGAAATTGGAGCTGATAAGGTTGGGATGAGGCTCTCGCCCTTCGCAAGCTACTCGAATTCATTAGACTCCCACCCAGAAGCTCTAGGCCTGTACATGGCACACGCACTGAACAAATTTGGGATCCTCTACTGTCACATGGTGGAGCCACGGATGGTAACGTTCACTGACAAGGCTGAGACTCCCCATAGCCTTCGTGCCATGAGGGATGCTTTCAAGGGGACATTTATCGTAGCCGGTGGCTACGGCAGGGAGGATGGAAACGAAGCAGTCTCCACTGGCTACGCTGATTTAGTTGCGTACGGGCGCCTGTTCTTGTCCAATCCAGACTTGCCTCGGCGGTTTGAGATAGATGCTCCTTTAAACAAGTACAATAGAGATACTTTCTACATCCCTGATCCAGTTATTGGATACACTGACTACCCTTTCCTTCCGTTCGATGTCTAAGTGGCAGTTTAGGAATGAGTTATTTCCCCTTCTCATCAAAGCAGCTTCCTGTTGTATCGGTAGTATTAATGGAATAAGGTCATTGGTTTGAATGCTTAATTTTTGTGTGTATGGACATAGTATGGATAAAATGTATGATATTGCAGTTTAAGAATGGTAAACTCTACACACCGGCCTACCAATCCGGGAATCACATCGGGCTTCACTTGAGCCGTCCATCGAACGAGATCAGATCTAACAGTTCTGTGCTGTTTATATAAAGACGTCATCCCTTAGCCCTAATTCATACCTCACAGCCACCGCCCCCCGGGATCGAGTGCCGGCGCCGCGCCCCACCGTCCTCCGCGCCGTCGTCGGCGTCTGCAGGGCAGCGGCCGCGGTAGGGACGATCATGGCAACGGCAGCAGCAAGAAGAAGCCGCGCCACCACAAAGGATCCGCGGCGGCGGCGATGGTGGTCCACAGCGGCGGCGACGATGTGGTGAAGAGGTCGTCCACGCAGCTCTACAGCGACGTGATGGCGTGCGCGTACGAGGACGTGCAGGTCATGTGGTCCATGCTCGATCGATCGAGGACGCGCATGTGGTCCATGCGCGTACGAGGACGCCGCCTCCTGAAGTACGCCGGCCGCCACTCCTGGCGCCGTCGCAGATCGATCGATCAATCGATCGAGTACATACTACTGCTACAGCCGTTGCGGAGCTCTAATTTGGTGGTAATCTGCAAATCGCCAACAAATCTTGAAAAAAATTTCGGTTGATTTGTGAGTCTGAATCCCCAGCACTGGCATGGCACTTAATTAAGCTAAGGTGCTAGCTAGCTAGCTTGGAGTGATTTGATTGCCGCCACAGCATTATGATCTTTTACCTTTGAGGCCGTGTTTTCTTCTTCTTTTTCTTCTCTCTTTTGGTGTCAGAGATCGATGTATTAATTCAGTCATGCATCATCCGATCCATCAAATTATATTCTGAAGATCTGAATGCCTTGAGCTGCTCACCGGCGACCACTAGTGATCGATCGAGGTGATGGGTGTGTGGCTGGGCTTCGGTGCCGCGTTCCGGCACGCCATGCGGCAGTAGTGGCGACGGCGACGGTGAGGACCTGCTCGACGTCTCGAGCATCCGGATGACGATGGAAACAAATTATTATTGTATATGAAGCAATTTTTTGTTCTATAGGAAACAAAATACATGGATGAAAGAAACCAATTTTGTTTCTGTAAAATCGGATCTACGATGTGTGTTGCATTGGTTCAACAAGTGCACATATCATTTTTGGTTCATACATGGATGAAAGAAACCCAAGACGAAGGATTCCTCAGGTCCTTGCGACGGAGAGGTCAAGCGGCCGGACGATGATGGAAACAAATTGTTGTTGTATATGAAATATTTTTTTTGATGTATAGGAAACAAAATACCCAGATAAAAGAAATAAATTGTTGTTGTAGATGAAACATTTTCTTGTTGTATAGAAAGCATTTTTTTATTACATAGGAGACAAAATACCTAGATGAAAGAAACCAATTAAACCAATTTTGTTTCTGTAAAATTGGATCTACGACGTGTGTTGCATTGGTTCAACAAGTTTGTTACCTACGTCTTAACTATATGTTTCTATACCACGACAACAATGTTTCCACGCATATCTACTCTGGCCAATTCAATCGTCAATTAAACCAATTAAATTCGCAGTTTCTTCCCTAAAATTTCGGGATCAGTTTCCTTAAAAATCGGATCTATAACATGCGTTTCCATTGTTGTATTGATTCGAAAATTTTGTTGCGCAAGGTTTACTAAAGTGTTTCCCTCTCGCTGTACAAATGTTTCCATGTTGCATTAACAGAAAGAGCCCACGATGTTTCATATTATCACTACAATTGTTTCCTATAGTCACTAAAAATGTTTCCCGTAAATTTAGCTAATCATGTTTATTGCTAATCTTACCGTCTAATCCGACGGATGTGCACTGTGCCGATGAAATACACAAATCGGCATGCCGATTTGTAGCGGTCGCCTTTAAGAATTGCACGTGAGAAGTAGAAAAGGAATTCGACAAGCAAATCAAGCAGTCATTTATTTATTTATTGAAAAAATAACCTAGTTTCTGTTCAACTGTCGTGTGCCTGATGAAATCACATGGGGCTTGCTTATTTCCTTTCTTGCTCCCACATCCACATATGTTCCCTAGTGAGTAAAACTCTGATTTCCTGCACTTATCCTACTGCATTCAAAACTTGAACTGGAGCAACAGAAAACTCCACTTGGAATCCATGGCATTGATGTGGCTACTTTTTTACTTGTTGAAGTATGTGGGAAATGTTATTGCTTACATATTGGAAGTTTTACGTTCGGAGAAGTGTGCTTTATCTACTCTATGGTGCCAAACAAACTTAGTCGTAGCACCTCATGTTAAAATCTATGATCTTTTCTTACAGTTGGTACAACAAGCTGACATTGTTTACTGCTCAGGTAGCTGAACTGCTGTTCTTTGTTCATGCATTTTGTCATTGGTTCTAATTAACCATAAAGCCATTCACTGTGGTTGAAGCCCTTAGTTGGCACCTTAGAATACTATCGCTAATTCGGTAACAGAGCTGCGATGCGATGTCCCATTGCCTCAGTCAGAAGTGTAAACTCATCAGCAACCAACATCTTAACATGCTGTCTCGCCTGTACAAAATGACCAATTAAGTTACCTGATGTTGTAAGTTATCTTTTGGTTTCTTATGGTTCGAGAATTCAGGGGATCCTCAGCAGAGCCTGGAAGATTTCCAAGCAGGTATTGATGAGCGGATTGTTTTTGTTTGTATATTAAAACATACTTTGTGTTAACCTCCGTGTAGTGCAACTGGATCAAAAAAATTATCTAGGGCGAGAGTACAGGGATAAAGATCAATGATGGCATTCATCCTTACTTTGAGACAAAGAATGGTCTAGGGCAATCATATGTCATCCATCTTGTCTAATAGTCGCATATATATTGGCTATAATTTTAAACAGGACCAAGGAATCACTGGTGTGGAGTCTCATCTTGTAGAGGATGGTCTGTCTATCCTTCAATATGTGGGTGATACCATTTTGTTCATGGAACACGATATTGAATAGGCCAAGAATCTCAAACTCATCCTATGTGCTTTTGAGCAGTTTTTGGAACTTAAAATTAACTTCCACAAGAGTGAGTTCTTCTATTTCAGGAAGGCTAAGGAATGTGAAGTCTAGTACACGTAGCTTTTTGAATGTGAGCAGGGGACCTTTCCATTTAGGTACCTTGGAATCCCAATGAACAATAGCTAGAAACAATGATTAGAAAGGGATCGAAGATAGGTTCAGAAAAAGACAAGTAGTTGGAAGGGGAAGAATCTATTTGCTGATGGCAGATTAGTTTTTATCAATTACATCATCTCTAGCCTGCTGTTTATGCTCTCTTCCTTTTGAGATACCTAAGGGTGTACGGAAACAATTGGATTATTACAGATCGTGATTCTATTAGCAAAGTGACAACTATAAGCGTAAGTACTGCCTAGCGGGAGCATTGTATGTCAGCCAAAAGAACAAGGATATTCAGAATTTAGAACAAAAGAACACCTGCCTTCAGAGTAAATGACTTTCTAAACTCACAAATGAGGAGGGTGTTTAGCAAAGTCTCCTAAAAAACAAGTACTTGAGGAATAGGACACTGTCTCAGTTCTGGACGGGCTTAATGAAAGTAAAGCATATTTTCTTCCAATTGGATAAACTGAAGTTGTAGAATGGGGTCCAAATTCGTTTTTGAGAAGATACCTGGTCGAGAACCACGCCAGTCTGCGTACGGTACCTAAAACTTTACAATGTTGTCCAGAGAAAACATGCCATGCTGTCACAAGTCCTCGCGACTACACCTCTAAATATTGCTTTTCGGATATCACTAACTAGGCCTAAACTAGTTGCATGGAATGACTTTGTCTCTCGAGTTTCCATGGTTAATTTGAAAATCTAGAGGGATATTTTCATTTGGCCTTTACATCAGGATGGAAAATTTTCAGTCCACTCAATGTATAAGACCCTCATGGTTTTAACACTCAGTTAGGCATAAGCACTTGTGAAAACTAGAAGTACCGCTCGAAAAAAAGATTCTTTTGTGGTATCTACAATGAAGCGTGGTACTTACGAAAGACAACTTTGCAAAAAGAAATTGGCACGATAGTAAGCTTTGTTGTTTTTGTAATCAAAATCAGACCATACAACACATTTTTCGAATGCCCTGTTGCTTGGTTTATTTGGGAAATAGTCCAAATTGCTTTTATTCTAGCTCCACCAAAGGGTGTCTCCCATATGTTGGGGCAATGATTGCACAGCTTGGGGCAGGCTCTATCATCTTAAATATTTGTTGGGGCAACGACGGTGTGCCGGTCTATTTGATTAACTTGTAATGATGTTGCTTTTTATAACAAGTATTTTTATCATCTAACTAAGTTATCTTTAGATGTAGAAATTTGCTGCATGCGATCTTGAGCGCCTTTATAGAAACTAGAGTGCAAGGAGGCGGTAGCCCATAGGAGCTGACGTCTAGAGACAGTGGCGATGAAGTAATTCTTCTCTAGCTGTTGGCGTAGAACCAGGAGGCTGAAATATGGAGGGATTTCATCGTCCTAATTAGCACTTTCTATGTTTAGTTCTTTTTATTGCAGTCCTAGCTTGTGTGCTAAAGTATTAGCTACTTTGTGAGATGCCTTTCATTCTGTATTAACTGTGCAATAATTATGTTTGTTTGGGTTAAGTGTATCTTCTATGTATCTTCTTGATATAGAGATCGGGGATTAATACAAATCTTCCTTTTAAAAAAATCTCCATGTCTCTGGATGAAAACGAAGTAGGCACAGAGTAGAGCAAGGTTTTGTCAAGCTTGCACTGCGGCTGATGAAAACGAAGTAGGCACAGAGTAGACCATTTGGTTGGCCTCGGTACCACAGAAGGTGCGAGTTTTCGCTTGGAGGCTGCGGCATGAGGGTCTGTCTACTCAATTTAACAGATTTCAGCGTACAATGAGCACTGCCGCATGCTGCTTAGTCTGCGGTGCGATCGACAAGACTGGCTATGATGCAGTGGTGACATGTACCAAGGCAGTACCATTAAGGCATGCCTTGAGGGAGCATTGGGACCTTCTTCTGGAAAGCGCCTTCAATTTTACCGATCTAGATTGACTCCTCAACATGTTGTCTGTGGTAGATGATCGACGACGGATGATGTTGCTCATGTTATTCTAACGTGCCTAGCATCTCCGCAATGATGTGGTGCATGGGTAGGGCGATTTTCGACAGTTCAAAGCTCGGTGCAGTTCCCAGTATCATATGCAGCGCCCCTCCAACTGTTGAAGCAACACCCTGAAGATGCTAAAGGAAAGAAGACCTACGTCCCCCTCCCATCCAGGGGCCGGTTCCACGATGTGTGCCTCCACCCGAGAGCTAGGTAAAACTCAACTCAGATGCTGGATTTGTGGAGGGTACCGGAGAAGCATCGGCAGGAATAGTCATCAGAAACTGCCACAGGAAGTGCTTCTGGCTGAATCAAAACAGCTACTAGCTTGTGCGAGTGCCGAAGAAGGCGAGTTACTAGCTACCCTAAAAGGCCTTCGTTTGCTGCTGGAGTGGATTAACATGCCAATGATTTTTGGAACTGATTGTTCTGCGGTGGTTTATGGCTTGCATAATTCTGCCAAAGACTACTCGAGACTTGAACATAAGTATACGGATGCAAATGCAGTCATGAATCTTCTTGCTGAGTTGGTGGTAGAGAAAGTTAGAGCTTTTTTTTTAAATAATATTTTTTTTCAGAAATTTCAGAAATAATACCACATATGAAAAATTTGTAAAAATGGCTTCAATCGCCACGGGTCGTGGCGATTTGGGACTAATCGCCACGTGTCATGGCAATTTCTCTCTACCGCTAGCGCAGTGGACGATTCAACACTGAATCGCCATGGGCCATGGCAGTTCAACCTAATCGCCACCAGCCATGGCGATTTCTCCTAATCGCCACGGCTCGTGGCGATTTCGCGCCGAAAGTGGCCCTGCCCCGCCTGGCCCCCCTCCAGCGTCCCTTTTGTCACCCGTGAAGCTTTAGGTCGCCTCCTGTCCCCTCTGGTCGCCCAGTGCATCCCTCAAGCGCAGCGCTCTCTATTTATTCACCTCTCACCTATCTTTGCCTCCCACCAATTCATGGAAAATTAAAAAATCGATACAGAGAAGAGAGGGAGAGGGATTAGGGTTTGGGAGCGAGGTGAGAAGAAAGAAGCTCTCGGAAGTGGCAAGAGGGAGAGAAGGGACATTAAAGTTCGGGCGGTGTGAGGTAAATAGTGGCGTTATTATTTTGTTTAGTTTCCTAAAAATAGTAACTATGCCGTATTGCAAAATGGTAGGAATGGCTTCATCTGGTGCTGACGAGATGCTGAAGCAGAAGATGTGTGCCGACGTGCCCACAGGTGTCGAAGTTCCCCTTTGCTGGTGCCAAGATCCGTGCAAACTGATGAAGTCGCAAGAGTTCTCGTACACGTACGGAAGAAGGTTCTTCATGTGTGCTAACTACGACGAAGAGCCACCGAAGTTTGGCATGTTCAGACGGCGTGAAAGGGTAAAACTCGCACATACCCGCATTTGTAACACGATGCAATACTATGGTAACAGTCGTTTGCTTGCAGTCTCCACCTACTATATGTAACTACATACAGTGGCTGGACGTTACCCAATTAAAAGAAGCTGAGGAAGAACTCATGTGGAAGGTTGACTGTGCTCGAGATCGGCTTCTGCAACGCATGCATGAGGAAGAGGAGGAGGAGAAGAGAAAGCGTTGGCAGGAGACGCAACGCAAAGAAAAGGAGGAGGCGGAACGTCGAGCTGCGGAGGCACGTGAGGCCAAAAGGGCGAGGAAGCGCGAGATGGCGCGTCGCGCGAAGGAAGAAGGGAGGAAGCTCACGCTCGTCGTATGAGGAAGGAAAAATATCCGAAAGGCCCTGAGTAGTTATTTCGATGTTCTGTTAGGTTGTTCGGCTGTATGCCAATGTTATCGTACCGTGTTGTCACGCCATGCGTAGTGCTAACGATGTATCGAACTCTAGATTTCGAAGAAATAAACAGAGTGTTCCATGCAATTCAGTAGAACTAATGATACTCGAAATACGAAGTGCTGATAGAATATAATGTAATACAGTACTAAAGTCATGGACGCCTAGCCTCGTCGTCCCCTCTTCCTGATCAGCGACGGTGAGTACCTCTGCCTAGGCTGCCCCGCTCCCGCTCTAGGAGCCCTGCCCACCCAAGTGTCGGGTCAGCCTGTGTATCCTGCGTGGGCGCTGGTGGCTGAGTCTGCTGCGTCGTGCCGAACTGCCCACGTGGAGTCAACTCGTCCGCCTTGTCGTCGTCGTGAAAGCTGAAGCCCTGAGTGTCGGGGCTGTTGAGGATGTAGTCAAGCGGACTACCTGGCACCTCAAGCGGCACGTGACCTGCATATAACCGGAATTAGTGAGCACAGCAACGTAAGGAATAATGGTTTGTACGAGACGAGAATTATTTTACCTTGTGCACTCATGGAGAATGGGGCCGCACTCTGCTGCCACGCAGAACCACCCGCCTCTGTGGGCCCCGGCGGCTGGGAGGTAGGAGGCTGACGGTGCCTCGTCTGAGAAGGACGCGGTGGCCTCTGTGCTCCCCGGCTTGAGCTAGCCCCGGCAACGACGTCATCCGTGCACGTGCACCTGAATACGTCCATGATCCTCCTAGTAAAATCCGCGACCCTGGACAAGCCTGCGTGGTCCTCGGTGCCGGGTGGGTGACGCTAAAGAAGTCTTGTCACCTCCGCGTTCGCCGATGTCGCCCACTGTCCCTGAAAAGTGAGAATCATAGGTGCGCACGTAAGTAATAAATAAATAGACACGGAGAAGCGGAGCACGAAATTCACTAACCGCCAAATCTAGAGTTTCAGCCGCGAGGATCGGGTATATGTCTGTCGTCTGTGCCGCCGCCTCGTCAAGGTCCTCGCTTCCACGAATAAGGTGGACGCGTGTACGTGGCAAGTACCACTGCAAGTAGGCGTCGAAGTCCGCATACCGGAACAGCCGCTCCTCGGGCAAGACGCTGTTCAGAGCAGTGTCCCATGCGGCAACAAAAGGGGCCATCTGTGATGCCCACTGTGTCTCCCTAGTATCCCCTCCCTTGCGAGTTCACCTGTTTACGTAATAAATTTGTATCTCATAAAAGGAATAGTCATTCGAAATCTATATCCAATTCTGAAACTTGACTTACGTGTGTGCGTTCGGCTCGACGAGTGGTACGTGTGGAGGCGGGTACTGCCGGTACAAGCCAAACTGCCTCATCACATGGTGTGGTGAGTGGTCCTCCACGAAGATGTCGAAGACAATCTTCGAAGTGGTCCTCCAGTAGCTCTCGTCCCGCCGGCACAGTGAAGACATCCCCCGGTGCGGTGCACGTCGCGCCAACGCATCAGGGGAGTACGACTCCCAAATGACGCTCTGCGCAGGGAGGTGTTGGAACTGCTCCGTGAAAGAGAGGTAACAGCTTTGTACATGTGCCCTCGCCCACCGAGGCTACAAGAAGTACGTCATATGAGAGTCATAGTCAATGAACTTACGAACTGAGGTACAAATATTATAAGCAAATACAAGCTGAGGAAGAGACAAAGTAACACACTGTTCTTCTTGTCCACATGGACCCAAAAGTTGGTCCGTCCTGCGGCAACTGGGGCCCTCCTCCACGGTAGAACTCCGCGCCGTAAGCTGAGTCGTCGACCCATGGTCGGCCGACCGGGAAGCGCTCGAACGACCACAGCTGGAGAAGAAGCGGACACCCTGTGAGATTGGCGTTGGCCAACCTCCTCTTGCATGCACTGCAGAGCGCTCGGTACAAGCCCGCAAGCACCGCAGACCCCCAGCTTGTCGGAGGGAGCTGATCCTCTGACTCAGCATCTGCAATCTGTCGTGCGATCCCGATGTAGCGAGAGTCCACGCTGTCTCCGTGGGAACTCGTGAACATCACGTACCCAAGCAGCCAGAGCACGTACACCTCAAGTCCCCGGTTCAGCTGGTACACGTCGAGGTCTCCCTGAAATCTGTGCTCCAGGATGTCCAGCTGCACGAATATGTTAGATAACAGAAATACGATGATTGCTGCACGAATATGTCGAACATCATTAAACGACATACGTACCTCAAACTGACGAAGCCACATCAACCTGGGACCGTGCTTCTGGCCGGCCCTTGCCACCTCAACCTGAGGTGGCCCAGGTGGTAGAGCTGGGCCAAACCTGTCCGCAAGTGAGTCAGGCCAGTCAGCAGGAGCCTACAGCGGACCCACCGCTGCTCCCGCCACTGGTAAGCCAAGTAGGCAGACCGTGTCCTGCAGCGTGACCGTCATCTCCCCCCAGGCAAAGTGGAAGGTGTGGGTCTCGGGCCGCCACCTATCCACAAGTGCGGTCAGCAAAGAGGCATCGAAAGGAAACCTCCTGGAACGACCCGCTCCAGCAGCCGGCTGTCCGCCGTCCTCGTCGCCCACCGCCTCGATCATCCGTGCGAGTGGTAGTAAACCGGACCACGCGAGCCTGTCAGATCACAAAATAAGTCCAGTTAGTACTGAAACACGATGATATAGATAGAACCAACTAATGTACCTCTTGATCCACGACTCGTGAATCCTCCACACGTGATCAGGTGTACGAGTACGAAACACTCCGAGATCACGGTCTCCCGAAGCCAGTAGCCTAGACCAGTGCTCTCGGTCCTCTCGCTCATCTATCAACTCGAAACCAGCCATATCTGTTCATGCGATACAAAAAAAACATTGAAGTAACACGAAGTAAATATAACACGAATACGTCAAGTAGTACATGAAATACATGCAGCACACAAAGTAGATATAACACGAATACATGAAATACACGAATTACACGAGGTCAATAGTCCACGAAGTACACGAATCACATGGAGTACACGATGTAAATACGACACGAAGTTTGAACGCACTAGCAAATTACATGATACAAAGAGTGCGACATATAGTACTAATGGCCTGACCCAAAGGCAGCACTAGCCGCCGCCTCCTCCTCCCTTCTTTTTTGGTCTTCTTTCATCTTCGGACATGTCTTCACGCGGTGACCGAATTTCTTGCAATAGCTGCATTGTTTGGTTGGTCCACCAGCCTCTGCCTCGTCCATCATGTTATGAATATGGCGAGTCCGGCGTCGTCCCACGGAAGCTGGGAGGAGGCTAAAATCGGGGACATAGAACCGTTCGTCTGGAGGTACTTGCGCGAAATTATCCACCACACGGAAACCATACAGCTCCCCTGTCCAGGTATCACGGACAGCCTCTTTTGTGAAGTAGTACGATACGAACGGCCTCGTGTCCATCTTTGTCTTGGCAGCCGCAGCAAGGACGTGAGAGCAAGGCTTGTGAAGAAGTATAGGCTTGTTGCACGTACACGTAGCAGAGATATTCGGTTCCATATGGAAAGTAACCTCCTGAGTAATCTCCTGTGCGCAAACCTCGAATCCACTCTTCTGTTTCAAACCTACCTCGAACCTATGTTGCACATTACCCGTCCGTCTGGCCTTGTGCATTTGCGCCTTCTTGGCCTTCTCCTCAATGTACAACATAGTCTTAGCACAGTAAGATGTTCCACCGAATTTTTCCATATGCAATACAGCCTTTGCACGCCTCTCCTGAAAGTACCTCATTGTGCCGTGAAGCGAACCCTCCACGATGGCGACCAGGGGTAAACCTCGTACCCCCCTGAGAACAAAATTGTAAACCTCAGCAAGATTGCTAGTCATGATCCCATATCTAGCGCCGTCTGTGTCATGGAGGAGGGACCACTGCTCAAGTGGTTCCTTACTTATCCAATCCGAGAAGCACTTCACCCTGCTTGAAGCCTTCCTCCTAGTGTTTGGATCGTCAAATCCCAGAAGATCACAAAGCCTGTGTGTTACCTCCCCAGGGTTACGTTGTCTAACCTCCTTCTTCGTGAACTCGTCCAGTCTGCTCCAGTACTCGTCAAACTTCCGATACTGGTTCTGTTTGCATAACGTTTTGAAGAGGTTCATCAACTGCTTGTTCTTGAACTGGCGATAGAAATTGGCCGCTAAATGGCGGGTGCACCACCTACTCCGTATGTCGTACCAACTGCAATCTTCTGGCAAATCTTCCCCCTCCCGAGTCTTCACCGCTCCTTGCTGCAGATGGCGAATTGCTAGCAGCAGCCCGGCATGCCGATCATGAATAACACACACATTTGGTCGATCCTTCACAAGACCTTTCTTCAGACACACAAGGAACCACAACCAGTTGTCGTAGCTCTCGCAGTCAGCGAAGCCCATTGCAAGTGACACTAACTGATCATTTCCGTCTGCCCCAATTGCGGTAAAGAGTGTCCCCTTCAGCTGGCCTGTCATGAATGTCCCATCAATACAAATAACCGGCCGAATATGTCTGAACGCTTCTGCGCACGGGCCAAAGCACCAGAAAGCACCATTCAACATAATTTTTCCAGGCATGTCCGCAGATGGCAATAAGAGACGGCTAACAAATGTCCCGTCGTTCCTCTGGCCCAGTGTGTCCAGAAGATATGGCAAATTGTGGTATGAATCGATGAATGTCCCGAACCGCCGCTCCAGTGCGATCTGCTTAGCCCTCCATGCCATGGCATAACTTATGCTATACTGGTATTTACTCTCTATAGATGTCTGTATGAACTGTGCTGGAATGCAGACATTCTTCACTATCTCGTGATACATCAATCCAGCCACGAGTTCAGCACTGATATTCCGATGGGTGTCAGGAACTCCGCTTATCACACATGTATGCGGCACCACCCATCGTATGACCCACTGCACTTCGTACTTCCTCAGGGACGCATGCACATAGCCCTCACACCCAGCAGACTTGCACTTCGCTGAGTACTGATCCCTGCAACTTTTCTGTACTCCAAATGTCCTCTGTGTCAACATCGCCCAAAGCTTCACCGCCTCTTTCACCTATTTCTTCGTGTCGTAGAATGCGCCTTGGACAATCTCGTTCGGTTTGTACGGATACCTATCGTCACTTCCGCCCTCCAGATTCATTCTGCTGGACATGTCAAGATTCCACATACTAGGAATCGAATCGTCGCTTCCTTCTTCATCCTCATCTTCGTCCTCTTCGCTGCTACCGTCTTCGACATTCGTCTGTTCCTCTCTAGCAACGGCATCATCATGCTCCATGATCTGCACTAGTTCCTCGCGTATCTCCCCCTCATCCACCGAACCGCTGAGGTATTCGTTACCTCCTGTCACGGAAGGTCCAGCAGAAGGTCCACCGACTTCCACTACTGTGCCTTCTTCGCCAACAACTTTCTCCGTCGCTGGGCTGTTATGTCCTTCGCCTCCGCCTTCTTCATTGCCTCCGTCTCCGCCTTCTTCATTGCCTCCGCCTCCGCTGTTCTGTCCAACTTCGTTGCCTCCGCCTCCGCCTTCTTCATATGACACCTGCTTAGGTACTGCCTGAACCAACAGATAATGGGAACCGTTGCGTTTCTTACTTGCCCTCAACCAAGCCTGCCAGTCTTTTGTCAGATCGAACGGGAACAAATCCCACCAGACATGCTTGCAAGACTTGCTAAAATACGCCTGCAAGGTTACACTTGCGACCTCCGGATCAAGACCAAAGACCCGCGTGAACCATTCTTTAATATTATTGATGTGGTATCTGTGTGGATCTTGCATACGTAGTGTCGTTTGTTGGAAGCTACTAAGATCGACAGATCCAGATTCATCTATACGGACAGTACCAATACCGTAGTAGACTACAAATTCTACTACTTCTGACATTCCTGCCATCCAAAACGTAATATTTTAGGCTATACAGTCTAAGATTCTGCGTGCGTAAAAATTTAGTCTACTCGATTTCTAAGTACAGTACGACTCGGTATAATTTGTTCTGAACTAATCATCTATATAATCTACCTAACGTTTCTATTTAAAATATCACTCTATTTCTACACATTATGAGATCTAAATACTATGAATAGATCTACCCTAAATTGCATCTTGCTACAAATCTACACTAAATTTATCACTGATTCTAGATCTACTATTATATCTAAATACTACGAATACATCTACCCTAAGTTATATCTTTTACAAATGTACCCTAAATCTACTAATACATCTAATACATCTAAGAGATTTAGAAACTTACCTTCAAATTAGTGCAGAAAAATCCCACACTTTCTCCCCCTCTATCTCCTCTCTATTTTTTTTCTCCCTCTCTACCCGAGCTCTCCTTTCTTCTCCTCCCGCGGCGCCTGGCTCGAACTCCTCCTCCTCCCACGCCGCTGTCGGCTGGCGACTGCGAGCGCTTATATAGGCCCGAGGCTAATCGCCACCACTCGTGGCGATTTCCCCGTAATCGCCACGTGTCATGGCGATTATGCCAGGTGGCGTGGCGGTTGCCGGTTTCCGTGTGGAATTAACTTCCAATCGCCACGACTCGTGGCGGTTGGATAGTTATCGCCAGCACTCGTGGCGATAGGATTTAATACCGTAACGGTCCGCGGCGGTAGCCAGAAATCGCCGCCGCCCGTGGCGGTTAGGGGGAAATCACCACGGGTCATGGCGATTTCCCCGTAATCGCCACAGGTCATGGCGATTATGCCAGGTGGCGTGGCGGTTGCCGGTTTTCCGCGCGGAATTAACTTCCAATCGCTATGACTCGTGGCGGTTGGATAGTTATCGCCAGCACTCGTGGCGATAGGATTTAATGCCGTAACGGCCCGCGGCGGTAGCCAGAAATCGCTGCCGCCCGTGGCGGTTAGAGGGAAATCGCCACGGGTCATGGCGATTAGACCCTACCGCCTTGGCCTGTGGCGATTGAAGTCATTTTTGAAAAAAATTTGTACGTGCTATTATTTCTGAAATTTCTGAAAAAAAATATTATTTTAAAAAAAACTCGAGAAAGTTAGGAGAACAATGTTACTCATGAGCTTGCCCAGATCGCAAGACGGGGCTCAACTTCCGCAGTTTGATGCTCAGAAAATTCCCCTTGTGTTCTGAACTCCTCGAGCAAAATATTGTAACTCGCCTATGTTATAATCAATAAAGTTCTCTCCTCCTTAAAAAGGAAAAAAAAGAAAAGAGACGATCTCTTCAATTCTTTGTCCTATGGAGAGCATCGATAATGCAACTGCTTATTACGACTATGTAGTCAGGGGATGGTACAAGTGCGTGCATGCAGTGTCAACAGCGCGACGAGCCGAGGCATGTGGGGCGGCAAGGCCATGCAGCTCACAGGGCAGACCCGAACCGAACCGAGCCGGAGCTCACGTGGATGGCTGCCTGGCGAGATGCATGGAGCGGCACTTTTTGGTGGCGAGGCTACCAACCGAGCCATGCCGGACGCGAATCGCACGGACATGTCGGCGGGAAGAAACTCGAAAAGGCTGGAAAGCGTAAACCGAGGCGATCGGTGATCGAGGAAGATTGTTGCTGTGACATGACTCTTTTTATGGTGACACCAAGTATAATTATTGACGTAGAAAAAAGAGGATGAAGAAAAAAATAAAATAGATTTTTTATAAAGAGCTAGACACTAACATGGAATATAGCCTTTAAAGTTAATCACATGTATTTGTACGCTGATGTATTAATGCTGACTTTTCACATAAAATCAGTTTAAGAAACAACACTATTATATAAGTTATTTGAAATCGATTTTAGATGACGTAGAAAGAAGGCTGGGTCAATAACTAACTCTTTATAGATGTCTTATGTCTAGTGTTTACACTAGAATTTGCAACACGTGTGCGCCCTCGACTGTCCAAAAGTTCGATCAATGGTTCAGATCTACCGCTGCAGGCAGTGTGTTCTCAGAATTTGCATCGTGAGTTTGCGGTTTAAGCTTTCGATTGTACTGCAGCCGTTCTAAATCCGGGCTGTCGTGGTTTCTTTCTATTTTGTTTTTCTTTGGCAGCAACATGTGTACGAATGGCGTGCACATGAGGAGCACATGCGGACCTCCCTGGCAGAGCTATCGAACTCCGAGATGCAAATTCGGTCAAGACGAAGCAGCTGATAAAACAGAACTGCTAACTCTCTAACACCGTCACGATGCTACTTAACGATAGTTATTCAGACACAAAAGGCCTTCGCTATCCACTTCGCAACATCCGAAGTAGTACTCACCGATTACATTCCGAGGGAGAAGAGCAGTAAACCGTTCTTATCTTGTAGTGCCTCATCATTAAAATCAAAATCAACAATGATTTGCACAAAGTCTAGAGCACGAGTGACCAGTTAAAATGTAGAATCATTCGTAGATCGTATTACCATACCACATTAAAATCAACGATGATTTGGGCATATAGGTGAGTGGTGCAACGTGTGGTGACGAATAATACAAGGGTTAATTGGATAAATACCATCATAACTTTTTTGATTTGGAGAAATGCCACTGCAAAAATTCGTTTTGGAGAAATGTCATTACACAATATGAGAAATCATCTAGATGTCATTATAAACATTTTCGAACCAAAACACTACTATCTTCTTCCACCCTTCTTCTTAATTCATCTTCCACCTTCTCTAACCTCTCCCATGGCTGCTACCACCATGCCTGCCACGCTCAACATCCCCTGGTCCATCTTCTCCCCTTTCTCCCTCTCTCACTCCCATTCTATCCACCTTTCGTCCCCTCTCGCTCTTATCTTGCTATTCCTAGCCATCTCCACCCTCAAGCTCGACCACGACTACCGGGGCAGCACGCGGGGGTAGTTGGGACGGTGACCAGGAGAGTATATGGGGTAGGCCATGGCCATGAAAGCAAGCTCCAATGGAGCCAAATCTATAGAATGGAGGCATCAATCGAGATTAGGAAGGTCATGATCGTCATGGCGAGCTCCCGTGGTGCTAGGTCTGGAGGAGACAGGGGCATCGGTGGCTATCGCGAGGAGGAGATGTGAGCGAGCTCTCATGGCCACCGGCGCTAGAAGAAAGCTTGGAAGGGTTGGCCATGGCGAGAGCAAAGGAGGAAGAAGGAGAACGAAGAAGAAAGTGGCATTTTGGTCTAAAAATAAACATAATGATATGTAAGTGAGTTTTTAGAGTTGCAATGGCATTTCTCTAATGTGGATTTTAATAGTGACATTTTTTGAATGGAAGAACCGAAGAAGTTGTTAGTGGCATTTATCCGATTAATCCATCGACAAACATGCATGCATGTTCTTGTTCTTTAGATCGATCGCTGGAGATGTGGCGATTGATCGAGAGTTAAATTATTTCACCATGATCACACGCTTTACGTACTCGGTGTCGCTACAACATCAACATCATATTACTACGAGGTCAGCACCACACCGCCCCTGGTGTTCATGAATGAGATCAATCATGGACGCCGAGGCGTTGATCGAGCAGCGTCGCATTAACTAGAGCAGTTGCGCCGACAGGACGCTCTAGTTGCGGTACTAGTCTCTCCATTTTGAATTAAGGCATATGGCTTTGCATGTTTTGCACCTAGAAATGCTGTGAGTTTTGCTTTTGGCAGATAGATTTGGTTATGATTAGGAATGTGACAATATTCTTATTTTTCTTGGCTATGATTATTGTCAACATATTAATAATTTTAGGCCGGCTCAAGAAATCCTATGCGACGTTTACATGGCACAAGACTAAATCAATAAGTCAACAAGATCATTGGTGAAGTCAAAGCTAGTCAAGGTGAGAAATAACCACATTAAGAGGTGCATGAAGGGTTTTGGTCCACCACGGACTATACACCATCCCACCTCTCTAATCCATCATAGACTCATTGACCATTTTTCCTCTTTTATTCATCTATTTCCAGTCCCTCAAGGACACACTTGGTCGTTTGTCAAGAGCCAGCTCTTGCCTATATAAACACCTCCCATAGGGATGTAAAATCATCAAATAAGTGAAAAACTTCAAAATGAGAGGCTTAGAGCTCCAAGTCCCACACAGGAGCTCTAGTGGCGACCTTACAAAGTCCAAGTCGATCCAAGTAGCTAGTCAAGTCCCGTAGAAGGCTCCTCCTTCGATATAGGACTTGGTCATGCTTCATGAGGCGATCGAACATATTCAAAAAAACATCGACGTGTCTCAATTTATCGGGTGTACGACAGCCTTCTAGTAAGACCACGTACAGGGCTCATGAACCTTGTGACCTAGCAATCGCATTATCAGCATCCCTTTTTCAGTGTTGTTTTCACAATAACAACAATTATATTCATAAAAACGGCCCACTAATTCATTTCTCAAACAAACTATTTGTTGAATAGTTTGAAAGGGTTTGTTCGGCTAGAAAACTAGTTGAAGTTGCAGCATTTGCATCAACTATCCGATTGAAAGCGTCCTGTATAATTTGACAATGACAAATTGTCTCCTCTTTCTGGCCTTGTTGAACCGACAACTCCAGTCTGGTTACTGGATGAAGTATAATGCCCTTGTATTTTCGGTTACATAACACAATCTTGCTTTCTTTCATGATTCTATTTATTAACACATATAGCTCCGACTAGATATTTGTTTAAAAGAAAAACATAATCTCGATAAAAGTAAAAGCACTGCTTACGACTTAGAAAACATATCATGTAGCTTACGTGCTACTCTTTCTTTCTTCAAGAAAAATGAAGCGTGGGACCCATACATTGAATATTACATATGCTCGGTCATTTAGAAATCACTAATTGTAAGATATTTGGTGTTGGTAGGCTCCTCGAGTGAGGAATTAGATTCTATGAACGTTGAACTCGGTGCCACTAGCTCTGTTACTTTCATCTCAACACAACTTCAATTAACCACCGAAGAGCAGCCAATCTACCAATACACCATCATAAACTCATGGAAGATTCAAGCTACACATCTCCAGCATACACCACACATCAGCAATTCAGCATGCCAAGGCTGCCTTCAAAAAGAGGAGAAAAAAAATCTCAGGGCATATGCATTGCATGCCTGCACTGCACACATCTCTATAGCTGAAAGCAAGCAAACCACCAAACAGCACAGGACAGTACCACCCTTTCGCATCATTGCCAACCCAAACCACCTCCCTATGGTCCTGGTCCATGGCTAGCTACTTGCATCAACCTGCCCCCTCTCTCTCTCTGGGACACGAGACATGAGTACGGTGATTCTGGTGCAAAGGCTGCACTGTTCTACCTTTACTGCCCAGGCCCTTTAATAAAGATTCCTATCATCTCCACTGATTCACTTTGATCATGCAAAAACCTCTCATGCAATTCTATGTCTATTTCTTTCCAAAGAGGACCACATGACTCTGTCACTGTCACTGCCTCACTGTTTGTGAGACTCATTCATAACTGCATGCCACCTTTGCACTATGCATCTACTAAAATGCAGAACCACTTTTGTCGCCTAAAATTCCTAATCCATGTCTCTCCAGTTGAGCTAGGATCTGAAGAGTCTGCAAGGCTGTGTTTGTTTCTTCCAGAGGAGTTGAGCTGCATACAGCTGCTTCTTTCACACGGTATTTTAGCTTCAGATTTGTTTACTCATGTATAACTTCTTTTGTGTGAATATGCTTTGTTGCTAAGATATAGTGTTGTTTCGTTCTGCAACCACTGGTGTTCTTGCCTTCTGCAATGCTTGCACCTGATATTCTCGCTGGAGTTGTGCAACATATGTGAAAAATGAACTTTTTGCAGCAAAAAAAACCATGACACCTAAGGCTCTAATGGCCTACTCTTTCCTCACATGCATTTAATGTTTTAATCTCCATTTGCATGATCTCTCCCTTGCCTGCTTGCATCGTAGTGTTCCAATCCTGCCACAAACAATAAAGAAATCTTTTTTGCCCCTTCGATTTTGTCGGCTCACATGGTGTCTTGCTTATGCACACATTCCCTTCTTCTACCTTGCTGCAGTTCTTGGCATTGTCTCCCATGTGATGTGCCTAAGCTGAGCTCACTCCGGACTGAACACCAGTAGATCTCCCAAAAGATTCGGCAAATGGCGCAGTCCTGCTACTTCCCCCTGCGGTGGGAGAGCACCGACGACCAGTGGTGGTACGCCTCGCCGATCGACTGGGCGGCGGCCGACGGCCATTACGACATCGTCCGGCAGCTGCTGCACCTCGACCCAAACCTCCTCATCAAGCTCACCTCCCTCCGCCGGATCCGCCGGCTCGAGGCGCTCTGGGACGACGACGCCCGCTTCGCCGACGCCGCGGGGCACCGCGCGTCGGTCGCCCGGAGCCTGCTGCTGGAGTGCGAGTGCAAGCACGGCGCCGAGAACACGCTGCTCCGGGCCGGGTACGGCGGGTGGCTGCTGTACGCGGCGGCGTCCGCGGGGACATGGGGTTCGTGCAGGAGCTGCTGGACAGGGACCCCCTCCTCGTCTTCGGCGAGGGCGAGTACGGCGTGACGGACATGTTCTACGCGGCAGCGAGGGGCAGGGACGCCGAGGTGTTCAGGATGCTGCTGGATCACGCCATGTCCCCGAGGTGCTCGACGAATTGCCGCGACGGGGAGGGCGCGAACGGGAGCGGCGTTGGTCGCGCCTCGGTGTTCCGGTTGGAGATGATGAGCAGAGCTGTCCACGCCGCCGCGAGAGGCGGGAGCGTGGAGATGCTGAGGGAGCTCGTCAAGGGGCGCTCCGACGTGTCGGCGTATCTCGATGTCCGTGGATCCACCGTGCTTCATGCTGCTGCTGGGAGAGGGCAGCTGGAGGTGAGGCATCTGTTTCTTGCCCATTGCTTACATCTTCTGTGAATGTTTTTTTTTATAAACTTTTTGTTAGGATGCTTACATGTTTTGTAAGTTTGGTCTTGTATAGTTCTTCATTCTGTATGGTCGCATTTTAGGCTATTGTTCGGTGTAAATTTCATTGCGAGACAATTGGGTTTCTTCAGAACAAATTCTTATATTCGATTGTTCAAATAGAAATGTCCAGTGTCATCCAAGGAGATAATTGCGTTAGTTTAAATAATTATGTTTAGCCAACATTATGGTTTAATATAACAATGATACCACACCCAGATGGTAAAGTTTCATTTTTATTAAAATTATCATGCTCAACACTTAGCAATGTATTAAGAAGCCAGGTAATCAGTGTACACTTACTGGCTTGGCCTTTTGATTTCCTTTCTTAGTTGGATATCAAAGAGGGGCTTCAACTCGTAAAATTCATCATCAGAAGTTTTAAGATGATACTACACAATACTGAAACATCAAAGCTCCAATCATGAGATCCCTTTCCAATAATTTGAGGCAAAAGAGGATGTACTTCCTGCTGTTTCAATCTAGATAGAAGAAGAAGAAAAATCACCAGGCACTTTCTAGATCTACGACTTACTTTCTGTTTCGTGATGTTGCTATTCAGCCAACTTTCTTTCTGTTTCTTGATGTGGCTAGGCAGCCAATGGTTCTTTGCCTCATATCATTGAAATGTTAGGTGCACAAAGGTCCAGTTATCTGCAAAGTAGAAGGATGGAAGTTCTATTTCCCCCCAATTATACCTCATACTGTAAACATACCTTATGCAGGTTGTCAAGTACCTTATGGCCTCTTTCGACATGAATTTGACTGATAATCAAGGGAACACTGCATTACATGTAGCAGCCTACCGAGGGCATCTGCCTGTTGTAGAGGCACTGGTTGCTGCATGTCCCTCAACCTTGTCAGCTGTCAATGACGCTGGAGATACGTTCCTCCATTCAGCAATTGCAGGATTCAGAACCCCCGGCTTTCGACGTCTTGACCGACAAATGGAGCTCATGAGGCACCTCCTTCGAGAAAGAACGGCGGATATCAAAAAGATCATCAACTTGAGAAACGACGCAGGCCTTACCGTCCTTCACATGGCTGTGGTTGGCTCCGTGCACCCGGACCTCGTTGAGCTCTTGATGACCGCGCCATCGATCGACCTCAATGTCGAAGATGCCAACGGCATGACACCACTCGCACTGCTGAAGGAGCAGCTACGGTCAACCACATCGGAGAGGCTCATCAAGCAGATAGTCTCTGCTGGAGGGGTCCTGAGCTCAAGTGTTTTGAGAACACGGTCCGCCATTGTTTCGCAGATAAAGATGCGAGGAGGGATCGCAATCAGCCCTGGTACCATGTTCAAGATATCAGATGCAGAGATATTCCTGTACTCGGGGATTGGGACTGCAGAGTCCCGCAGAGCTAGCTCATGCTCTAGCGCTGGCAAGTGTGACATTGCAGACGCAGATGGTGCAGGTGGGGAGGACCATGGATCGTCAGAGAAGAGGCTGAGCTCTGCCAGCCGAGCGAAGGACCGTCTGAAGATGATGCTGCGATGGCCTCGCCACAGGGAGAAAATGTCCAGGACGCCGAAGAAATCCGAGGAAGGAGGCCCACTGGACTCGATCAAGAAGCTGAACGAGCACGTCGCTGAGACCCCTGCGCCGCTCAGACAGGCGTTCACCAAGACGACGGCGCTCAACAACAAGCGGACGCTGGCGGTGAAGAGCTCCACCCCTAGCTCAGCCACCAAGAAGAAGCTCAACATGAAGCTCATCCATGGCATCATGGAGGCCATGCCGCATTTGGCATCGTCATCATCCACCCGTTCCCCACCGAACACCCTCCCGAGATCCTCCATGTCCTCCACGCCGCCATCCACCAAGCTGAGGGACATATGCTTCGAAGACGAGAGCTCGTTGACGACACCGCCGTCCGGTAAGCTCAAGGACATTGTGCTAGACAACGACGCCACGGAAAACCCGTCATGCTCGAACTCATCCTTCTTCGATGACGGCGGTGCGGCAGCAGAGAGCGCGGCGGCGCGGAGGCACGGCTGTGGGAACGGGAGGCTGATCAACATCTGCTTCGGCGCGCAGGGCCTCACCGTGGAGGACTCGGCGAGCGGGCAGCAGACGAGCAAAAATGTTCAAGCAGCAGTGCCTCAGGGTGTCTTGACGCCCTGGTCCTCCTGACTTGCGTTCGGCTTGCAGTTCAACGATATCTAACTGCCTGTTGAACTCCCCCGGTTTGCTGTTCAGGTGTGGTTGATTTTTTAGCTTAATTGCATGTATCGGTGTATGTATCCTAGCGAGGGCGTGCTTCATTTCTGGTTGTGATTCAAGTGCGTGTGCTTGCTTTGGCAACTTTTAACGACCCCGTGTGTGTGTTTGTTTGTGTTAACTGTGATGCTTGATGGTCAAGATTTTATGATGCCTAATTGTAGCATGTGCATCAACGTTGCGAGTTGCGGCGCAGATATCCTTCTGTGTGCCCGCAGGAAATCGTTCTGGTTGAATTGGTGGTAATTTCTTGTGATTTAACAACACTACTAGGCTCTCAGAGAGATAGTAGAGTACAAGCAATCCCATTGCCAGAAGAGAACGCGAACCAAGCAAAAGAAACTCCTGACTTACATTGAAACAAGCAATGAAGCACTCGCGCCGGACGAACAAGCATTGCACGTAGGACAGAGCATTGCGCTAAAGATGAATAACATTAAGAATAGCAGGAGCTGTTCGTATCGCCCATGCCCAGCAAACAACTAAGCATTTCCTTGATTACATCAAAATTTGGATTTACAGCAGGAAGAAGCAATTAAACAGTCCAAACCTAGAAAAGAGGAGAAGAGAAAGCTATAAGCTGCTGAGCAAACAACTAGCCGTCCAGGGGGCTCTGGCACTTGGATCACAGTGCAGATGTGACAGAAACCATTTGGTCCTTGATGAAACTGTCGTGGCACTTCTGATCTGAGATAAATATACACGACAACAGCTCGCAGCCACGTCTTGACTCGGCAAGGAGAGCGTTCATTTGAGGTGAACTCAATCCTCCAAGCTCATAAACATTTTCGTTTGCAGCTGTACACGGTGGCCTCGATCCCCATGTTCCCTCCAAGGGCGTGACCTCCATCCTCCAAGCACATAATGTAACACCTCCAGCGGCATCAAAATTGAAGGCTCCTTTGCACCCTTTGGGAAAAGTGCCTACCCAGCAATTGCTTCATGCGCATCCATCGAGATAGGCGATTGTTCCATCCGACTGGAAGGTTAGCTTCCTCTCGACTTGAGAGAACATGCCAACCAACATACATTAGTTGATCTCTCCTTCCTCTGCATCTTTAATGCTGGGAATATTGCTTGGCTCTTCTTCCTCTTCCTCCTCGTCTGCTTTCATAAATAGTCCAAGGCGTTCCAATGGATTGCCAGAACCAGGAAGAAAACTGGGCATGCCATCCTGGGAGTGCTCGGGACTTGTCTCATCAACAGAGCTCACAATATGTTCTGCGGTGGCTGTCCCAAGCATTTCCAGGTCGTTGGGATGGAGGTTGTCATTGATTTCTACAGTTCTCTCCATCTGCGTCAAGTATGAACAGACTGTTAGCTAGAAGACAAAAGAAAAGTTCAGTACTACCAGTACAAGCAGCTTTTCACTTGCCTCCTGCAAGGCCTGACGAGCCTTCTCTCTTTCAAGGTCTCGTTTACGCTTAGCTTCAGCTTCAGCTTCAGCTCTGCGAGCTTCCATAGCTGCATTACCTTCAGCCAAAAGCCGTGCTTTCTCTGTATCCATAGATAAGACAACTCTTGGATAAGCAGGAGCTTGTTACTTAGCAGCAAACAAGACAGGTGCATATGCTTTTTACCTTCCTTCTGTAGTTTTTCCATCTCCTCCTGTTTATCTCCACCCTGAGCTCATTAGGTCATTACATGTCAGAAAGAGGTGCAGTGAATAGTCAACAAAAATTGCAAGATGTACAAGCTCCCAAACCTGGCTGAGAATCCCACGAGCTTTGACAATCACATCGGCATAACGGCCCCTCAAAACAGCAGCTCGTAAGAGCTTATCTGGGGAGACTTGCCTGTCGGGTTTTGCATTCTCCCCTAAATTTTCATAGGGAAAGGATCAGACGATCCGACCAGGTTTAATGCACTGAGACCCCTTAGTAGTCTCATATGTACCTGCCTACAAATTCATGCTTACCCTCTGGTGCAGCCTTGGACTCACTGTCCTGCTCACGGAGTTCCACATCAGCAGCAGTGTCTGTGATTTAACCAATGGTAAGTCCAAAATCTAGAAGCAGCTCCAAAACAGCTCCTAACCGTATGCAGTTAAAAGCACTGTATAATAAAAGGATCATGGAGAGCAAGCTTACGGTTAACATCAACTGGGGTAATAACATCACTCTTTTCTTGCTCCGCAGGTTGTTCAGGTATCTTATTACCCTAAAATTTAGAAGAAACCATTATTGCAGTGTAATGGGATAGCACATAAAGAGGTTTGGTCAGTCATCTGAACTGGAGATGAACCACCAATTCTTGTCACAACAAAATTACAACCGAATATGCTGCTTACTGATTACAATTGACCAAGAATACTGTAAGTACAGCAAGCTGATCACCATTGGCATATTGGATGTTATCGGGTTTGGTCTGTCTAAGGTGACTATAGTATGAGCAACAATGCTAATTACCGGCATTGACATACAGAGGCAGTGTTAGCAAACACCAGAATAAACTGGGAAGAGAATGGGATACTTATAGGAGAGACGAGGAAGAACGGGTGGGTACTGATTACTTTCAAAGCACTTCACTTCATTGGTCACAAGTAGACCACAAAACTTTTTTTTACGAAAAGACCACAACACCTTCACCAAACTAGCGCCCTTATTGCATTAACTGATTTAATTGATGGGTCACCCAGTAACAAATTGCCAAAGTACCTTCGCAAGCTTTGCTGGGCTACCAACTTTTCTGCTTCGCTTTCAGTGTCACTGCCTGAGTCAGAATCTGCATTACCAACAGAGCAAATACAATCTGAGGACGCCTTAACAAAACCATGATAAAGATATAGAATACACTAGGGACAATGCAGGGTCTTGTGGACCACTGGGACTGTCTAAAAATAAATTTCTAGAAAGCCTCTACAGTTCTCACATAGCAGTTCACTGGAAGTTAATACCAGATAATTGCAGGATTATCCTGTAATCCTGTGTATCATTGACATCATTAAATCTTAACTACCCGATTAAAATTTCTATGGATATCATTAACTTAGCCTCCTGAAAGATAACAATAAAAGAAATAAATGACATGCACAATTTGCAGGCCATGTTAGTCGGATCTCATACTCTGAATTCCAGATACTTCACCTAGAGTGGAGCATGTTTGCTCCTCTACTTCTGCTTCACTGCCATATGTGGACTCGTTAACCAAAGTTCAACTAAAGTCTAGCCAAAGGTAAGACAGTATTGAAGAAATATGAACTAGCTGTAAGCAGAAACTTATTAAAAAAACATGATAAGGGAAATATAGAAGTGTTCAAAGTAATCTGAACAGAGTTGCAAAGAGAAACAACATTTTTTTACAAGGATGTACATAATGGTAAAGACAAATGTAGATAAGCACTCATAGGCACACACCGCTGGAAGAAGATCCAGAGTCACTGCTCGAACTACTTGGGCTACCGCATTTGCTAGTTCTGATCTGTTCATCCTTCTCTATCAATATAGGGGATGCATTGCCGCAAATATCCACATCCTCATCAACAGGCTCACCACCTGAATGCACAAAAAATCAATATCTAACTACTCCACCGATAGCATCACATTTAGATCTATTGAAAACTTCACCAAAGGGCCAGATGGAAAAATACCTTTGCAAGGATTTGTGGACGAGTGACTAAGGCCAGATACATTCACAGCCTCATTCTCAGAAGGCTCAGATTTTGTCTGCTGGTTCTCTCTCTCTTGCAAATACTTGTCCACATGCTTCTTCAGCTCAAATAGTATGTCATCACTGAGTGCATGGATATCAATCTCTATCTCTCCATCCCCAAGCTGATCTGTATTGCTGTCGATGCACTGCTGTAACAAATCAATGATGTGAGCAGGTAATTCTGGATCCTCAGACAAAGAAGCCAAGCAGTTTCCAAAGGATTCTTTCTCCTCAAATGTCATCTTCGGCTTTACAGTCTCAGTTGGTCTTACACACTCCATTGACAAATCACTACAGTCCACAGGAGGAGTCTTTCTCCTCTTTGAGTCAGCCCTGTCAACTGCAACATGCGGCTCTGTAGTGGCAGAAGCCAACTTTTTTTCAACTGTCTTCCATCTAGACTCAAAAATCTTGTTCAGTTGAATGGCCATGTCATGCACTGCATGCCCTCGAGGATTGTAAGTCATTGCATTCGTAAAGGTCAGTCTAACATCAGCTGCAAAATCAGATGGACTCGTATAGGAACCAGAGTCAAGCTTCTTCTTGATGGTCCCAAGGTCCATCGGGTGCTTGATAATGTCATTATAATCTGGAATATTCAGCTTTACCACATCAACTGGGACATTAAAAATATGACTGTATTTCTGAGTCATCAGCTTCTTCAGAATAGTCTCGCACTGCTTAAGAACTGTAGCTTCCGGCAACACTGTGGACGTTTCAGGCCGTGGTTTTGTAGGCAAGAAGCGTCCCTTGGCACCACGGACCACATGGCTCCCCCGCTGCGCTTTCTTAGCTCGAGGAGCAGCCGACGATGAGAACGCAGGTGCTCTATTGGCAGGCACAGTGACTGAAAACTCTGGCTTCTTAAGGAGATCTCGAACCGAATCAAGCTCTGCCCGGAATCTCTTCCGCAGGTACCGCCGCTCAGATGATGACATCTTGGATGGGACAAAGATCTCCCGCTTCACGTCAAAGCCATCGCAGTTCAGGCTGATGCACTTGCGTTTTCGGTGCAGACGAGTCTTCAGAGTCGACACGAACAGGGCTGCCTGACTCGCCGACAGTCTCCGTGTACCCCCGGGGCGCGGCTGCTGCCACGCCCCGGAAGGCCATTTCATCATAGCTCCGTTTAATCTGCCTCTGCGGCCCACACTCCATGAGGACCGTTGGTGTCATGTTCCCAGGCGCCAGCGGGTCACAGATCTGCTCAATATTGAGAAACATAGAAACCCAGCTTCAGTCACACATACACCAAATTGAAAATCCCCGTACAACGAAATGAAAGCACACAAACAAAATTTACATGTACTCAGATGTTGCCCCGCAAAACCCTAACCCTAGACCTAGACCTTGCCGACTCCGAGACCACCTACAACGGCACAAATCCGACAGCCCAACACTCAAATCCTCCAATTCGCGCCCAGAATGAGACGCCTGCCGACACGAATTCGAAAATCCCCAAAAGGAACAGCCCGAAAAAATCGAAATGGAGAGGATGCAGACAAGGACCTGGATGCTGGATCTGACGCAGGCGAAACAATAGGCCGGGATCCGGGGCGAGGCGGCAGTCTCCCCGCGTGAGCGCGCCGGAGAGCTGGATCTGCGCGGGAGAAGGACGGATCTGGAGAGCGCGTGCGGTGGCCGCCGCGTTCGAGTCGCCTCCCCCTTATCTTCTTTTTTTTTCCCTTCCTTCCCCTCCTCGTCTTCTTTTCCTTTCGTTCTCCTCGCCTCTCGAGTCGAGTAGTCTCACCGCGCCGCTGCTTATCCTTTTCCTTCGCGAAGCGACCGAGCCGGAACCCGAAGTGGAGAGAGAGAGAGATCCGCACGAGCTGATGAGTCGAGACCCGAACACGAGCCGAGCGGAGCGGAGCGAAACGATTCGATGCGACTTGACGCGCGCGGGGGGTGAGTGCTCTCCCGGTGGGTATTTATAGGAGCGGGGAGGGTACGGGGGCGGTGCGGGTCGGATCCTGGCCGTCGGCTCTTGGGGATCCGACGGACTGATGCAGAGATCTGGGCGTGGGGCCCGCAGCGGCCGAGGTGACGTGGAGCGGGGCGCGCTTTGACTTTGTTCGAGAAGGTTTCTGTTTGGACAGCGATCGCTACGCGGAGTAACCATGTACCGTGGGCCAGGAGAGCGGCCGGGACCACATGTCATTGAGATTGTGTAGGTTTGGTACGCGTGGGTGTTGTTTGGGGAGCGGCCGTCATTTGTCCAGCACGCGGGATCTGGGTACGGTTTGCTCGCGGAGGGAGGGTGACTTGGAGGAGAAGGCTCGATGACACGTGGAAGCAGGTGCGTGGCTGGGTCCTAGCCTCCCAAGTGTTTTGCCGGTGGAGTCATAAAATGGAGAGAAGCACGTAGTAGCGAGTAGGGGGGTAGGTCCCCAAAAAGAGCACAAAAATCTGGAAACGGATTAGGCGGATGGTTTTCGAGTCCAGCATTATATGGGCCGAAATTTCAAATATATTTTGTTCTCGTTCGGAAGGTAAGCATGCTGGGCTAAGGCCACTCAATGCCCGCGTTGTGGCGGCGAGTGCAATTTAGAGATGACTCGAATTGATGGAACACTTTTTCTCTTGATTTCAGTTCCCCTAAAAAATACTTTTTCTTGATTTCATATGTTAACAAATTTCACTATTTTTTCTTGTTTCTTACTTATCCTTACTAGTTTCACCTTATAGAGATTAGAGACTATGAATCATAGGCGGTATTCCCACTAGTTTAGTTCGAGTAAGGCCTAATTACCGGAATACTATACTTGAACTGACTGACGAAACCTCACGTACTGTGGAACATTCGACCTATGCTACATTGCTTGATTGGTGCAACGTAGAAATATATTTTGTCGTTATTTATTATTAAACGTCATAGTAAATATTGTCGGCTATCATAACTAGCTCGTTTTCTCGGTACACTATCAAATTGACCAAACTGGTCCCCGACTATCTGTTTGGTTCATTTTGTCCTTCCACTCATGTGGGGATATAGATGGCATGCTGACTCAGCACGACGAGGCCCGAGGAACCCATAATACCCTCCTCTTTTGAGGAAAAATTTAAGAAAAGAATGACACTGTACCATTTTTCTTTTGTCTTGTATTGGCTCTAACATGATTATGAGACCCTTCATCCATAGAAATTTGTTGCGGATTAAACTGCGATTCATTAAGAAAAGCATCTTCTCTCGAGCATTTTGGGTTTCTCGCATGCACAATGTGTCCCCGAGACACCCACCATGAGTCAAAATTCCACGAGTACCGTCATGCGGGCAAAAGAACGAAAATGAGCTAAAACGGATAGTGGAGAGGTGATTTTGGTCAATTTGATCATTTAAATACGAAAATGGGCTGCGGGTGTTGAGGATGAAATTGCATATTAATTCTTTTACAAATTTTGCAAAATAGAAATTTTAACAAAAAATGGGAAGTTGACCGGGCCCAGCATGGGCCGTATATCGGCTCCTCGCGTGTAATGTATTTTTAATACACACAAAAGGCCACTAAGTTCCAGAAAGGAGGCTGCTCAAGATCGCTGGTATAAGATAGAAATTTGAACGCGCAGGTAAATATCAGCATAACATTTACTCTCAATGACTTTGACCCAAGCGATAGCTGGCACTAGCATTACTATTATGGCACCTCCGAAGTACTTTGTGTTGAAATAATTAGCAATTTTCGAATTAATCTAATCCAAGAAATCATCATGACAAATACGCAAATTGGATAGACTAACCCAAACGAACTAGACATGTAACTCAAAACTAAACAACAGACTAGCATGTCTATCTCACTTGCATCAAAAGCAAAACAGAACCACAGAAGGCTTAGGAACACATACGTAGGAATAGCAGCAGCGAACGATCCAGTGTTGGCATCAGTAGCCATGGCGATGAAGTCCTCGTAGTCGAAGCAGTCGCCCGACGATGAGGAAGCAGTCGAGGCAGCCGTGCAGTCGTCGATCGTAGCCGAAGTAGTCGTTCGACGCTGAGGAAGCAGCGAGCAGTCGCGCCGAGACGCTCCCCAAAAACCTTATCGCCCCTCACCCGGTACAGGTTCTCGACAGGCGGGGTTCCGGAGGCCTGCTCTCCCGTGCGACCGTGTACGCGGTCACCGGGATGGGAACACCTGAAGACAGCGGCAGCAAAAGGAACGGAGACGGCGGCGGTGGAAAGCGTGCGCATGCAATCTAAGCATGACGGCTAGGGTTGCCTGCTCCTCCTCGGGGCTAGGACGTGGGAACTGTAACGCATCCGTTAACAACTCATGCAAAAACTCTGTCCCGAGTGGCAAAAAATTCACACACGGATTTAGCTCGGCACAAACACGAAACACGACGCGTGATGTGGCGAGGCGGGCGGCGGAGGAGGAGTGCGCGTGAACTAGTCCTCTTTCTCAAGCCTCAAGGAGGTGGGCAACACAACTCCTTATAAGTTGGTCTCCCTCCACCTCCACTAGCAATATGGGACTAAACTTCCACTTATGCCATCCAACCAAATGGGTCTTTGAGATTTTTCCAGAAATTAATTGGAACATGGGCTTTAGGCCATTAATTCTAACACTTTGCACGATCTTACACGATAAGAATTCTTTGCACGAGATACCAACCCTATTAATCCACCCAACTAAAGGATCATCACGTTGCAAGGATAAACTCCTCTTGTTTTCATGAACTTCATCACGTTGCAAGGATAAACTCCTCTTGTTTTCATGAACTGCGCCCCCTCATATTAATTGAAATGGCAATACTCATACATGCATGATAAATTATTAATCTTTTTCTACAACCCAAAGCCCCCTGTATATCAATATAATGCTTGGCATGTCCGCTCCCTACCTAACCATCTAGCTAAAATGCCACCACAATCCTCTCCAGGGCCATGGTCAGCCTCCCCTATTATCCTACGGCTATGTTGTTCCGTTAACTTAATACTACTCGGTGTGTAAAACCTAATAAGCACACGTTTGATGTCAGGAGGATTTTCGTTATTAGATGCATTGGTCAGCATCGTTGCTGTTACTTACCCGTGGAAAGTTGGATTGAGAATTTTTAGTGTCCTCCAACTCAGAGCATGCTGGCGTCAAAAATGAGCCAAGACTCCTTCCTTTTGGAGAATCTGAACCAGGAGTAATTAAGAGCTAATAAAACTAGTTTACATGCGAAGATGAGCATAACAACCAAACACCCAGACAAATTTAGCCGAGGGCATGACGACCAGGTAAAAGATTGTCTGACCTGAAAGTTGCCCTCCACATGATTGCTGTCGTGCTATTCTATCACGTGGGGAATAGAATTTCATGTGCTTTTGTAATATACCTTGTAATAGAAAAAAAAATACCGACGAGCATTTCATCGTAGCAAGGATAGCTCATAGTTCTTAGCATGTCGTTTTATTTTACCGACCTCTACAGGCTTATTACATCTCCATACCAAGACACCAAACTCAGCTAAAAGTCCCAAACGGCGTTCAGAATGAAAGACAAAATGTAAAGCTCTTCATCTCTCCATGGTACATGGTTTGGCGTCTCACTGATGTGATGTTTCTGCGTACCACTTATGACTGATTGCTACCTACTTTATCTTAGAATGTTTTTATTTTAAAAAATATAATTGTATTCTAGAAATCATGCTTTATTATAAAAAATTAGCGAGAAACTATGCATGAAAATGGAAAATACTTCGGTTAGTGTTACTATGGTAGTTCGTAAAGTGAATGTTAGTTTGTAAATGGTGTTTTTGTAGTTTGTGTGAAGTGTTCTAAACATTTGCTCGCAGTGCCCAGTAAAACATAGCAACGTTACGTCATTAATGCAATGTATGTTCCACTATGAAAGTGTTCTATCGTTACTTTGTCAAATATTCCAGTAATTCAAAGGAATAATGTTCCGGTGTTAAAAATATAAGCCCAACGTACTTCCTTTTGGTAGCCTCGTGTTATCATGTATAAACAATATCCATCCTCCATCTTACTTTGAACATCCCATCGTGAGTAATGGATAGTTGATTCAGAAATTTGGTGTCCGGGGTCTTTGAACAACTTTAACTAGTCGCTGATTTGTAAGGCCAACTGCAGTGTACTTTATTGAGGACTAGTTGCACGTCTCAACCAATACATGTAGAATTTATGTAAGTATAAAGATAGAATATGACAATATTGCTTAATATTATAACTGAATATTATTTGAAATAGTAAGCGTGTACGTTCAACGCACGTCTCAACGGATACAAATTACAACCATAAAATATTATACGCTATAATAGTCATAGTATAATTTCATCAAAAAAATTTAAGAGAACAATAAGGATCATCGACATCTGATTCACATTCAGCATTCGAGAAGGCATCGGATCAAAGTATGGTGCATCCACATCTGTTCTGCTTGGGGAAATTGGCAAGCTGCTTCGCTGCAAAGGGGACATCGGGACACATTATAGGCGTGTTTTGAAGTGGCAAATAAATTGTACGACAACTTTAAGCATTACATAGTCAAGATCATACAAACCATAAGTACAAATTATTTGACATATATGTATCCATGAGTTACCATATATCACCACAAACACACTTGTCCTTGCAACATTAGGAGTGCTTAAAAGTTACAAAATGAAGAAAAAACTACAACTCCATTACATCCCCCATATTATGTACTCAACAGATGTTATAAACACAAAGGCTATCGTGGGCATCAATGTTTACCATCCAATTTGTAGATCAATAGTTTATGTTTATGTCCGAAAAACAATTCAACATAAATGCCTAACAATCTTCAAGGGAAAAGGTCGTCGAGCTCTGTGAGAAGTAGGCAGTTTTCAGCAGGTTGCTTTTTGTATGCTTTCAGCTGATCTTCTTGATAGGACCCCAACCACCGAGCAACATCAAAACATGTCATTGTTTGAGATCTTTCTTTGGGAAACATTCTTTAATCTCTCACATTCTAATTTCCACGAATCCTTTTGAGTCATCTCCATCTGACAAAAGTGTGCATGAAAAATCATGGTTAGCTAAACTAATTGTGGAAACAGTAAGATAGGAAATAAAATAGCAGGGCAAGCATGAGATTGCAGAAATGAAGAATGGAAACATCGTACAAAACATAACTTATTTGTTAAATAGGCTTAGAATATCAATGACAATTTTTTGAATGGGGTGTAATACCTCATTCTTGTGAGCTCCTCAGCCTCCTCATATATATTTAGTGCCGTTTCTGTCATAAAAAGTGCTTTGGAGTGGCAAATATATATTTCTCTGCATCAAGAGAGGTGCCAACCGGTGCAGAACCAAATCGGCAAAAGCCCAACCTGAAAAGCCCGAAAATATCAAATATTATCAAAGAGTTAATTGCAGCTAGGAATAGGTCATGTATTGCATTGTTTCCTCAGTTATACAGAGTAACAAACATAAAGGAGATGCAATCCAATGAAGATTTGATTTCCTGAGAAACAATATCAGTAGCCAAAAAAGCATGTCGATGTTCCTTCAATTGTATCAATGGAGCTACAAAAGCTAGCACAACCAAATATCATACTAAGGCAATCCATACAAAAGATCAACATCAGTAATTCATTTCGTTAAAAGGTGGACCAGATCTTAGCACCCAGTATGGAAGCAATTTGAATGGGTGGTAAGACAGGTGAACATACAAAATGGAGATGAAAAATAAGATCAAAGCAAGTGAGACAACACATACATTTTTTGTATCAATATAATAAATCATCATTACAACTGATCTCGTCCCAAGTTAATTATCACTGAGGAATTTTGGTAACAGCCAAGCAATGCTACCATTCAAACTAAACCTCAGATAGGTGAAATTAACTACAACAGTCATGCCATAATAATAGTGCATCTAAAAGGTTCACTTAGATCATAGAATTAATCCCAGGTTAGCCAAAACAATGATTTAAGGGGAAGCATGGCACCACTGATGTGGTAAACCATCAGACAACAGGGACATGGAATTGCAAATTACTACAGCTCCCCATATCATGCCTAACCTATTTATGAAGAAAAAATATTCCACAATATGATTAAAGACATATAATCTAATCAAATCAAGTCTAGCTTGATGGTAGGAGGCCAATCTATTAATCTGGAGCAGTGTTAGTAACTTACCGTGCTTCTAATTGTGTCAAATGCACAAGCTGGGATAGAAAATGTGACGTACGTAGACGACGATGTCTGGCCGAAGAAGCCGTCTGTCCAGTGAGCCAGGCTCTCAAAATCCTTCTTGGTTAGGCTATGAGGGGTGTCACCGAGATGGACCTTCAAAGGTGGATTCAGGGTAACTGGAGTTAGTGACAGTGTCAATGGCGACATTCAGATATGGCATGGGTCACTTTGTTACCTTGAACATCCGTTGCCTAGCTTTCAAGTCAGCCAGTGGAATGTAGATACGTTTGTCGGAACATCGCCGCACAGCATGGGGCAAAAGTATGAGCACGCATAACGTAATTAATTAGTAGATGGACAATTGACACATGATTTCTACCTGATCCAGAGCATATGGAGTGTTTGTAGCAGCAAATACAAGGACCTTGTCATCATTATGGCCAACACCCTACATATCAAAGCATGGCGAAAATGTTGTTAGTAAAGCACGTGACACCAGTGGTCATGTACATCAGGCATTAGCTCATCGTTTATATGATAGAAACCAATATCTCGCACAAGTTGAAATCAAATGGTGCATGAGAAAAAAAAAGGAAATAAGGGAACAACAAAAAGAAGAAGAATTACTGCTGCTGTAACAACTTGATTCAAGAAACTACCTCAAGATGGCATTAGCTTTGCAAACTTAGGATAGGAGACAGACCAGGTGTTCTATAATACTTCAAGAAGTTACCTGCATTTGCCTCATCAAAAAGGACCCTATATGCGTTTAGTTCATGATATAAAGGTCTACCCTCATTGCTGCAATAGTCCAGTGCTTCAGCAATATGGTATGCAACTCTTAGATGCATAGCCCATTCAATAGTCTGGTTTTCCCTTGCAGAAGAGCAAAAGCAAGTATCACAAAAGTGAACCAAACCGTAGTTTTGTAAATTTTGCATAAATGATGAATGCAATCAAGATCATGTAAAGGAGAAATCGCATGCATTATTATCGAGGTTCTAAATAAGTCAATACCAATGGCAAACTGTTACCAATAAAATTCAAAATTTACCCATGCAACCTAGTGTCAGGTCGTTCATCACCTAAAACATAACCTTGAAAGCACAATATATAGCAACTACTTCATACGCTACTAAGTATCAGCAGCCTAAATTCACTCAAGAACCCTCCCCATAAGCGCATAAAAGCAACTAACTGCATTGGTCATAAGTCGCAACTACAGTCAATTCACTGTGACAAGATTCCACACTGAAATGGCCTGAGTCAATTCTAGGCATCCATCACTCCAAAACAATAAGCATAACTTGTGAACACAGAGCGGTGATGTAATAAAATTATGTCCCACTGTTTAGTAAACTTGTGTCTTAATTGGTCCCAATCGATTCAAGGACATGCCGGCGACAACTGAATAGGAATGCCAACAACGTTTGTCTTTTTTTTTCCTAACTTCCACACTAATCAGGAACTAAAACTCACCAGAACCGAAGCTTTTTGCGACATGTATTTACCGAAAATGGCCAAAAAAAAATCCACAAACTTCTAGAAATTCAAACCGGGTTATCAAAAATGGCCCAATAGCTAAAGGATCGACACCGATATAGCAAACTTACAGTGGAAGAGGTGCTTGGCGAGGGTGTCGTTGGGCATGAACTCTGCGACAAGCAACCGCTCGTCCCCATCGCAGCAGTAGCCGATCAGGTTCGCCAGTCGCCGGTGCTACAGCTTCCCCACCCCCTTGGCCTCCTCCTGCGAACAGAACCACACCAAAGCAAAGCCCCTTACATATAGCGAGTGAATTCCACACCAAACAACAAACTCCCAAATCCGGGGCGACGCGTACCACGAACTGCTTGGGATCGGGCCACACCATCTTGGTGAACCTCTTCACGGCGATCGAGCCGCGGCTGCTCTGCAGTTGTCCCTTGTACACGAAATTGGGCGCTTTCTCGCCGCTCTCTGACACGATGTTATCCGCCGCAAACAGACACGATGCATTATCCAGGCCGAGGCCTCCACCAGACCACCACCTCCGCCATGCTCAATAGCTACTTTCTTTCGCCACCAGCAGTGAAAGCTAGACCAACGCAGCCATTGGAGTCTGCTGCAACAGGGGCGCGGCGGGGCACGCGGATGCGGAGCATAGCGCGGGCAGGGGCGACGGAGGTGCGTGGCTGATGGGGCGATCGACGACGGGCCGGCAGGGGAAAAGAGGCAAGGCGGAGCTGTGGGCGGGCGCATGGAGGTGGAGCACGAGAGCGGGCTGAGCGTGGAATAGGAGCGCGTGGCGGAGATGCGGGCGGGCGGGCGGAGGCAGAGCATCGGGGCGAGCCGAGCATGGAACAGGAGATGCGGGTGAGCGCGCGGAGGCGTAGAACGGAGGCGGGCCGAGCGGGGAAAGGGGCAGCGCACCAGCGGACCTGCGGTAGAGGCAAGCGGGGCAAGCGACGGCGGATGTGTGCGGCAGAGCGGGCGGGGGTGAGGAAAGGGGTGCGGCGATCAAATCATCAGATGGCTGTTGCGAAAAGGACGGAGGCGAAACACGCCGAAGTTCTCATCCGTCGGATCTGTTAGATCAAATGGCTGATGTTGATTCTGTGTAAAATCCTGTGACAAAATGTGGTGTAGAAAAATAAAACTCGTGCTTTTAATAGTAGTGGAGATGGAGATGGAGATGGAGAAAAAAAAAGGTCGCTCATGATTGTTAGCACAAGATAGAGAGGGTGAATTACTTATTTGCCACCGGCAAGTTTACAGATTCCTTATCCTTGTTTGCCCTTCGTTGTCTCGGTGACATGTGGGTGCCCTTCTTTTGTGAGAAATGTGAGATCTATATTGAATCAGGCAAAATTACGATTGGCACTTACTGGATGCAGAACTCTGAACCGGACTGGCCCCTGCCTCTTTGGTGCTAGAAACAACTCATGAGCCTCTTTGAGCGAGCTCATGTGCCACCGTATTTTGATCCCCGTAACAATGTTTGATATCAGATTATCTCATATACGTGCCCTATCTCTTGGGCATGTTCGACGATGTAGCGGATTATACTAATCCTATTTGAACTTATTTTACATGCTTTATCGTCTGGTTAGCTGATTTTGATATAATCTATAGTAAAAGAGCTTAAAGTCATATCCTGACTAACAGAAAAGCAAAAGAAACGTATCCATCTACGTGATAAATGTGGTGTCTTTCTTTGTGCATTTTAGAAGTTAGTTTGATTATTTTTAATTGGCTAAATATTAGGCTAACTTTTTTACGACAATTTTTACCTTTTAAAATAAGTTGATACATCACAGTTTAGCAATTATAAACTGAATCTTAGGCTTCTAAACTATATTGATGTCCATACAAGATGGCCGTGGCGGTACAAGCTAAGCAGCTGATCAACAGTACCGCAACACATGCTGAAATTGAGAAAATGTTCGATGCATGCAAGGAGTTGTTCCAGCAAGTTTAGCTAAATCACGATGAAATTGTTAACGTAGGGCCGCTTTTATTCAAAAGTTTTTCGTATGAATTTTAAGGGATTGAGATCATTATTAAAAAAATTATATGTGGTTTGTTCATTCCGTAGAACCGTAGTCCATAGGGATTTTTCCTAACAAATCATTTTGCACTATATCTCGTAGAAAATAACTCAAACATCTTAGAAAGATTTTTTATTTTATAATGTAATCAAGCAATCTTTAATGTAAATTCAATCGGGTAAGACTTAAGAGTGTATGACATCACGGATACATCCTTTTTCTACGCGACCTAGGGATAAAAGTAAACACATATGTACCGTGGCATGAAAATTATGTTCTTTTTTGGGAAAATATATTTCTAAGTCGTCTATTTTCGATATTAATTCTTTATCTAATGATTAATTAAATTGTTACATATCTTAAAAATTATGTACAATTTTAAATCTTACGATATATAACTCAGTAGTTACATATTTTTATGCATAAACTTATACAAGTTTTTTGTGTGGCTATAGATTTGAAAGTGTATAACTTGATCGAAATAAAATATCTATTTTTTAAAACCGAAAGTTGGTCATTCACGTGGCCGATCTCTCACGCTTTGGACTCTAGCACGCGAGGGAACATAATCTCATGCAGATGCAGGCTCCATATGCGGACCCCGTGCTATCCACCATAGTCCCTTGCATGACGTCCTGCACAGTACCCTCCCATGTCGCCACTGCGTGCCCAAACAGCAGCAGCACCTCACAGCTTGCCTTTTTCTTTTCTTTTTTGAAGCAAGCACTGCTTGCTTTGCAGTAACCTCCCCTCCACAAGAGGGCCGATGCATCGAAAGTTTGAAGGCGAGCGTGCGAAAAGCGCAAAGAGCGAAAATACAATTTTACGCCTAATCGGATGTTCACCTATTATCATATCCCTCTATTTTATTTGAGAATACACGCGTACATTTTACCAAAAACATCTCTGATTATATACATTTCCCATATTGCAAAACAACCTATATTCCTTCATCTTCTTATTCTCACTCCTTCCACTCATGAATAATTTTGAATTTTCTTTTTGACCTTTCGTTTCTGTGTAGCACATACAGGAACGATTTTCCACCTCATCCATCAGTCCGGATCATGACAAACAAAAACGTAAACAAAATCATTCAAATTCCACCATTCCATTGAATGCATGAACCAATTCGCATGCACAACCATAATTATTTATGCGCATTCACAATTCGGATCAGGTACATTCTATGAAAAACAAAAAGTCTTAATAAAATGAACCAAATTTCTGACCTATACATCTGAACCAAAAATACATGTTGCACCGTTTGACTGTTCAGATCTAGACAATTCCATGAACAAACAAAAAAATCTTTAAAAAAGAAATCAAATTTCTGATCTACATTCTGATCCAAAGCACACATTTTGATTATTTTTTTGATCTAAGATTCCTCAACAAAATCATGAACACAATTTTGATTTTTTAGAGAAAGGAGTTGGCGGCAGAGGAGGTCAGGAACGACGAATCAGCCTACCATATACATCAAGAAAAAAGATGTCACCATCTACAACTCCTTCAAGAATCTAGAGACCTGAACAAGAGCCTTCCATGGACGGATCTGTCCAGCAAGCGTGCACGAGAGGTTGTGCCACGGACAACACGGTGATGGGAGGGTTGCCTCTCATTGGATCTGATAACAGAGGTGCTCAGGGAGGCCATGGAGCGCGCCGAAGAGGGCGATAATGGAGCTTATGGTGGAGGAAGGAGAAGGAGGTGGCGAGACTGCTCATGGCCACATCCAGCGGAGCTCGGGGAGGATGGGAATGGCGACCTCTGCCTCTTGCTGGAACTAGCAACAAAGGTGCTCGGGGAGGCCAAGGAGGGAGCACTGATGGAGGAAGGAGAAGGTGACGGTGCAACTACTCGTGGCTAGATCCAGTGGAGCTCGGTGACGCTCGAGAGTTCGTCGTGGAGGAAGCTGGGGACAGAGGAGCCGGCGGCCAATGACAAAGGCAGCTGCGCTCCGTGCGGAGAGAGAGGGTAGAGAGAATCAGTGAGGCCTGAGAAAAGAGGGAGAGAATGGATGGTGGAGGAAAGAATGCTGGATCGAAGTGTACAGGGTACACTAAGCTTGTCTCGATAGGGTACACTAAGCTTGTCTAGATAGGGTTAACCTCTCATTAATTACTATAGTTAATACTCTTTTCTCATATTTGTATGTCATAGAGTATTTAATATAGGGCTTGTCTATTGATCAGTTGCCTGAAATTTTTAAAAATTTCAGTCACTTTTTTCTTAGCCTTCAGATCTAGATCCAACGGCTATCTGTTTTTTTCCTGCCCACTTCCGCTATTGGGCTGATTGGCCCACTTCTGCTTACCGGGTGGACAATCCAATAAAATAACGGGCCGACATGTAAGGCCCTAACTAATGGGCTGATCCGCTACTGGGCCCAACATATCCTGTGCGTATATCTTGGACATACAGTGTACGTAGTACATCTTACCCCTTTTTCAAGAAAGAAAGAAAGAAGAAGAGATTGAGAGGAGAAACAGATCAAATCGAGACGAGACAATGGAGGAGAATGACGGCAGAGAAAGAAGAAGAGAGAAAAACAACAACAAAAAATCAGGATACAACATACATCAAGTGGATCATGAAGAACATACCAGGGCCACGGTATGATCCCAGTTCCATCAGTCCTTGTCCCACTATTTTTCACATCCACATCTATATCACTCGTTGAACAACCATGGTATGATCCCAGTTCCATCCCTTCTCATCTATGTAGATTCCTGAATCAAAAGCATACAAAAACAATAATCAAGACTGAATATGAATAATGCCACTCAAAATAAAGAAAACAAACCAAAGTCTGAGACAGAAATTAACTAAGTTAGATAGAATTCCTGGAGTAGATTTACCCTGATAGAAAAAGAAGCAAAATCTGATAGAAAAATTGCACAAACATTACACAGAACTTGCACTATTTCATAATGTGCAAGAACAACTATAATGTACTGCAACTTTCAAAAATAATACAATTAACTTTCAAAGTGATCCCAATTCCATCAGTCCTTGTCCCACTATTTTTCACATCCACATCTATATCACTCGTCGAACAACCATGGTATGATCCCAGTTCCATCCCTTCTCATCTATGTAGATTCCTGAATCAAAAGCATACAAAAACAATAATCAAGACTGAATATGAATAATGCCACTCAAAATAAAGAAAACAAACCAAAGTCTGAGACAGAAATTAACTAAGTTAGATAGAATTCCTGGAGTAGATTTACCCTGATAGAAAAAGAAGCAAAATCTGATACAAAACTTGCACAAACATTACACAGAACTTGCACTATTTTATAATGTGCAAGAACAAGTATAACGTACTGCAACTTTCAAAAATCAATACAATTAACTTATTTCACCGATATTTCAAAATGAAAATGATATGCTACATGTTTCATACAGATGCCTAATTCACAAGATGGCAGCCACCCATACACATCACTTATGCAGCAGATGGACATTCTTGAGCAACTTCACAATGATGGTATTGAAGGTCAAATAGGGAGCTACACATACATGCCACAAGCTCCTTTCAATTTAGAGGTATGAATGAATTTCTTTTTAGCACTTACACAAGTAAATTAAGCATGACATCAACTTGAGCACAAGCATGAACTAACTAATGTTTGATATTACCTTTCTGTAACAGGATGACATCAACTTGAGCACAAGCAGCAAAAATGATTTGTTTCCTTGCCTAAAACAATTTGAAGCAGAAGAATATTCAGAGTCAAGCCATTTTGGGAACTACATTAACAACACCATTCACTCGAATCACACACCACTAGGACACTTAGACATAAGTGAAGAATTGCATGGGTTTGTTTCAGATCAGGAAGGAGGTGAGTTCAATGTAGACTATGAAACCAATGTTATGGAAGACCAAGATGAAAATCAAACAGATAACATAGAAGAACAAGAAGAAGAAGAAGAAGAAGAGCAACATCATCAACAAGAACATATTACGATAGAAGATATTAGCATATTCTTGGAGAACGAGAGTATAGAAAGAGCTGAAAAGTTAAGTCAGGAAGGAGAAAGCAATCATGTACCACAGATGAATATGACTTTTGAGAGTGACGCAGCGGCACACAGTTTCTACAATGACTATGCTTGCATAATAGGCTTTTCAGTCGTCAAGGCAGCGAATTATCACTCAAGAAAAAAGAACAATAACAATGCAGTGACAAGGATCACACTGTTGTGCAACAGAAATGGCAAGCCAAAAGATACAGATATATCACAAGAGCAAGCAGATAAACGTACATCAGCAAGCCAAAGCAAGAAAAATAAAACTTCAAAGAAGAAAGGAGAAGAATGTGATGAAAATACAAAGCAAAGGAAGAGAGACATCACAATAAAGACTGGGTGTAAAGCTCAAATGGTGGTTACTATAAAGGATGGAAAATGGGAAGTAACTAGGCTAATCCTTGAACACAACCATGAGCTACATCCACCAGGGGAGTCGAGATTTCTGAGATCACATAAGCATATGACAACAGAAGAGAAAGAGATGATCAAAACATGCAACAGGGTGAATTTGCCAAACAGGAAAATAATGGCAATCATGTCGTTCCTAAGGGGTGGTCTATCTGCTGTACCATACACAAAGAAGCATATAAGCAACCTCAGAACTCAAATCAGAAAAGAATGCAATCAAAATGACATGATGCAAGTACTAAATCACTTCTCAGGGAAACAAGCAGCAGATCCTATGTTCTTCTACACATTTGATACAGATGCAGAGAACAAAGTAAAGAATCTTTTTGGGCTGATGGGCAGTGTAGGAGGAATTATCATTGGTTTGGTGATTGCGTGAGCTTCGATACCACATACAAGACAAATAGATATGATATGAGGTTTGCTCCGTTTGTGGGAATAAATGGCCATGGGGATAACTGCTTGTTTGGTTGTGCATTCCTACAAGATGAAAGTGCAAATACATTCAAATGGCTATTCCAAACATTCCTGACATGCATGAACGGAAAAGCGCCAAAGAGCATTATCACGGACCAAGATGTTGCAATGCAGAATGCAATATCGACTGTTTTCCCAAACACAAACCACAGAAACTGTTTGTTCCACATATTAAAGAAGGCGCAAGAAAAGGCAAGAAGGACTTTTGCTACAAAGCCACGCTTATATGAAGATTTTCATGACATCATAAACAATTCACTGACAGTATCAGAATTTGAATCACTGTGGCCAAGAATGATTGAGTACTATGGTGTGCAGTACATAAAGTACTTCAACAGCATGTGGAGCATGAGGGAAAGATTTGTACCTGTATACTTCAAGCAGCAATTCTACCCATTCATTCAAACAACTGCAAGAAGTGAAGGAACCAACTCATTATTCAAGGCAGATGTGAGTTCAACGTATAGTGTCATCAGCTTCATTCGGCAATATGACACAATAGCAGAAAATATGCAGGAAAAACAAAAGGAGAAAGATAAAGTGACAAGAGGAACAAAGCCAACATACTGGTCTGATTTATATGTGGAAAGACAAGCTGCAGAACTATATAATAGAAGTATATTTTACAAGTTCCAGAAGCAAGTCATCCAAACATCGCAATTCCATATCAATGAGCTAAAAAAATGAGGTTTATGAAGTTTACAAATCACGTACTCATGCTATAAAAGATTTCAGATCTAGAAAATTTCTGGTCATGGTGAACCTACCTGCACAGGATTATAGCTGTATGTGCGCAAAGTTTACGAAAGATGGTCTACTATGTTCTCATGTCATAAAGTGGTTGGGTACTTAAACATAGATGAACTTCCAAAAGAATATTTCATTGACAGATGGAGACCAAAGGAAAAAAAATGTGAGAAAGAAATTGATTCCAAGCTACCAGTAGATATAGGAAGGGCCAACAATCAATTCAGATTCAATATTTTGTCAAGAAGGTGTATTGAACTAGCATCTGAGGCATCAAGAACACTAGAAAGATACAATTACTTATCAGAACAAATTAAAAGGCTTGAAAGAGAAATCATGCTAATGCAAGATGCTGTGACACACGGCGGAACAAATAAAGCAAATTCAGATGATAGAGGAAGAAGAGAACACCAACCGCAAGACCAATCGGAACAAACGCAAAGCTCAACAACGACAAACAAACAATCGAGCCAAACAACAGGGAATGGATCACTGATAACACTTCTTGATCCTGAACAATCAAAGACAAAAGGAAGACCGCCAACAGTCGGAAGGCAGAAGACACTAGTGGAGCAACTGACAACAAGACAGCAAATTACATGTAGTGGATGTGGATCACATGATCACAACATTGCGACTTGCAAGGACATACAAGAAGGAAGTATACGAACAAATAAGAGAAAAAGAAGCGGTATGGCCCAAGGTAAGAATTGACATCAATAATTCATAGAATTTTTTGAAACATGGATTAATAATTTTTTTTTACAAAATTGCAGGCAATAAGAGTCAAAAAGAGACATCCAACAACATAAGCAAGAATCTGGATAACAGGAGAAACAATGATGCTGAGAAGTAACCAAGAAATTGAAGAATATGGAAGAAAAAGAATAACTACACAGAGAGACAACGAATGGATAGTTCATAGCATTTGATGTAATAGTTTATTATGAATCTTCATAGTATTTAGAAGGAAACTTTATGTTGAGGCTACTGTAATATGATAGGTATATCCTTGATGACAAAACACAATACATATGATTTATGTGGATTTGAATGTTATGATCAAAATGCCATGCGAAGTAGTTACAGATTATGCGCTCTTTTCGCAATCATATAACTTGTGATAGAAAATGTACTATACTTGTACTTACATAGAGAAGAAGGAAAATAGTGAATGAAACCTTATCATAAAATTGAATGGCCTGAAAAAAAAGTTGAAACACAGTTACTCTTCACGCATAAAAGGACTTCAATAAGAAATACTAGGAGAAAATAAAAACATGCATACCTGAGTATGATTTTCAATTTCATGAAGCTTGAACATTACGAATGAAGATTAATTGGAAGAAGATGTATAAAACAGAGTATAATCATTGCATAATTCTGCAAAGGGATAATACTTCAAACAGGAAAAATTAACAAAGCAAAACTCACAGTCACACATACTATGCATTTCTTCATACTTCTTCATATCATCCACAACACAGTTTATCAAAATGAACCGAACAAAGGCCACATTACAGTCACACAACTTACAATCATTATTATCATAGTTCTAAACAGAGAAGTTTATAACTAGTTCAGACCACTAAACAGACCATGCCACATTACAGTCACACAAGTTACAATGATCATTATCACAGTTCATGACAAGCCTTCAATCCTTGACCTTCTCAAGGTCATGCCTGCCCGGCATAACAACCATGCTTCTACAATTAAAAACAACAAAAAATATCAAACTGAATGGTACATTAAAAATTAAAAATTAAAGAAGTCAACAATAATGAAGACAATACCTTTGGATCAAAGTTTTTAACACGTTCTTGACTGTCAGTCAACTTGTTGTGTTGACTAAAAAGCATTTGATTTGCATATAAGCAACGGATATTTGCAATATCAACTCGTGAGAAACAATCTATGAGCTGACGACGAGGATTCCACAGTTCCATATATTTCATGACAAAAATACCACAATCAAGCCTAAGGAAAAGAAAAACAAAAAACCACATGTTAAAACAGAGTTGTAACTATGTTAGATAAAATTTCTGGAGTAGATGAAACCTCATAGAAGAAAGAAACAACAGAATTATGATAGAAACAAACACTGAACCTTGATAGAAAAATTGCACAAACATTACACAGATTTTGCACTGTTTCATAATGTGCAAGAACAAGCATAACGTACTGCAACTTACAAACATAACATACGTTATATTCCAAATTACTAATCAGAAATATCAGTGAACAACACTTCATGCAAGGGTATTAGTAGCATCATTTATATCAGGTTCAGATCTTTTGAACTACAGAACATGCATTAAAAATAAAAAACTACTAACACCCAAAACTGCTAATATCATCGACAGCAATCGCTGACGCTAACAAGGATGCAGTGTAGCTTGATGCCTTGAGGTACTCACAAAACTGCTAACACCCAAAAAAACTCCCCAAAAAATCCTCAGCTAAAACCTAACCAAAAAATCAGAACCACATCACCTAACCTGGAGCTACATCACCTGCAGTTCTTAAGCACAGCCAGTTTGGATTGTTGCTGGTGTACGAAGAGAAATAAGATCAGATGAAGGTTGTGCAGCTGCTGCTAGCTTACATTGCATCCCAGATATATTTTTCCATTCACAAACAAGATCAAGGTCATATATACTAGTGTTGATCACTTAATGCATTACTAAAATGGAGTAGACTGAAAGAGCTAAAGAGATTACATAAATATTGAAGCTCCTTCCAACTCATTCAGATACTATCCTAAGGTTGTAAGAAAGAGCACATCCCTACTGGAACTATAACACCCCAAAACCCAATGGCAAAAGAACCACATGATCTGAAACCCTATCCTCTGACAATCCAAGAATCAAATCAGCAATGAAATGGAATTTTCACATAAGATAATCAAATCAAATCAACCTCCATTGAGTAAAACCACATGAAAAGACCAGAAATGGTAGTGCAGAAAAAACTTACGCGTTTCCTTGAGAAGGAACTTTAAGAAAGTACACAGTGAAATCTGAAAAGTCAAAATTCGGCTGTGAACCAAATTCTTGCCATGTCCTGATAAAATTTGGTATCTACAAAACAAAATTATGAGATTTACATCGAAAATAAAACAACAGTCAAAAAGAATGAAGAAGATTGTACTCACTAATATGCTCTGCACATTCCTGTGATAATTGCTGAATTCACCATGAAGGGAGTCCAAGAATACAAACATCCGGTGTTGGAACAGTACAGCGAATACAAACCAGTGTTCATCATATAGAGTTGGAAAGAAAACCTGAAACAAAAAAATATATAAAGAAACATGATAAAATATACATGCAACTAGAAATAGTTTGAATGAACTTACAATCTCGCATGTATGAATAACTTTAGCTCCACAAGCAAGATCAAAACACCTCCGAACCATTTCATTCTTTCCTTTTAAGATTTCTTCCTTTGGATAATCATTCAACTTCATGAAATGCTCCTGAATAGAAATTCAAAAAAATTGAGGATGAATCATAAAGGCAGCATATACAATCAATAGAAGCCTAAACCATATAACAACTCAACTATATGCAAAGCTGAGTACTTACAGAAATGGAATGAAAAAAATGATGCTTCTTTGAGTCCCTCGGACGATTATCTAATGACAACTTTCTACAGAATGCATTGATAACATAAGTGTCCACTAGACCTCTACGCTTTAGTGAACTACCCAAGGAACTAAAAGTCACCTTCACTCTGCCATAGTCAATACAGTCATTGCTAAAAGAAAATGAATTTTAATTAGAAACAGAACACATTATGAAAGTACAAAACACATGTACAAGATACTTACAATCTGTACTGCTCAATAGCAGCAATTCTAACAATAGCATCATGATATTTCACTTCTGAACTGGAAACAGAAAACTTGATTTTATTGTCACCATAAGGAGAAGCCTTGTACTTGCTGAGAGCAAGCAATCTCTTAGGACCATGCTGTGCTTGCCTTTTACCAGAAGAACTCCCATAAGCTTTACCAGAATTCATCTCATCACTACGTTGGTTGTACAAGTCATCAGATGTATTGCACATCTCATTGCAAGTTTCTATAAATTTTTTCTCTCCACGAAACACAACCTCTGGTGAATCTTGAGAACACTGAAACAAACATCCACATGCAAGATTCATACAAAGGAAAATAAACACATGGAAAGTGTAAGTAAAAAAGATTCTATACTTACAATATCAATGCATTTTTGAATTGCAAGAGGCATAGATGGAGGTATTGGCTGACTTGATTTGTGTTTCGCTTGGGACGGCATATGTGAGTTATACACTTCAACAACATCATCAGTGAATGGCAAAGTTTGCATCACTATGGGTGTCTAGCAAAAAAAATTCCAGATCAGAATAATCAATCTAACAAAAAAAAGTGGTAAAAAATAAACTAATCCATTAAAGGCAAGTAAGCTTCTATCCAGGTTGAGAATGTACAAAAATATAAGAAAGCTGACAATGTACATAACTATAGACAATGTTTAGCATAATAACTAAATTACTTGCAGCATATCATACCATAACAACTTACAGCTACTTGCAACATTAAAACAGATAAAAAAGCTGAAAGAACACTTCAATATCCCAACTGTAGAACAATAATCAAAGCAAAAGCAAGCAAATGAAAGCAAAATTTGTCTAGAAAACAAGAACTTACAATATCAAAGCTTTTTCTAACAGCAAGTGGCATAGATGGAGGCAATGGTTGACTTGATTTCTGTTTTGCTTGGGATAGCCTCTGCGAGTGAACAACACCAATAGAGATTGCCAAAGGTTCCATCACTGTGGAGGTCTAGTAGAAAATGCCAATACACAATATGAATTGGGCTGAAAAAACTAAAATAGAAAGATGCACAAATAAGAAAAAGTGATACAAACCTGATGAGGAGAAAAGCATTGAGAAGATGTGTTAATTGGAGACTTATTTAATATTGTTTGGCCCTGAATATAATCATACCAAATTAAACAACGACATATGTAGGAACAGAAAAAAAAAGGCAACCAAAATTTACTAAAAATAACTAAAATACCTGGGTATTAGTCAAACCAATGCCGACTTCTTGAATCGGGTTTTCAGACATAGTGTGCACTTGCTGAACAGGTATTGCATTACTGTTATTATCCATGCACTCTAATGTTGATACATCAACCCGAGGTTGTGGAGTATTCCTTAAAGATCTTGCATCAACATTAGATCCAGAATTCCCCTGAATCATACATCAAAAAAGGAGACCAAATAAGGTAATACAATAGTAAAAACAACAAAGAATGAGAGAGATCAATACAATGCAAGCATGAAATTAGTAAAACAAATATGAAGCTGCACATGTCAAAAAGAAAACTGAGAAAAACTAAGTAACTATTTCACACCAACCAGCGTGACCTCAACAATATTACAAACACACAAATACAAAAGGTAGCAAAGATTGTTTCAAAATAAAACTAAGACTAAAAACTCGCCCCTTAAATGGATGGTGAGTTCCTAGGTGACTCTAAAGAATTCAGTCGCCGTCTTGTTCTAGAAGAAACAGAATCTTGACTATTATTGTGCCGATAATCAACTCTAGCCCTTTGTGTCTTCGTTGATGGCCTGCAAGCTAATACAAAGCAGCAATTGAAGAAAACACGAATTATCAACAAAAACAAAAAAAAATTGAAAATATAAGAGACAAACCTTCAACTTCTGGATGGGCTTCACTAGTATCTTCATGAGATGTCACTTTCACTGTTGACTGCTCACTAAAACCGCCATCTACATAAACACATTAAAACACAATAATCTAAATTACAGCTCCCGCCATCTACATGAACACATTAAAACACAATGAACAAAATTACAGCTCATGTCAAACTTACTGATGGAGTCATTTCTAAGCTAGAGCAGGAACATGCTACAAGAAATCAATAGCATCATGGGGGTACTACTACTGTTTACTGCTAGATCCACCACACAACAGGAATCAAAGCTCAAGAGAAGGTCCAATCTTTGGCAACAAAAATAAGATCATAGAATTGAAACAAAAATACTTACGTTGATTCATGGAATTCAACCTATCAGAATCACCAAGGTCTGGAACACCGTCACAATTGTCTCCAGAATTATCTACATCATCGTTAGCTCTTGGACTATTCTGTTCAGAACGACATCCACTTGCAGTTATCAAACATTCCATAATGTCAAGAACTAAATTCTCCGCTGGTTTTACAGAATTCTTATCAACTTGCATCTCAAACTTTGCAAAGATGTCAACAATATCATCCTTAACCTGAATATAAACATACAAGAATAAAACAATCTAACTAGAAAAATATGAATAAAGATAAGTCAAAAACTAAAAAGAAACCGACCTTATCAGGCATCATGTTACCAGCTTTAGCATCCAGTGCAGATCTAAATTCAGAACAATTGTTATTAGGCCTAGAATGGGCCGCACAACACCCAACACAACCAGATTTGTAAACAGTCAGAGAAATATCTTTCACCTGTAAGAACATTGTAAGGAAAATATCATCAGAATAAAAATTCCCAAATAAATGTAACACACATGCAAAATGAGCAGCAGCCATATGGATGATGGAAACTTACAGGACGCATAGAAAATTGATTTTTCGAGTCACAATCCAGAGTAGCAAACTGTTTAATCATCGAATGCTTCCACACAGTTATCCTAGGCAACCCAATAGGAACAGCGCGAAGACCAAAATCCAGAAAATCTAGATAAATGACCTATAAATGCAAACAAATTGCATAAATTCAGATAAAGGCGACACCATGAAGCACAAAATATTCATATAATACAAGCAACAAAATAAAAATGAAATACAACGGGAACTTTTTTACTTACAGCCAGCTTATACACGCATCCACCAAGAGTTGTTGGTCCATCAGAAGGCTTCTTACAATCTCGGTGGTACTTACGAATATAAGCAATCAACCACTCAAAAACAAATTTGGACATGTCAAAATTTTTGGCTTCTTTAGGGTCAATCAAAGCTCCAAGGTACTTTGTGCTGGGAAATGTGTTTGAATTTGGGCAAAGAAAAACCGATAGAGCAACAACCAAGAAATTGCGAACAAGCTCATCATCGGATAGATTCCCCTTCATGACACTGCTCCCAAAGAATTTGATTGTTGGAAGAGAATCTTGACCAATAACATCAAGAAAAGCTGATTTCGTTGCTTCAAGCTTAAATTTCATTGGCCTACCCCCAAGTGGTAAACCTAGAACCATATGGATAGACTCCGGACTCATAGGTATGACCTTTTTGTCTAAGACAATATCACCACTTCTAGTATTGACATGGTCAGCAATCCATTGGGCAAAAGATCTCGGAACAGGCTCACAATCAAGATCAAGCAAAGAACCAAATCCATACTTCCTAATCACATTTTTATGATCCACTGACAAACTCTTAATTATATCAGAAAAATAGCCAAGATTGCATCTATTAACAGTCCTCTTTGATCCAACATTGACATTCTGAACAACATCATTCACTCTCTGCATATACAATTTAAAACACATAATTGACATCAACATCTAAATATTTAGATAAGATGCATAAATGAAACACAATAAAAAAGAAGTGTAAACCTTTCTCTCAGCATTCCTAGAACTTTTCCGAAATAACTTTGATTTAGATGGTGTAACCTAAAAAGTAAGAACAACTAGTCAAAATAAAAGAACTCAATACAAATGCAAAAACAAATACAACAAAGCAGCCAACTAGATACTGAAATGAAATAACAAGAAAATTCACATCACCAATTTCCTCAAATTCTTCAAAAACACCGGATCTATTGAATCATTCGAAGAACATTCGTCCTACAAATCAATGTACTGAATCAGTCAAACCAAAAAAATACTCAACAATAAGAAGGAAAAAAAAGGGTAATCATACATAAGAATCATCAACGGTATCATCAGGAACAGAAGAGGACTTCTCAAAATCTGATTGATGACTGATGCTCTCCACAGAATTGTCATCATCAACATCATGTCTCTTTCTTCTCCTTCCCATGGTGAAGACCTGAATAAAAACATGAATGAAATTTAAAAAGAAGTAAATATACATGACGAAATTTAGCAACATTAAGCATCAACCAGCTAGCATGCAACAAAGGATGACATGTAATAGTATGTAAATAACAAAACTCAAAAGTTGCACAAGAACACAACAAAAATTGTACAGTATATAAACGTGCAACTTTATCAAAAACGGTATGCAACTAAAATGCAATCAAGGCCATACTACAGCAAAGAAAGAAGGCAACAACATGTGTTCACTCTCAAATCTAGCATTCAATAAAAAGAGCATGAATCCTTACCATCTAAAATTTGCATTAGGGAAACTACAACAGAGAATGCTCACCTGCTAGTACTGTATCATTCGATAACAACAAATATGCCTACATCCCAATCATAGAATCACCCTGCAATTCGACTAAGAGTCTCTTTGGGTATGCGCAGCTCACTCTTATTTGATAAAAAAGAACGGTTAGCATGCATAAAGCATTGAACTGAACACACATTTTCTTCCCTCAAGTGCTTTGCTCCACGTTGAAATCTAACATGTAATTCATAATGAAAGCAAAAGAATCGATCAAACACCGGTGGATGAGAGTCTTTGCAGCTGGTGCTAGCCTACTAAGAGATACTAACAGCATCAATCAATCAACTATATTAATACAAAGTAGCTTAAGTACAAACATGACACTACGTTAGCTATGGTACTAGCACAAAGGGAACTACGAGATTCATTGAGCAAAGAGCTACAGAAACAAAAGTAACAAATTCTAGTTCCCTACAGCGACATACATCATACCATAGAAACAAGCCAATCAAGACATGTCTACTAACAACAGGAATTTTCTTCATGGCCAACCTGGTTGAACCAACTAATAACCATCTAAACCAAGAGAACTAAATCAAACTAATCGGTTTATCCAATCAAATATCATCCAAAAAAAAGCTCTATACCTTAATCACACGAACATGAAATCTACATCGTACGTGCAGAAAACCTCATTACCACCACAAGGACATGCACAGTCACTACATGCACTAAAAGCACATCGCAATCCACAGCTAATTCCAAGCACAAAACCAAAATCAACCTCCCATCACATACATGCTCTCTAAAACAAATCACGACACCACATGCATGTCGATAAGCATCTAACAATAAGCATGAAGAGCTATCGATTCAACCTAAACAAACACAGAATTAGACAACACCTCAAAAAACTGGTTATGATGAAATTTCAGGGAGTGCTGGTGATGTGCTGGAGGATGATCCTGTTGGGAGGCTGAAGGTATACGTCTATGAGCTGCCCACCAAATACAACAAGAAGATGGTGGCGAAAGACTCCAGATGCCTCAGCCACATGTTCGCTGCAGAGGGAGGGGCGGCACGCGGAGGAGGGCGGCGCGCAGCGGAGGGAGGGGCGGCCTGCGGTGGAGGGCGGCGCACGGCGGAGGGAGGGGCGGCCGCGCGGCGGAGGGAGGCGCGCGGACGAGGGCAGGGCGCGGCGCAGGGAGGGCGGCGCGCGGAGGAGCGAGGGCGGGGCGGCGCGCGGAGGGAGGGCGGCGAGGGAGGGAGGCGCGCGGCGGAGGGAGGCGCGGCGGAGGGAGGGAGGCGCGCGCGGAGGGAGGGCGGCGAGGGAGGGAGGCGCGCGCGGAGGGAGGGCGGCGAGGGAGGGAGGCGCGCGGCGGAGGGAGGCGCGGTGGAGGGAGGGGCGGCCGCGCGGCGGAGGGAGGCGCGCGGCAGAGCGAGGGCGGGGCGCGGCGGAGGGAGCGCGGCGCGCGGAGGAGCGAGGGCGGGGCGCGCGCGGAGGGAGGGCGGCGAGGGAGGGAGGCGTGCGGCGGAGGAAGGCGCGACGGAGGGAGGGAGGGCAGCGGACTCTCTCACACAACGTCTGGCGCGAGAACCCAAAACTGAAATATAGAAGAGTCCGGACAAAAATCCGAAGCGGTGCCATCCAAACTTCTTAACGGGTAAAATCCGAACTAAAACTCAAGCCCGAGCCACCACCAGACGCACGAATCTCAGAAGCGATCCGACGGACGAAAAATCGACTGAGATCAGAAATTTTTTCAAATGCCTGAGAATTAGCCAACAAGTTTAATATAAAGGAGACAAAAATAATAGTATCATTTAGTATATTAACTAACTTTTTCTTAATTCTTATGTCTAAATTTAAAATTATTTATATTATAAATCAGAGATAGTAAAGCTTAAAGTGTTCAGAATAATCTAAACAAGACTGCTCGCCCTGTTCGGCGGTGGCATGCACGTTTGCGAGGCTGGACCAGCGCCAACTTTTGTGCAGATGGCGTGCGTCCGGCCGTCGGGACTCGGGGACAGGGCGGTTGGCCGCTGCCACGATTACGTGCAAGAAGCTGCCCAGTGCCGTCTCGGGAGTAGGAGTCGACAGTGCGGTAGCGCACACCATTGCTTGTCCCTCAATCATGAGCTCAGCTCTAGGCTAGGTAGGCCCTTCTGGTTGCTGACTTCCCTGCAGCTGCATTCAGTCATCAGTCACTCCCATCATATCCTTCCAGTGACGTCTCTTTTCCTTTCTCCTTTTCATCTCAAGGCACAGTAACATCTCTGTATGATTGCAGCTTTTCGTGTACAAGTACTCCTGATTCACGTCTTGATATTGGCGTCTGCATTCTTTTTGTTATCGATCTGTCTGTGTCCCGTACAGAGACCTCCTGTCGCCTTTGTTCTTCCCGTTCATAAGCTTCTTTATTACTACTAGGTTCTTGGATTGGATCCACTGCGTGCCTGCGTGCGCTGTTCTTCGGAGTTGGCAGAGAGATGAGGAGATGGTCTCCGGGGAAGAGCGCCAGCTCGAGCGCCGGCGCCAGCCTCTACAACGCGAGTAACGCAAGGGCGCTGCTGGCTTGCTACACGAAGGCGAGGCCAAGGCCCTCCAAGTGGGACGACGCGCAGAAGTGGCTGTCCAGGGCGCCCGACGACGGCGGCCGGCAGCGGAGCTCCGGCGCCGACGACCGGCTGCTGCTGCCGTCAGCGTCGCAGAAGGGGAGCAGGCCCTCCTGGAGCGACGCGGTCGACGGGGATGTGCCCGCGGTGCTGGCGGTCGTGCTCGGCGCGCAGCAAGAGGGGGACGCGAAGAGGGTGGTGGACTGCGTGCAGGAGTGCGAGCGCCAGAGATGCGTGCCCCTGACCCTGAGGGACGTCGGCACCGAGATGACGCCGGGCGGGAGCAGGGAGCCGTCCAGGACGAACACGCCCCGCGCCGCTCTGATGGCCGCGGCACTGGGGACCCATGTCCGAGTCTCCACAGCTTCGCCGGGGCAACGTGACGGCCGGTCACGAGGCGGCGCCGTGGCGGATCTCGGTGCGGCTCGTGGGAGCTCCGAGGAGCGTGAGCCAGCGGCGGCTGCGAGGACGGTGCCCGTGTCGCCCGCGACGGCGTGGGACGAGGCGGAGCGCGCCAAGCACATGGCCAGGTGAGTGACGATCCCTGTCGCCCTTCGTCTGTGATCGATGTTGCTTATTTCGATTCACCCATTAGCCATCCAACATATTCTCCCGTCAATGAGCACATTTGCAGCTTGTACTAAAGCTCTGCATCGTGCGATTTTTCTCAGGTACAGGCGCGAGGAGCTGAAAATACAGGCCTGGGAGAATCGCGAGCGGCGGAACGCCGAGCGGCAGATGAAGATGACAGAGGTATGTGTGAATGTACCATCCATTGATACCATACTTGTGGAGTAGTGGTCTGTTTGTTCCGCGCACAGATGCACAAACGAACAGATCGAGCGCCCGCGAGTAAGGCAAGAACAGTTTCTTTGAGTCAGAACATTTTCTTGGCAGGTTAAGGCCGAGAGAAGGAAGCTGCGGGCGCAGGAGAAGGCGATGGGGAAGCTGGCCACGGCGCAGGCGGTGGCCAAGGAGAAGCGCGCGCGTGCGGAGGCCAAGCTGACCCGGCGCGCTGCGAGAGTCAGGAGCAACAGGGGCTGCTTGCTCGGGAGGCGCGGGCCGCGCCTGCCATTTTCCTTGCTCTCCCTGAAGCTGCCGCTGCTGTGCAGCTGAGATCTTGTTGTCTGCCACAAGTAGTTTAGTACAGCGTCTCAAAAACAAGTCCATGGATTGATGATGTTAATTACAAGTTTACAAATTACAACACAACGGCAAGTATCTCGAAATAGAAGAAAGATGGTCCGTGCACAGTGGCGGCAATCCACCCACGTGTTCGAGTCTCGCTTCTCTGAGTTCTCTATTAAGTGATCTAGCATAGACAATTCACAGCATGGACCTTTGTTCTGTGATTTAGTAAAAATTCAGCTCTAATTATACTTTTTAAGGTTTGTGGTGACAACAATGAGCGAGATCGTGTCCAACCCATTCGCCGACGCAATTTTTCTTGTGATGGGGAGGGGAAGAGATGAACGAACGACCAGCACAATTTCCAAAATTTACTTAGCAGTGATTCGGAAGCGAAATTTTCTATGATAAAATAATCATCTTGAGTCTTCAAAAATTTTGGATTTGAATTCCGGATTCTATATGTCATTATCCAATTTTAAAGAAGAAAATCGCCTCTCTCTGAACATTGCTCCCTGAAATAAGCATTCCCCGGTTCACTCCGCTCGCCCAAAGATCTCATGGCGAGATCACCCGCGGCGAAGGCGCTGCCCCCGAAGCGCCTGTTGCTGCTCGCCGCCGTCGCCCTACTCGGCGTCATCCTCGTCGCCGACTTCCTCTGGGCCTCCTCCTTCTCATCCTCCTCACCCGGGTGGACGCCCAGGCTCGACTTCTCCACCCGCCGCCACGACCACGCTAGCGGGTACCCCGCTGGAGAAGGTAAGACCCTCCGATGTCGCGTTCCCCCTCCCACCTCGCGGAGTTGCGCTCCGATCTCATAACATTCCCTTAATCCCTTTCGTGTATTACTGTATTGTAAGGCTTCATACTTTGGTAGCACTATAGTTGGTGATTCGATGCATATGTTGTTCTCATGGCCTTATTGGATTAGCAATCAGAAGAAAGCCATGATTTGTTCAAGCAGAGAGCATTTAGGAACAGAGTCAGTTACCCAGGTTAGACCTATGTGAAGTAATTTACCTATCACATTTGTCATTACCGTGATGTTTTGTCCTACTGATAGCTATAGAGTATAGACTAATCTCGATTGCTATCATCCACCAGCGAAAATGATTACCACTTCTATATTAGTAATAGTAATGCATATGACATCGTAACCCTAGGTGATTTTTTCGACTCGGAGCTAAAAAGAAGCTTGTTGGATCCTGAATTTCCTTGGATGCTACATTTATTGAATTTTCAAGCATCAACGGAAGAACAACCGCTTTTGATTATAGTTGGGCAGTTGGCACATTGGGTGATCCTGTGGCTAGATTTAGCATATTCATGCACCTACCGAATCATAAACATCGATGCTGTTGTACAGAATGTACCCATGTCCTGCGTCTCGCAATGTAAAACATAAAAACAGTGTTAAAACACACTATGCTTAGATCTTTAGGAACATCTCTGGAGTCCAGGAGTTCATCAAGATAGTAGAAACAAGATATGGGCTCATTCTTTGGAATCTGCGGATGTCTTCCTCTTCTTGAGAATAGATTGTTGTCAAGCACTTAGGTATGTTATTCAGAATAGTTAGTACGTGATGTAACTCCTCTGGCTTATGATCTAGGCAGCATATGTAATCACCCCTTGTTGTGCACTATGCAATCAACCTCCGGTTTGGGCACCAAATCAATATGAAAAATTCCGTGAAAGTTTGATGATGCACTACGTAGAGTGTTCTTGTACCCTTTAAAATTCCGTGAAGTTTTATCTGTATCTTTAATAACTTACTTGGTTACTTCTATCTACTAGGACAGCATTTATCAACTAGTAATTTTCGTTTATAGCAAAAGAAGGACAATAAATCTCTAGGTTCTATGGATATAAATGCAACTTTTGCAGATTTGCCAGCTCCAGAATTAGAATGGGAGGAGATGGGGGGAGCACCAGTACCACGTTTGGATAGCGCCGCTATACAGATTAAGAATCTCCTGTATGTTTTTGCCGGATATGGAACCATTAACCATGTGAGATAGCCAGTACATGTAATTTTTTTTACACATCCATACTTTATGCCAATACCTTTCTTGTACTGTGCAATTTCTAAAATCCTTTGCTTGCTGTAGAAGACATACATGTTTGTACAAGAACACCTATACTTGTTGAGTGCTGATTTTACTGCACATATTAGTAGTGTTTATTCTAGGTATTATTATTGGTTCTACGTATTATTATTTATAAAAATCGTGCCTAACGGCGGAGCTTAAAGCAAAACAAAGGGAGGCAAAATCTGATATATCATGTTTAGGGATGGGCCAAATTAGCATTTGACAGTGTTTAGGTGGTAGAAATCAGCATACTCTTAAGAAGTTTGCATTGGGTTGGAGGTTGGGTGGGTTAACCGATGCTTACTTGTCACAGTACCTCATGACAAAAATCTGATACGACTTGTTCGAACATGTGGTCTACATCAACATTTTGAAATATTTTTCAACGATTTACATTTTTTAGGTGCACTCTCATGTGGATATTTACAATTTCTCGGATAATACATCGGGAGGAAGGTTTGATATGCCCAAGGAGATGGCTCATTCTCATCTGGGAATGGTTACAGATGGAAGATTCATCTATGTAGTAACTGGCCAGTATGGTCCCCAGTGCAGAGGACCGACGCCACGAAACTTTGTATTGGATACAAAAACAAAAACATGGCGTGATTACTTCCGTTGCCAGTTCCGAGGTTTGTGTCTTCATTCATCTTACAAATTAGCATCCGCATATTATTTTGTCATGTGTGTTGATGGTCCTACTCACCTTGTGATCACTTCAGAATGTCTTGACCAATTATCTCTAGATTCTAAGATTCTCAAAACCAACCCTTCTGTGTTTCTGCCAATCTCATTATACGGTTCCTATGTCAATACGTATAATTTTTTGCATCCCACTCTGCACAGATACGCTCCAGCCACACAATTTTGGAGAGGTAGGCTCCATGTGATGGGTGGTAGCAAGGAGGATAGGCATGAACCTGGACTTGAACGTTGGAGTCTTGCAGTGAAGGATGGAAAAGCCTTGGAGAAAGAATGGAGGAGTGAGATACCAATACCGCGTGGTGGTCCTCGTAGGTCTGATGCTTAATCCTCCCAGGATATAGTGTTGCCATTTTCCTTATGGCCAGTGATACAAATCGACATGTCGATATGTGCATTTCATCGAAATACGTCCTAGCCGTCGGATGTGATGGTAGGATTAGCACTAAACAGGATTAGCTAAATTTATAAAAAATAATTTTAGTGACTATATGAAACAATTGTAGTAACCATATGAAACATAGCGACTGTGTATATGCAATACGTATCGTTGGCTCCTTCTGTTACGGTAACACGGAAACATTTGCATAGTGAGACGGAAACATTTTACTAAACCTTGCACAACAAAAATTTTCAAACCAATGCAACAATGGAATGTATACGGCACAATCCTGGATTTTGGGGAAACTTATGATTCAAAACGCTAAATTTTCGGCATCGTGTGCTCTTTCTGTTATGGCAACACGGAAACATTTGCATAGTGAGACAAAAACATTTTACTAAATCTTGTGCAACAAAAAATCAAACCAATATAACAACGAAATGTATACAACACAATTCTAGAGTTTTGAGAAACTTATGATTCAAATAGCTAAATTTTTCGGCATCATGAGCTCCTTCTGTTATGGCAACGTGGAAACATTTGTGTAGTGATAGAGAAATATTTTACTCAGACTTGTGCAACAAAATTTGTTAAACCACCACAACAACTAATGCTTGTTCATCCAAACTAATTTGTTTATGTTTCATTCATCTAGATATTTTGTTTCCCATACAACAACAATTTGTTTCATATACAACAATAATTTGTTTCCTCGGGCGCGAACATGGTGGCTAAGGCGTGCGGCACCGAGAAGAAGAACCGCCGCTGCGGCGCGGTTGTCGATGGGTGTCCATGGCGCTTCCTCTTCACCAGCATCGGCTTCCACGGTGCTGGGGGGACGACGGCGTGGTGCAGCGTCCCCTGCCAGCCTCCGCGCGTCCGCTTTCTCTATGATGATGAACTGGACCCCGTCGCCTCCCTCGGAGCAGTTGATGGCAGTCTCGCCCATGGACAGCAGGTGGATGATCCTCTCGGCAAGCAGCAAGAACCGCGAGAGCATGGCCGCGAGAGACGCGCGGAGGGAGCCGACGAGGGGCGTGGAGGGCGGGAGCTTGGCGCTGCTGCTGTCGAAGAGGAGCACACACTAGATGAGCGGGAGGACAACCCATGGCGCGTCCAACGTGGATAGCCTGATCAGGAGCGGCTCCTCCTCTGGTGGCGGCAGCACGGTAGTGTCGGTCGGCATGGCAACACGGGCGACCTCCACGATCTTGACGATGGGGCGTGGAAGACGGCGGGCGCATGACGAGAACAAGAATGGGGAGAGAATAAACCCTAATTGATGGCTGGAGAATTATATAGAAGGAGATAGACGGTTAGATGAATGGTACAAAAACGAACAGTTGGATGCTAGGAGGATAAAAAAATTCAATCGGCATACTGATCGGTAGAGTTTTCCTTTCCTTATTTGAGATCTGTTTCTAGATGCATCAATTATCTTACCATTTCATATTAAGTATTTACCTTTTGTTTCAATTCCAGCAGTTTGTACATTTTTGGAATTTCTTCTCTATATGGATTGAAGCTAGTGATTCTATAGATCATGTCAAAAAGTAGCCGGATAGTGCTTTGGGTGTGTGAAATTTTTGACGCATGACATATTTCTAACAATTTTATTTTTTGAAATTAGGGCTTGTGTTGTTGCTAACGACAAGCTCCTTGCAATCGGTGGTCAAGAAGGGGATTTTATGGCTAAACCGGGATTACCTATATTTAAATGTGTTCGAAGAAGTGAGGTAACTTTGTGTGTGACTCAAATCATCGAATAGACTAATCGTTACAACTTATCCGATACCAGTTCCTTGGATTTTGGTTATAACACAACATCTTAAGCGCCTGCATGCTGGAATCAGTGGAACATTTAACAACTAAAGAAACACAACATACATGCATTATTGAGCTAATAGCCGGAGAGTTACTATTCCTATTCATGGAATCCTATTTTCCATTCATACAGGTAATGTACAGCAATGTTTACATGCTTGATGATGGAACAAAGTGGAAGGAACTCCCACCAATGCCAAAGCCAGATTCACACATAGAATTTGCTTGAGTGATCGTCAATAATTCTATCATCATTGCTGGAGGAACCACAGAGAAGCACCCAATAACCAAAAAAATGGTGTTGGTTGGTGAATTATTTCGATTCAATTTGGTCACGTTGGTAAGCAACATCCCTTGCTTGTTTTCTTGTCAGCATGATGGGAGAGTTCTGAAGGTGGAAATAAACAACTGAAGACTTTTGTTCATTTTATTTGGTGTTTTGATGTTGTTATTACTTATTAGCAAATGGTTCTCAGTTCTCACATCAACGAATTATGTTGTTTATTAACAAAACATACGTCATCTCGATTTATTTTCAGCTCCTAATATGCTCAATTAACTAATTAAAGTATTACCGAAGTCCTAACATCATAGTTGCAAGTTGGACAGCTCCAGTGCTGTTAGGACTTCGGAGTTGCCAGGTTACGCCACCTGAATGTTGTATGTTTAGTTAGTCTTCAAGTCTTATGTACATCATGGTCAATAGAATCATCAAGCTTTCTTTCGGCAGTTTATTCTATCAAGCTTGAACTATATACTAATCATCTGCAATTGTTCAATCGGAATTTACAATTTATTGACGGTACTACGTAGAATACTGGTATCAACTTTCTAGTTCGTATAATTATGTTGGAAGCGGACCTTTTCAAGGGAATGCCATGTTTGTTGTAGTGATAAGGTAGTGACGGAATGGAGAATGCAGATTTTGCGTACTAGATGCGTTCATCTCATATTGATATCGAGTTGATGCACCTGAAGTTTTGAGATGATGTGAAAATATTCAAGCACGCGGGGAATGCTATAGCATAACAACTTGCGAAAATGTATGAAAAGTTATATGATCATTTTTGTCACGTACACAAATGAGAAGAAATAAATGAATACTATCGATCATTTGTATTGTGTACAAATAGAAAATAAATAAATTAATAGTATCATACAGGACACAAATGACCATAGTTTTGCAATTTCACGTGTTACAATCATCAAAGGTTTAAGTTTGTATGATTTTGAAACTTTGGAGTCCATTGAGGATCTAACTACCACCTCGTAAGCCTACTAATATTCTTTCCGTAGAGGATGACAACCTACTTACTAGCATCGCTTATCATCCGTCGCTCACCTCCCAATAGAATTGCTGCCCCAGCCCGGCCTGTTTCAACCACCACCATCACTTGTTTGTCACCATCTCGGCCAACCCTCCATGCTCAAGGGCACCAGTGAAATATCATATCCTAAAACTCTAAACATAAGTATTGTGCTGTCCGCACTGCACTCGGGTTGCTGTCACCCTTAGGCACTAGCGAAATACTTTTTTCAGAAAAAAATACGTCCTAAGTCATGTGCAGTTAAACTATTTCTAACTCTGTAATTAATATATAAAAATGATTTAGATTGATCAAGCAAAAGCAGATTCACTGTGAAATTTTTTCAGAATCACATGATGTTATAATTTTACTAACATATTTTTACAAGAAATAACGATTAAAGTCGCAGGTTAAAACCCGTGCTAAAGTTTAAGACTACATGTATTTTTTTAAATGTCAAAAGAAACCGGGATTCACTATCGAATAAATCCTCTGGCTCACTGACACCTTCCTTGCCCAAACTCAGACGTGTACATCGCTGCCCAGTTGCCTACCGCCGACGCGCCTCATCCGAGTCCGACGCGCATTTTCAGAATCAGCAGCACGAGACGCAGCTTCACCTTTTTATTCGCGTCGCCGCCCACCACCGCCACAGGCCCACACCACAACAAACCCGCACGATTCCTCTCCGCGTCCCTCGTCGCCGCCTTCCGATAAGCTTCCGCGCGGCGCCAGCGAGAGCGAAGCTCCGACCATATAATCCCCAATCCTGTCGGCCGGAAGGTCAGGTCTGATTCCCTGTTCGATCCACAACCCCCCAATTTTTTTCGTCTAGGGTTTGGTTTCGGTCCGAGGAGGCGAGGATCTACGGTTTGGCGGACGAATTTGGGGGAATTTTGCGGGGGTTCGCTTCGATTGCTAGGGGTTGTGCGTGCGCCTCATGGCCGCGGGGCGCCACGGGGGGTACAGGGGATACGAGGCGGCGCGGGAGCGAGAGCTCGATCTGGAGGCTTCTAGAAGGGGCAAGGAGTACCATCACCGGCACCGCCACCGCCACCCGAGCCGGCACCGCGACTCGGACCGTAGTCGTGATGGTGGCCGGAGCAGGGACCGGGAGCTGTCGAATGGGTACAGCCGCCACCGCTCGCCGCATCTGCCACCGAAGAGCCGGCCGTCAGGAAGGAAGGAGGAGAGGGAGCCAGGCGAGGTTTCAAGCGGTAGCAGCTCGGAGGAGTCGCGCGGGCCCCCAGTGAAGGCAAGGGAGCTGAGTGTGGATGGTTCTGCGGGAGTCAGTAGGGAGGGTGGGGCGCCGTCCCCAAGTAAAAAAAGGAAGTGCTCACCGGTTATTCTGGGTAGGAATGGTTCAAAGCCTCATATTCGAGATGTCGTGAGGAGCACCAGAGAGGTAGACACCGTGGTAGAGGCAGATACTGTGGTTGCCGAGGTCCCACTGTCCCCGCCATATACCTTGCCAGTTGTGAGCACCCTGCCCAGCATGGATTTGGATGTGTCAGTTGATTTACAAAAGGTTGAACAGCTACAGGACCGTGAGAAGAATAAGATTGTGGAGGAGGATGATGATTACCCAACAACGAGAGACATTTTGACTTCACGATGGGCAGATGCTGATGATGAGGAAGATATTTTGCCCAAGAAGAAGAAAAGTGTGTCGCCAGAACAAGGGTCTGCAAAAAAAATTACAAGCCCAGAGCTCGTAGAGTTGGTGGTGGGTAAAAACTCAGGGGGGAACTCAGTGTCTTCTGACTCAGGGGTAGTACGGTGTAGTGCAAAAAGGGATCTTGAAGCAGATAAGGGTGACTACGTGGGTGTTGATTCTTCTGCTGGCCCTATGCTGGATGTTGATTCTGAGAGTCACGAGGGCAGGTCTAGAACCCCAGAGCCCACACGGTCGCAGCGTAGGTGCATTAACATGCTTCAGGGTTGTAGGAGTGTTGATGAGTTTGGTAGGCTCAACACAATCAACGAGGGTACATATGGAGTTGTATCTAGGGCGACGGATAAGAAAACTGGTGAGACTGTTGCATTGAAGAAGGTCAAGATGGAGAAGGAACGGGAAGGTTTCCCTCTGACTTCTCTCAGGGAAATAAATATCCTATTATCATTCCACCACCCTTCGATTGTGGATGTCAAGGAAGTAGTTGTTGGGAGTGGCGATAACACTTATATGGTGATGGAGTACATGGAACACGATCTTAAGGCTGTCATGGAGACTATGAAACAACCGTATAGCCAAAGCGAGGTCAAATGTTTGATGCTTCAGTTGCTAGAGGGCGTGAAGTATCTTCATGACAATTGGGTAATTCATAGGTAATGACCAACTACTGATTTTTATTCAGCATTTTTCTGTATATTTCTGGATCGTTTCTGTTGCTTTGTATAGATCCTAATAATTTCGTGTTTGTTCAATAGGGATCTCAAGACATCTAATATTCTCTTGAACAACCGTGGTGAGCTGAAAATATGTGATTTTGGACTCTCTCGTCAATATGGCAGCCCACTAAAGCCTTACACTCAATTGGTTGTGACTTTGTGGTACAGGTAAGCATCAGCCAGCATCAAGTTTTTCAAATGTTCAGGTGTTAAATTACCATTCAACTGTATGTTTCCACTTCTCCGATCATGTCTCACTGTTTGATCCTTATGATTGCAGGGCTCCAGAACTACTGTTAGGAGCAAAGGAGTATTCTACGGCTATTGATATGTGGTCGTTGGGTTGCATCATGGCAGAACTCTTGTCAAAAAAGCCACTATTCAATGGGGAACGTGACATTGATCAACTTAGTAAGGTAACTGGTTTGTCTTTTGGCTATTCTATTTGTTTGTTTTAATTAGATCAATTAGATCTTATGTTTGAGTAATTTCCATTGCAGATTTTTAAACTACTCGGCACACCTAATGAGAACATATGGCCTGGTTATTCCAAATTGCCTGGTGCGAGCGCCAAATTTGTCAAACAACCGTAAGTGGTTAATTATTTCTTGTTGCTGCTGCTTTTGTTTTTTGAGCATGCCAGGTTTATATCATGGGAGTCTTACCTTTGATTCACTCCCTCAGGTACAATAGATTAAGGGAAAAGTTTCCAGCTGTATCCTTCACTGGCGGACTGACCTTGTCAGAAGCTGGATTTGATCTGCTCAACAGATTGCTGACGTATGACCCTGAGATGGTAATATACGCCCTATAGAGAACCATATGATTTTCCCATCCTCATTTTCCATCACTCTAAACACACTTGTTTCTTTCGTACAGCGCATATCAGCAGATGCTGCCTTGAAGCATGAATGGTTCCGTGAAGTACCCCTGCCTCAATCTAAGGATTTCATGCCAACATTTCCTGCTCTGAATGAAAAAGACAGGTACTGGTAATTCTGCTTCAAGTTTTAACCTATCAGCCTAATCTGAAATCTTTTTTATTAGTATGATTGAATTGATGTTGCATTTTTGAAAATGTAGGCGTATGCAAAAACGTATGAAGAGCCCTGATCCTCTGGAGGAGCAACGGATGAAAGAACTAGGGAGCATAGGAGATCGTGGCCTTTTTGGCTGAGCTTAAACCATTTCTTTTGGTTTGCTGCGGATGCCAATCTTCGGCATGGATCGATGGAAGTGCATGTGTTCCAAGGTGAGGTGTCCACTGGACATGAAGTATCTCGTCTTCTTGGTGTGTGGCGACAACTGATAGTGTTCTTTAGCAGGCGCGGGTGCATATTCATGGGGATAAGATATCTCCTTATGTTCCATTCTAGCCACTATTTCATTGCAGGGTTAGCTCTTCTCAAACTTCTGTTCACAATCTAATGCACCTGCATTATAAGATGTGCAGATCTAATCCACCTGCATCTATGGTCTGGACTATTCACTGCTATTGGGTACACCAGTTTCACGCCTGAAACTTCTCTATGTAAAGTATGATAGAGTGATACTTTGTAAACAGTGATCAATGAAATCTTCTCACTTTATTTTTCTGTGTGCTAGTAGCACAGTTTCTTTTGATCTCTGCATTTTGTTTGCAAGAGATGAATGAAGCGAAGAGGGAGGGTACCTTTTGCTTTTTCGCGGGAAAAGTGATGCATAATAATGCAAATTGTAAGGTAATATACTGAGGAGTTCATTGCCTCTACTGATGTGTTACCGTGCGAAAATGTGATGAATTTACTATTCTTCTTCCCTTCTCTTTCTGTTTGCTAAAGATCTGTTTGTACTGAATGGTCTTGTAAGCTCAGCGTGACCTTTGATGCTGCTTAAAAATACTTAATTTGCGCACATCGTCTTAAAGATATGGCTGATTTTGCTTGATATGTTCTTGTCATCTGTTTGCTACAATTAATGACGGTCATTTGTTTGCTACAAATTAATGAAGGCGTCAAACATTAACGGACTCAAATTTCCACTTACATAATAAATGAAAAACAATCAGTTTAGGGATGCAATAGGGAGAGATTAATACTTAAATGTCTTTCTTGCAATCTTTCCAACTTTTTCAGTAAGTAAAAACCCAGTTGTGTTTGTAATACACAAATGGGGATCCTTTATATCTGTTATTGGCTGGTTTCCTGAAAACAGGAATTTGAAAGCAATAGGTTACAACTCGACTTAGGACTGTTTTTGTCTTCCAAAAAATCTAGATGGTGTCTTATCCTGCTGTTATTCTATTCAGCATTTTGTCTCTTATGATGAACTTCAACTGTCATTATTGCCAGGAACTCTGATCTCTAGAAGAATTATTTTCTTTTCTTCTATGCTTGCTATAATTTTTAATACTAGGTTCTTGTTCAGTTTATCTAGCCTGAATGGATGGAAACTCTGCCCAGCTTGCATTGTTCATGATAAGTGGTGCTATGTTTTTTCAACTGGGCTTGCACTTTGTGTTCGATACTAGTTGGTGGGAGTCGTGCAATGTTTTACTTGTTAGGGTTTGTTCCTCCTGAAAAGTTAATCTATACATTCTCACTCATTCTGAGAATACTTGCATGCGCTTCGCTGTCTTCGATTTATTGAGCTATTCTGTTTCCATTGCTTCAGTTAAGTCATTTACGCTTGTGCAGCAGCTGGTGATAGAGAAACTAGTGATTCTATCTTCTGATTGGTGTCTGTGCTTGAATTTGTCAGTGTGAATCTACGATTTGTATGGAGATAGCATAGATGTTCTTCTTAAACCAGTTACTGATGATTCTCCTCGTCAATTCGACCTTTGAACTATGACTGCTTATACTGTGTAGACTGCTTGGAGAGGTGATTGATCTCACTATAAGCATTCTGTGACACGTCTGCAGCTTAAGCTGTGGCTATATCAAGACAGGAAGCTTGAGGGCTGTCAGCTTACTATACCTAATAGACTTTCTTTGTGGACGGCCTCCAAGAGTCTTCATCTGTTACTCTTGTGAATCCTGGTGGTCGGTCTACTATCCTATCTTGGTATGCTTCTTGCTACTAGCTTTTCTGGTAAAACTATTAACATGTTCTTGGTTTGAAAATAGATTATGGTTAAAACTGTTGAGAGTACAGAAAATTTCTCTTCATTAGCTCATTATACCTTTTTCTGAGGGCTGCTCATTGTACCTTTGGTAGTGCTATAATCCCTTGAAGAACTGTTGGTTTTTTTTTGGTTCCTCATTTGTGAGGATGCACACCATAGTCATGAAATGCTGCACTAATAGTCTTTGGCCATCATCTTGAAATTGGGAAACTGATTGGTTTTCATTTCAATATAGCTCCTTTAGATTCATTAATATTTTGAGAAATGCAGACCAAACTACATTGTCGAGGTGCAGGACTGTTTGTGGTTCCACGTTTTTCGAAGGTTGATTCTAACCATTACTCATTTAACTATCTTCTCCTGTATTTGCAACTATCCCTATTCCTTGAAACCTTGGATTGTTGGCTGTTGCTTGGTTCACATTTTTTTTATAGTGCTCTGTTTGCATGTTTAGGACATGTGTTAATGTCATGAAAAAAAAATGAAGTTACATGGATGATTTCTACTTTTTAGTGACCTAGGTGACATGTATGTTTATTGTCATAAATGAATAAATTTTAGGTCATAGTTGCTCTTGGTAATTGTTACTTCGGGGATGCCTTTGAATATTCAGTTCATCTTAATATCACCCATGTTAAACACATAATAATTAGACATGATGTTTTTTGGTTGAACATTTGTTGGACAAATACAATACTCCTTCCATTTCACTATATCTCTCCTCAACCTCGGGACACACTGTTTCAAAATAACTATCCAATGAGGAAATCAGGAGTGTAGACTGTAGTTATTGTGTTGTTTCCGCTCTATACCCCTATTAAATTGCTTTGTGAATGGTTAAATGGTTGTATTATGTTATTTAATAGGGGTATGCATGGTCCTTTCTCATTAACATTTTCTTAGAATTAGTGCTTCCTTGGGTCTATGTGCATGGTGGGCTGAGGACAAATACTGAAAAGACGGGAGTAATATGTTATTTGAAACCCTAGTAATTGTTCTCTTAGAGTATGAGTAGATGGCACTGGTGGAGAGGAGAGCCCTACCCTGTCATTCTGTTTTGGGTGAATCTTCTTGCTCAGCCGTAGCAGATAAACTCCATGCAGCAGAGGAATCCTCTGCTGTGCGTTCTACAGCCAACCTGAAGGTAATCTTTTGAAACAATTTCCTCAAACATTGTGAACAGAAATGCTATTTAGCTTCTTTGTTACCCTTGTCTCTCTTTTGTTGGTCTTTCTTATTTTTGATGTCAATTCCGCTGTAGCCCTAGGTTTTTATAACGAAAAATGTCTTGCAACAAAAACCCCAAAAGGGTTTTATCAAATTAGCTGGGGTTAGAAGCCTTGGAAAGCACCGCAAGGTTGAGTGTGAACTTAACTATGTAGTAGAACGATCCCCATTCATGATCTAGGTATGTTTGATCTTGACATTGAAAATAAAAATATCTACGTAGTGCTTACTGATAGTTTTAAGATATTTGATTCTTCAAACTAATAACATGATTGGTGGGGTGCATATTTTGTTGGTTGTGCTGCATGAGGGAGCCAAGCAGGCTCAAATCCTAAAACTCTCGGGCCTGATTGTGGGAGAATGCGGTTTTTAGCTCCTGTATACACCCTTAGAGTCTGTGCCAAAGTACATGATTAATTTGGTAGTTGCATGTATTATGCAATTTTAGCATGCATTATGGTATATTAAAAGGTTTATAACATATAATTAATGACTAATAAGGTGGAGAAGTACACTATACTAGCCTTTATTTTATTAATAATCATAGTATATTTTTAGTTGCATTACTCGTACATATAACCAAACAACAACCCATACTTACATCCCACATCCTGTCTCGACTAACTAGCCTGTGTCCAGCCTATTCTGGAGCCAGGATGAGGTGATACAAGTAACCAATCACGTCCTTAATGCACCTTTGATGGCTGGACCTTTTTATATACGGATTGAAGTAATAACTTATTTGTCCGAAGTACAACCAAACCGTCCATGCTTGGAACTTTCTGTCCATATTTCTGTTCTCAACTCCTGACCTGCACTTCTATTAAGAGGCTCATATTAACATGTTGTAACCCTCACTTCGTTCTATGTTTATGCCCTTGCAAACTGAGCGCAAAGCAACGACGGGACATGAATTAATGCTAGAGGCAAAGAAGCTTTTGTGTTCTGTCTGGCCTTTGACCATTCGTAGGAGCGAAGTTCAGGGACCTTGCAGGCATCAATCTATTTGTCTGGGTTTCCAGAACACTGGAATTTGGCCCAGTCGTTTTTTGCAGGATGATTTTTTTCTTGAAAGAAAAACCAGAATTTTTGTAACAGTGACTGCAGATCAGTAGCTGTTTCGGTCTAAATTTGTTATCCGTGATTAACGTGGTATCCAGACGAGTACAGCTTGGTTTTTCCAGGATGTGTGTTATGTGTGTTTCCTTTATACAAGACAGTGGCATGCTGCTTTACGTGTCAGCAAATCTTGAGAATCTCCTAATGCATTTAAGCTTGGCTCAGACATGTTTTGCTACTGTGAGTTGCAATCTTATTTTCGGGCTTCATACTATCACATGCTGCCGAGTGGTCGTGGAATTCTGCATCGGCAAGTGGGCGTGTATCCGCGCTCACGTGTTTGAAGCGGAACCAACATGTAAATTTTAAACCGTGTCTGAATTTGTATGATCATATGGCATGGGTAGTCGAACGCTGGGAAATGATATTTTTCCTTTCGGCAGGAAAACAAATATGCATCATTTCGTATTTCTATTTGTCTCCCCAGAAGCAAGTTCTGTGCTCTCGGATAGAAAATAAAGCATCGAGCTGGAAGGAGTGTAAATGAAAATAGAGGGAGATGTAGTATCTCATGAGCCATATTTGCTTTGTGGCAATGCATTTCGTTTCGACATTGACACGGTATCGAATGTCACATTTTGACCAATGAGAAATTGTGTTTATTTAAATAAAATCATGTATACGTTATAAAAATATATTCCATGATTGACATAGTATTATCAATCTAGTGTCGTAGTTGTTGCTAAATGTTTTTATATTGTCGAGCTTTAGAATGTTTGATTGAAGGAGATTCAAAAATGACATTTATTATGATGCGGAGGTAGTTTAAAATGTGGGCAGCTAATTTACGAAGCTGCGAGCTTAAATAGCGAACACATTTTTGTGGAGGTAGTAGAGAAAAAAGGGAGTCTTCCTCCAGCTTGCGCCTGAACACCCTAAGAAGCCACACCCCTATTCTTGTCTACGGCTCAATACCCTAAGCAGCCACGTCCTATAAAGCCTGTCTTATCTGGTGTGGACACATTGCCATGTATTGGACTTAGTTCCCTCTTGTCTCCGTCGATTATCGCTAGTGTAGAGACGAGGTTAGAAATCAAAATAATATAAAACTAATTTTTAACTCTAAAAATTAATTTTAATTTACATGGACTACCACTTTCAATCACATCGAGATAAACTTTCAACGGAATCACGACATTTGACTGTGTCCAGAAAAAATTTCAACTCCATCAATGACAACTTTTATATAACTGGATCATTAATATCTTTCAACTATAAGAACACCGATTATTAACTTTCCACGAACCAACTTTCAATCACACAATTGTCAATTAAAATCACGCGGAGTATCAACTCATAGATCAAAACTTTCAACAGAAGCCACAGAGGCTTTCAACTCACTGATCGTTAGATTTGAACACCACATTATCAGAGAAAGAAATAGAAAAAGCTTAAAAGATATATTCAAAGCCAGCTCCTCTACCATGACAACACCGAGGGAGGTGTGGGCCTCGACGGCGGCAACCTTGTTGATGAGGTGCAAGGCACCTCGTGCTCGGAGGAATGGCGACATGCACACAAGTAAGGGGAATGGCGAGGGAGGAAGGTCATAGTGACGACTACATCCCACCGCTGTTGGTCTGCGGGCAACAAGTTTGGAGCGCGACGAAGATGGTAGGTGAAGCGAGATAGGAGCGAGAAGAGCAAAAGGGTAATGGGGAAGAAAATCACGTGTGCATGCCTCTACTCAGTCACATGGGAGAATAGGAGATGAAGGCAGTTGGCCCCTCACGGATAGCGCACGTTCACGAGATGCGAAGTCAATGCAACTTCACGCATTAGGCTTTTCGGTATAGGATTGCATTTAATTTACATACAACACATAGAAACTACGCATTGAAAAAGTTGTATCTAGACATCAAATTAATGTATTCTCTCACTTTGGAAACACAGCTATAGATACAACTATCGAGAGTGTCCTTGCAGTCCACGCTGACAGTGCCACCTCATTGTCGTCTTTACTAAATCTCCGTCGAACAATATGTTGGTAGGTGTAGGCCGGGGGCACTCTCACTGTATAGTGTCTAGTCTACAATCAATTTGCATAATTGTCTTTATGAAATCTCTATCAAACAACATGTTGGTAGATGCAGGCCGTGGTGACCTCAATGTATAGCGTCTAGTCTATAATTAATTTGTGGTGTGCCATCTGTCACTCGAAATCTAAGATTTGGCTTGGATGAACATACATCTCGAAGTTGGTGAAATTGTCCTAGAAAATAATTCATCTCCCAATACCCGCCCTACAATGCCTTATCTCATCCCTCCTTGCGGATTTGTGGTCGTATCCATCATACACGGCAAAACGTAATACTCCCTCCGTCCTAAAATGTAAGATGCATTTTATTTGATTAAGACAAGACTTTAACCAACAATTATTCATGTGACATAAAAATAATATCATTGGATTCGTTTTAAACTTGTGATTGTGACTTTGTATCATATAAACCACATATTAATAAAGTAATTATTGGTTAAAATCTTGTCTCAACCAAACAAAATATACCTTACATTCTGAGACAGAGGGAGTAAGTATTTCGTGACATCTGTAATATGATTGTAACATCCACAAAATGTCATGGAACTACAATGCCATAAAAATATCTGTAACAACAAATCTAACGATAATACAATCAATTCGAACGTTTAGAACAATATTATTAGTCAAACATCATAAAGTTAGACTGCTCAGGTTATGAAAAGTATAAAATACACTCACGGTCTTGAAACTTACGTGTTGCGCGTTGCGGTCAGTTAGTTCGATGAACTATAAAATAATGCATTCACCTCAAGAAGTTTCATCAGGGGTCCAAAAGCAGTTTTAGTAGATTTGACCGCTTACGTGGCGCCACGGTGGCATCTCAGTCACTGTCCATGTCATCGCGACCTTTCTCTCGCTAATCGCTTCCAGATATTTCCTCGAGTACCTACTGGGCATCCCTCCGCCGACCCGCCGTCACCTCGTTGGGACGACTATTCCCTAGAGGCAGGGGCAGGCACCACGAGCGACGTCGTGCACTGCAAGCGGTCGTTGCCCCCGTCCCCGAGACCCCGACAACCCGCCGAGCCCATCAACGCCCAGGGATCTCGTCGAGGCGCAGAGGAGCGCCCCTGAGAGCCCCTGGATGAGGTTGAGAAGCGTGCCGCGCGAGCGTCCTTGCGGCGGCGAGGCGCTGCAGCGTGTGTGTCGTGCCCAGGGAAGCGAGCTGCATGATGTACCTGAGGCAGAGGCACGCGCGGTCGAAGCCGTCGGCTGCCACCTCCGAGGCGCACTGGTAGAACAAGCTTAACATCGCACGCTGTGCTAGTCCGAGCTCAGCTTCTGCACCCACGCCGCCGTGACGTACGGCGTCGGCGAGTACAGCGACGACGACGCCGGCGATCACGCCGTTGGACGACAGCATGTCTTCCTGCTGGAACGCATTGTTATACGCATGCTTGCCGAATCAACCGTGTTTCCACTTCCTGCAGAGAATATAGTAGTAGCTAATTAAAGTAGCAGGAACTTCACGCTGACGTGCGTGTAGCAAGTGCCGCGCCATGGGTGGAGCACCACCATAGTAGCCTCGTTCAGGTCCTTAGGAAGAGCTCGGGAGCTTGGTGGTTGGGTCGTGGATGTTAACAAGCAGAGCGCCTTGAAGCCGAGCTCGTCGCGGTCGTACACAAAGAGCAGATGGTGCTGCCCATGTTGTGGTCAGCGACCGTGACGCTCATATCCTATCCTTGGTGGTCTTTGCAGGGCGAGTTGATGAGCCGGGGCACCTTGCGAAGGAGATGCTCCCGGCATTGGCACACGCTCGTCCTCTTCGCGGATACGCTCGCCCAAGCTGCTCAACCTCGTCCCGAGGCTCTCACTGTAAGGGCCGAGCTGCTCTCTCTGCTTCACTTCTGCTCGGGCACACGCACAAGCACACAGGGGAACAGGATATACTCCGGCAAGGATTCAATCAGAGAACGGAAATGCACAGGACGCAGCGAGATTTGGTTTAGTTCCCCTTCAACATTGGGGAACCTCTTTTTTCTTTTTCTATTTTCTCAGGCTTGCTCTGCCTTTTTTGAGACAGAGTAACCTTATACATCTGAACGCGTTTACCTTTTGCGCTACAGTAACCTTATACATCTGAACGCGTTTACCTTTTGCGCTACAGTGTTTTTCCTGACTTACAACAAGCCAGCTAACGCCCAGGCTGCTACAACAATTGCAGCTCCAGGTGCTTATACAATTGCCCAGGTGCTTATACAATTGCAACCTGACAATCTTCACAAAAAACAAATACTCAATGTTTATTTCAAACTGAGGAGCAAGAATGAGATTAACCCAACATTCCCCCCCTTAATCTTGTTCTTGTCACCTCACTTCTTTGACTCCAATCTTGTCCCTCATCTCCTGAAACTTCACCCGTCCAAGCGATTTGGTCAAGATGTCAGCCAGCTAATCTTCAGTGCTCACATGTTGCACATTGATCTTTCCTTCTTCCACACAGTTTCTAATGAAGTGATATCTGGTATCTATATGTTTGCTTCTGTCATGATGAACAGGGTTCTTGGTTAAAGATATTGCAGATTGATTATCTACCCTGATCAACACTTGCCGCGGCTCAATGGACTTCAGTTGAGCTAGTAATCGACTGAGCCAAAGTGCTTGACAAGCAGCAGTACTAGCAGCAATATACTCCGCTTCACAGGAGGATAAAGCCACCACTTTCTGTTTTTGAGAGACCCATGTAATCAAGTTTGAACCAAGAAAGAATACTATGCCAGTTGTACTCTTTCGGTCATCAACATCCCCAGCTAAGTCACTATCGCTATAACCATGTAGGTTTGCTCCCCCAACTTCATCCCTTCTATAGTGACAGCCCAGGTTAACAGAACCCTTTACATACCTGAGAACTTGCTTAACTGCTGCCATATGCTGAGTTGTTGGAGATTCCATGTATCTGCTAATCATGCCAACAGAGTAAGCGAGATCAGGGCGAGTGTTCACCAGGTACCTTAGGCTTCCAATTATACTTCGATAGTAGGTGGGATCCACCTTTGCTTCAGTATCTGACTTAGAGAGTTTGAGTCTTGGTTCCATGGGAATATGACATGGATTACAGTTTGCCATTCCTATCTTCTCAAGAATCTTCTTTGCATAGCTGGTTTGGCACAAAGTAATACCAGTTGTACTCTGAACTATTTCCATGCCCAGATAGTAGGACAACAGTCCCAGATCACTCATCTTGAATAAAGTCATCATCTGTTCTTTCAACCTGACAATTTCCTTTTCACAAGATCCAGTGATTACCATATCATCGATGTAAACGCCAACTAACAACATGGCAGTGCCTGAGCTTCTCACATATACAGCATGTTCTACTGGGCATCTGTCAAACCAAGACCTAACAGACTTGCATCAAGTTTTTTATTCCATGCTTGAGGTGCCTGTTTCAGTCCATATGAGGCCTTTTTCAGCTTCATTACCTTGTGCTCCTGTCCCTGCACTTCATATCCTGGAGGCTGCCTAACAAATACATCCTCCTGGATCTCCCCATTCAGGAAGGCAGACTTGACATCCATGTGATGTAGCTGCCACCCTTCCTGTGCAGTTAGAGCAACCATCAATCGAATTGTCTCAATTCTTGCCACTGGAGCGAATACTTCATCATAGTCGACTCCATGTTGCTGAACATACCCCTTTGCAACTAATCTGGCTTTGTGCTTTACAACTGCACCTGATGGGTCCTTCTTCAATTTGTATACCCACTTAAGGCCAATAGTCTTCTGTCCTATAGGTTGATCAACCATAACCCACGTTTCATTGTCAGTGATTGACTTGATTTCTTCATCCATGGCTTGCTGCCAGCATCTTTCCTCTTTTGCTTCAATATGTGATGTTGGTTCTTCTACTCCCAGTAGACACAAGCCAGCCTCCAAATCACACGGTGGCAATGCATCAAGCAACTCTTGTACACTTCTGTACCCTTGAGGGCCAACACTATCTGGTGTTTCAGTTTCAGGTGTGTTTGCATTTTCACCGTCTGCCATATCTGCAGCAGGACTTGCTCCTGCACTTAATGGAGTTTTGTTTCCTGGAGGTGTCCCTGCAGGAGTGACATCTTCTGCATCCTCCTTGTCTTGCCCTGTGATTTAAGTAACTTCTGACTGAGGTTTAACACTGGAATCTTCAGTGGCACTGGCTGATACAGGATATGCTATACTGAATACATCTCCTACATGTTCTGCTTCATTTTCAGTAACTTTGCTCCAGTCCCATCCTTTTCCTTCTTCGAAAACAACATCACGTGACACAATTATCTTCTTTGATTCTGGATGATATAATCTGTACGCCTTTGACCCAGCTTCATAGCCAAGCATCACTGTACGAATACTTCTGTCAGCTAACTTTGTGAGATTTGGTTTGGTTACCTTGGCATGTGCAACACAACCAAAAACCCTCAAATGCTGTACTTTTGGTCTTCTGTTGTACCAAGCCTCATATGGTGTTTTGTCAGCCACGCTTTTGGTTGGTGCTCGGTTCAACAGATATACAGCTGTTGTCACAGCTTCTCCCCACAATGCTCCAGGCATAGACTTGCTTTTCAGTAAGCTCCTTGCCATACCAACAATTGTTTGATTTCTTCTTTCTACCACCCAATTCTGTTGAGGTGAATATGGTGCTGTCAGGTAATGTATTATTCCACGCTCTTCACAATAAGCTGCGAAATCCCTTGAGGTAAATTCGCCACCCCTGTCAGTTCGAAGTGCTCGAACTTTGCAGGCTACCTCTGCTTGTGCTCTGCTGCAGACTTTATGAAATGCTTCGAGAGCTTCATCTTTAGCTCTCACAAGCACTAACCACATAAATCTACTGAAATCATCCACTACTAACAAGAAATACCTTTTTCCACTTGGTGTAGGTGGAGAGATCGGGCCACAAAGATCTGCATGGACAAGGGCCAAAGGTGTGTCTGCTCTGAACACTGCTTTTGCTGGAAATGAGCTTCTCCTCTGCTTTCCAACCAGGCAGCCATCGCATATTTGTTCTACATGGCTGATTCGAGGCATGCCAATCACCATTTCATCCACGGCTAACTGTCGTAGTGATTTGAAGTTTAAGTGTCCATATCGACCATGCCACAGCCACGCTGCCTCATTGCAATGTGCCATCAAGCACACTGGCCTTCCCATGTTCAGATCAATCAAATACAGATGGTTCACTGACCTTGTTACCCTAGCCAGCAATTTCTTGTCCCGATCATAAATCCAGAGCTTATCCTCATCAATTACCACTTTGCATCCATTTTCAGATAGTTGACCAATGCTCACAATGTTGCTCTTAAGTGAGGGGATTAGATATACATTTGCCAGGGCACGGTGCTCACCATTTTGACACTGGAACAGGACAGTACCTCGTCCAATAATGGCAACGGTTGAACCATCGCCAAACTTTACTTTACCATTTACTGATCTATCAATGTCAGTAAACTTTGTCTCATCACCAGACATGTGATTACTTGCTCCAGTATCTAAATACCATACACCTCCCCCATGCTTCTCAACATCACGAGGATGAACCTTTTCCTCGTTCAGAAATACTTCCCCTTTCACTTTTTCTGCAACATGGTTCAGCTCACATGTTTGAATCATCAGCAAGGCTTGGCCTTCTCCATCTTTTACTGCAACATACGCCTTCTCTTTCTTAGGTTTCTTGCAGTCCTTTTCGAAATGACCATACCTGCCACAATTGTGACATTTTACCTTCCTGATATCAAATTTCCATTTCTTATCTTTAGTCTGCTCACTTTTTTGATTAGCACTGCCATGCTTTGGTGTGTACTCAGACTTATACTGTTGCCCACCACTGCTCGATCCCTCTGCTGATTTCTTCTTGCCAGAGAAATATTCCCATTGAGAGCGGGACAGCATTAGGTGTTCTCCATCTTTTGGATCACCAAACCTGGAGCGTATGCGCTCCTCATATGCCTTATACCTTCCAACCAGGTCTTCCACTGTCAGAGTATTCAGTGGAACACATTGCTCGATTGAGGTGACAATCTGCATAAACCTGGCTGGAGCTGCAGCTAAAAATTTCTGCACTACCCTGAGTTCAGGAATTACCTCACCGAGAGATCGAAGTCCAGCAACCAGTGTATTGATACGCTGTGCGAATGCATCGACCTGTTCGTCATCTGCCATCTTCAGCTCCTCGAAGTCTAGTCGCTGCGACTGCAGACTAGCTTCGCGGACGCGCTCATGGCCAACATTTGCCACCTTGATGGCATCCCATGCTGCCTTCGCTGAGTCACGGCCGGCGAGCGAAGCCATGACGGAGTCCGGTACTGCCGAGTAGATCCCCAGGAGCGCTTCACGGTCGACTTCGTAGTCAACATCCGTGCGCTCGATTGCTTCCCACACACGCCCTGCCTGAAGAGCGACTCGCATCTTCATTGCCCATATGGCATAATTTGAGCGGGTCAGCTGAGGCCACGAGACAGTCGGTCGTGCTCGGGACTGCTGTGGTGCCAAGGTTGCTAATGACAGAGTGGAACCAGATCCACTTCCACCATCAATTCCAATCCCCTTTAGCTTCTCCGCCGTCTGCGCCCAAGCCTCCTTCTGCTCCGCCTCCAGCTGCACCAGGCGCTCCAACTCCGCCGCCTCGGCCTCCGTCGCCAGGCGTTTCTGCACTGCCTCCGGCGTCTCACCACCAGCCATTCCTGCCGCCGCCTCCTAACCCTAAGCTCTGATACCAAATGTAAGGGCCGAGCTGCTCTCTCTGCTTCACTTCTGCTCGGGCACACGCACAAGCACACAGGGGAACAGGATATACTCCGGCCAGGATTCAATTAGAGAACGGAAATGCACAGGACGCATCGAGATTTGGTTTAGTTCCCCTTCAACATTGGGGAACCTCTTTTTTCTTTTTCTATTTTCTCAGGCTTGCTCTGCTTTTTTTGAGGCAGAGTAACCTTATACATCTGAACGCGTTTACCTTTTGCGCTACAGTGTTTTTCCTGACTTACAACAAGCCAGCTAACGCCCAGGCTGCTACAACAATTGCAGCTCCAGGTGCTTATACAATTGCCCAGGTGCTTATACAATTGTAACCTGACAATCTTCACAAAAAACAAATACTCAATGTTTATTTCAAACTGAGGAGCAAGAATGAGATTAACCCAACACGCACGGGCGCTCCTCTCCGCCTCGACGAGGTCCCAGGAGGCAGGCGTTGGTGGGCTAGGCGCAGTGACAAGAACGGGGTACCGATTGCCCGTGGTGTCCTGCTCCTGCCTCTCTAGGAGAGAGCCGTCTCAACTAGGCGGCGGCGGGGGACGGTTGAGGGATCCCCAGACGTTTGTGGAAATGTACAGGACCAAGGAAAGCAAGGAACGCACGTAACTAAAGCCGGCTGCCGGAGCCGCCACCCCCCTCCTCATGAGCTCCACCCCCTCTTCTCCATCTCTTCCGTTCCACCACTAGGGCCATTCCGGCCCCTCCTGGCTGCAGCCGGCGGCAATTTGGGTGAGGTTCTCGCCCTTGTACAGTCTCTTTGTAGATAGCGGTAGATTTAGGTGTAGTCCCTCCCTTTCCTCTTCACTAGTGGTGTTCTTTGTGGGGTGCGGTGTTTAGATCTAATGTCTACCTAGCCAGCTTTCTCAACATCTCTGGAGCTAGCGGTTTCCCTTTCCGTCGTTTGGTCGTTTCAAGCCTCTCCCTGTTGTACAAATGGAGCTCCTACTTTCATCTTCTCCGTTGAGATTCATCACACTTTGTGGTGGCGGTTTCAACCTTCTCGGTTGCGTCGGTAAGCTCCCCTTTCTTATGTTTGGCATTTGGATTTTGTCGCTGTGCTTCGTGGCACTCTTTCTTTGCCGAAATGTCATAGCCCTCATCTTCTTCAAGCTAGAATTGTTCGACTTGGAGCGCCCACAACGTCGAGCTGGGAAGTTGCTAGGAATAAAGGCCATCTTATCAGTTGTCCCTGGTAGCTGGGGTGCAAATCTTGGGTGCATCAGCGGGGCATCATCGACCCATGGCCGATCCCTATTCTCGCCCTCTTCAACTTCTAATATGGAGGCTCTTTGCTTCTCACCATCCATAGTGGTCATTTGTGACGAAGTTTTGTGCTTATGTCCAAGGCATTTTGGCAGAAGCAACCCAGACACCATCGACTTCGTCTCCAGTGACCTTGACGGCAGAAGGATTGGTTTCATAGCTCTTTTTTTTCTCAGGGCCCGATGTGTAAGACGATATTGTAATTTTTTTTATCTTTCAGGGACTTTTCTATAAACCTGTGGTGTACCCAACTATCTTTACTATTATATATATTTGAGTTGGTGGCGGTTGGTTCATCCATGATTCATCCACACCCTCATCTACTGTTAATTGATCCACCCCCTCCCCTCTCCCATACCTAGAAAATCTCAACTGAACAACAACCAACTATACATTATCTATACAAAAAATTATCTGTTTCTGTTTAACTATAACAAACGATTTGTTGGCCACTTAATTATAAAAACAAACTCAATGTGATTATGTAACTACACAACAACCATTTGACATCATCCATGCATTATCTATGTAAAAAATTATCACAAACTCAACATGATTATATTAACTACCAAAACAAACTCACTCCTCCCGTCTCCTCCATTTTTGACTAAAAAATAAACTCGATGGTGACTGCTTAATTACAAAATCAAACTTGCTGGTGGCCGCAAACAAAGACGACGTGACACAACTAGAATTGCCATCGAGTTCACCCACACCTTCTTCCCACTAAAACTCTCCCCTTCACTAACCACATGCCTAAAAAGTCTCTAACAAAAGCCAACATACTAACTATCTTAGATATAACTCTCATCCACTAACCACATTCCTAAAAATTATCTAACAAAAACCAACAAACTAACTACCTTAGATATAACTCCTCTCCACTAACCACATTCCTAAAAAATCTTTAACAAAAGTCAACAAACTAACTATCTTAGATATAATAAAGATCTAAAAAATCTCAAACAAAAACCAACAAACTAACTACCTTAAATATCGTAATGACTCCTCTCAATTGAGCTCGAGGCCGGCCGCCTCCACACTGCGCGCTCCATCATGGTCTGATCCCCACCGCTCCCCTTCATCCTATGCCGCCTCCACCACTGCCGCAACTCCGGCTGAGACGCCTCCCCTCCTAGTCGGGCTGCCCTAGCCACCGACCAAGGGGAAGAAGAGGAGCTTGGTTGAGGGAAGGAAAAGAGAAGGGATGAGAAGGAGGGAAAGGAGGAGGAGGAGGAGGAGGAGGAGGAGGAGGAGGAGGAGAAGAAGGGAGGAAGAAGCCGCCGCTACCCCTTGCTGTGTCGTCGCTGCCGCCCCGACCGAGCCGCCTCACCTCCTAGCCAGGCTGCCCTAGTCGCCGACCAAGGGGAGGAAGAGGAGCTCGGTTGAGGGAAGGAGAAGGGAAGGGAACGAGTGGAAGAAGAAGAAGAAGAAGAAAGAGAATTTTGGAATTGGGTAAGGGTGAAATCAACTGCTTCTTCTGTTTTCTCCTGAGATTCAAAATTATATGATTCTTTTTAATACTCTACTGCTCTTCTATGTCAACTGTCTATCGATCTACTATTACTAGCAGAGTGTCCGTGCGCTGTAACAGATATAAACTTTAGAAAGAAAGATCGTATAACATTAATTTTGAACAAGACATGCTACAACATAAATTGAGAAATAAAATGACCATCATAGTTTATTTTATGATACTATCTTTTCTTCTAAATTTTTTATCTGTTGCAACGCACGGATACTCTGCTAGTTTCAATAAAATGCACAATTCTTAGGACCCGATGTCCGTTGAGTTTTTTTTTAAAATATGTTTTTTTCAGAAATTTCAGAAATAATACTGTGTTTGAAAAATTTGCAAAAATGGCTTCAATCGCCACGGGTCGTGGCGGTAGGGTCCAATCGCCATGACCCGTGGCGATTTTGCCGTAACCGCCACGGGTGGTGGCGATTTCTGGCTATCGCCACGGGCCGTTACGGCATTAAATCCTATCGCCACGCGTACTGGCGATAACGGTCCAACCGCCACGAGTCGTGGCGACTGGAAGTTAATTCCACGCGAAATTAGGTAACCGCCACGCCACGTGGCGTAATCGCCACCACTCGTGGCGATTTCCCCGTAATCGCCACGGGTCGTGGCGATAAGCCTCGAGCCTATATAAGCGCTCGCAATCGTTTGCCGACAGCGGCGTGGGAGGAGGAGGAGTTCGAGCGGGCGCCGCGGGAGGAGAAGAGAGGAGAGCTCGGTAGAGAGGGAGAGAAAAAATAGAGAAGAGAGAAAGGTGTAGAGAAAGTGTAGAGTTTTTTTGCACTAGTTTGAAGGTAAATTTCTAAATCTCTTAGATGTATTAGTAGATATAGAACTAGAGGTAGATTTAGAGTACATTTGTAGAAGATATAACTTAGGGTAGATATAACTTAGGGTTTAGGGTTTAGACATTTGTAGAAAATATAACTTAGGGTAAATGTATTCGTAGTATTTAGAGATAATAGTAGATCTAGAATCGTGGTAAATTTAGTGTAGATTTGTAGCAAGATGCAATTTAGGGTAGATCTATTCATAGTATTTAGATCTCGTAATGTATAGAAATATAGTGATTTTTTAAATAGAAACGTTTGGTAGATTACATAGATGATTAGTTCAGAACAAATTGTACCCAGTCGTACTGTACTTAGAAATCGAGTATACTAAATTATTTTTCGAACAAATTGTATCCAGTCGTACTGTAATTAGAAATCGATTAGATTAAATTTTTACGCACGCAGAATCTTAGACTGTGTAGCCTAAAATATTACGTTTTGGATGGCAGGAATGTCAGAAGTAGTAGAATTTGTAGTCTACTACGGTATTGGTACCGTCCGTATAGATGAATCTGGATCCGTTGATCTTAGTAGCTTCCAACAAACGACACTACGTATGCAAGATCCACACAGATACCACATCAATAATATTAAAGAATGGTTCACACGGGCCTTTGGTCTTGATTCGGAGGTCGCAAGTGTAACCTTGCAGGCGTATTTTAGCAAGTCTTGCAAGCATGTCCGGTGGGATTTGTTCCCGCTCGATCTGACAAAAGACTGGCAGGCTTGGTTGAGGGCAAGTAAGAAACGCAACGGTTCCCATTATCTGTTGGTTCAGGCAGTACCTAAGCAGGTGTCATATGAAGAAGGCGGAGGCGGAGGCAACGAAGTTGGACAGAACAGCGGAGGCGGAGGCAATGAAGAAGGCGGAGACGGAGGCAATGAAGAAGGCGGAGACGGAGGCAATGAAGAAGGCGGAGGCGGAGGACAGAACAGCCCGGCGGCGGAGGAAATTGTTGGCGAAGAAGGCACTGCAGTGGAAGTCGGTGGACCTTCTGGTGGACCTTCCGTGACAGGAGGTAACGAATACCTCAGCGGTTCGGTGGACGAGGGGGAGATACGCGAGGAACTAGTGCAGATCATGGAGCAAGATAATGCCGTTGCTAGAGAGGAACAGACGAATCTCGAAGACGGTAGCGGCGAAGAGGACGAAGATGAGGATGAAGAAGGAGGCGGCGATCCGATTCCTAGTATGTGGAATCTTGACATGTCCAGCAGAATGAATTTCGAGGGCGGAAGTGACGACAGGTATCCGTACAAACCGAACGAGATTGTCCAAGGCGCATGCTACCACACGAAGAAAGAGGTGAAAGAGGCGGTGAAGCTTTGGGCGATGTCGACACAGAGGACATTTCGAGTGCAGAAAAGTTACAGGGATCAGTACTCAGTGCAGTGCAAGTCTGCTGGGTGTGAGGGCTACGTGCATGCGTCCCTGAGGAAGTACGAAGTGCAGTGGGTCATACGACGGGTGGTGCCGCATACATGTGTGATAAGCGGAGTTCCTGACACCCATCGGAATATCACTGCTGAACTCGTGGCTGGGTTGATGTATCACGAGATAGTGAAGAATGTCTGCATTCCAGCACAGTTCATACAGACATCTATAGAGAGCAAATACCAGTATAGCATAAGTTATGCCATGGCATGGAGGGCTAAGCAGATCGCACTGGAGCGGCGGTTCGGGACATTCATCGATTCATACCACAATTTGCCATTTCTTCTGGACACACTGGGCCAAAGGAACGACGGGACATTTGTTAGCCGTCTCTTATTGCCATCTCCGGACATGCCTGGAAAACTTATGTTGAATGGTGCTTTCTGGTGCTTTGGCCCGTGCGCAGAAGCGTTCAGACATATTCGGCCGATTATTTGTATTGATGGGACATTCATGACAGGCCAGCTGAAGGGGACACTCTTTACCGCAATTGAGGCAGACGGAAATGATCAGTTAGTGCCACTTGCAATGGGTTTCGCTGATTGTGAGAGCTACGACAACTGGATGTGGTTCCTTGGGTGTCTGAAGCAAGGACTTGTGAAGGATCGACCAAACGTGTGTGTTATTCATGATCGGCATGCCGGGCTGCTGCTAGCAATTCGCCATCTGCAGCAAGGAGCGGCGAAGACTCCGGAGGGGGAAGATTTGCCAGAAGAATGCAGGTGGTACGACATCAGGAGTAGGTGGTGCACCCGTCACTTAGCGGCCAATTTCTATCGCCAGTTCAAGAACAAGCATTTGATGAACCTCTTCAAAACGTTATGCAAACAGAACCAGTATCGGAAGTTTGACGAGTACTGGAGGAGACTGGACGAGTTCACGAAGAAGGAGGTTAGACAACGTAACCCTTGGGAGGTAACACACAGGCTTTGTGATCTTCTGGGATTTGACAAACCAAACACTAGGAGGAAGGCATCAAGCAGGGTGAAGTGCTTCTCGGATTGGATGAGTAAGGAACCTCTTGAGCAGTGGTCCCTCCTCCATGACACAGACGGTGCTAGATATGGGATCATGACTAGCAATCTTGCTGAGGTTTACAATTTTGTTCTCAGGGGGGTACGAGGTTTACCCCTGGTCGCCATCGTGGAGGGTTCGCTTCACGGCACAATGAGGTACTTTCAGGAGAGGCGTGAAAAGGCTGTACTGCATATGGAAAAATTCAGTGGAACACCTTACTGTGCTAAGACTATGTTGTACATGGAGGAGAAGGCCAAGAAGGCGCAAATGCACAAGGCCAGACGCACGGGTAATGTGCAACGTAGGTTCGAGGTATGTTTGAAGCAGAAGAGCGGATTCGGGGTTTGCGCACAGGAGATTACTCAGGAGGTTACTTTCCATGTGCAACCGAATATCTCTGCTACGTGTACGTGCAACAAGCCTATGCTTCTTCACAAGCCTTGCTCTCACGTCCTTGCTGCGGCTGCGAAGACGAAGATGGACACGAGGCCGTTCGTGTCGTACTACTTCACAAAGGAGGATGTCCGTGATACCTGGACAGGGGAGCTGTATGGTTTCCGTGTGGTGGATAATTTCATGCAGGTACCTCCAAGCGAACGGGTCTATGTCCCCGATTTTAGCCTCCTCCGAGCTACCGTGGGATGACGCCAGACGCGCCGTATTCATAACACGATGGACGAGGCGGAGGCTGGTGGACCAACCAAACAGTGCAGCTATTGCAAGAAATTCGGCCACCGCATGAAGACATGTCCGAAGATGAAAGAAGACCAAAAAAGAAGGGAGGAGGAGGCGGCGGCTAGTGCTGCCTCTGGGTCGGGCCATTAGTACTATTTGTCGCACTCTTTGTATCATGTAATTTGCTACTGCGTTCGAACTTCGTGTCGTATTTAGTTCTAGTGTTTTCCATGTGATTCGTGTACTTCATGGACTATTGACCTCGTGTAATTCGTGTATTTCATGTATTCGTGCTATATGTACTTCGTGTGCTGCATGTATTTCATGTACTACTTGATGTATTCGTGTTATATTTACTTCGTGTTACTTCAATGTTTTTTTGTATCGTATGAATAGATATGGCTCGCTTCGAGCTGATAGATGAGCGAGAGGACCGAGAGCACCGGTCTAGGCTGCTGGCTTCAGGAGACCGTGACCTCGGAGTGTTCCGTACTCGTACACCTGATCACGCGTGGAGGATTCACGAGTCGTGGATCGAGAGGTACATTACTTGGTTCTATCTATATCATCGTGTTTCGGTACTAACTGGACTTATTTTGTGATCTGACAGGCTCGCGTGGTCCGGTTTACTACCACTCGCACGGATGGTCGAGGCGGTGGGCGACGAGGACGGCGGACAGCCGGCTGCTGGAGTGGGTCGTTCCAGGAGGTTTCCTTTCGATGCCTCCTTGCTGACCGCACTTGTGGACAGGTGGCGGCCCGAGATCCACACCTTCCACTTTGCCTGGGGGGAGATGACGGTCACGCTGCAGGACGTGGCCTGCCTACTTGGCTTACCAGTGGCTGGAGCAGCGGTGGGTCCGCTGCAGGCTCCTGCTGACTGGCCTGTCTCACTGGCGGAAAGGTTTGTCGCAGCTCTACCACCTAGGCCACCTGAGGTTGAGGTGGCAAGGGCCGGCCAGAAGCACGGTCCCAGGTTGATGTGGCTTCGTCAGTTTGAGGTACGTATGTCGTTTAATGATGTTCGACATATTCGTGCAGCAATCATCATATTTGTGTTATCTGACATATTCGTGCAGCTGGACACACTGGAGCACAGATTTCAGGGAGACCTTGACGTGTACCAGTTGAACCGGGGACTTGAGGCGTACGTGCTCTGGCTGCTTGGGTACGTGATGTTCACGAGTGCCCACGGAGACAGCGTCAACGCTCGCTACATCGGCATAGCACGGCAGATCGCTGATGCTGAGTCGGAGGATCAGCTCCCTCCGACGAGCTGGGGGTCTGCGGTGCTTGCGGGCTTGTACCGAGCGCTCTGCGGCGCATGCAAGAGGAGGTTGGCCAACGCCAATCTCACAGGGTGTCCGCTTCTTCTCCAGCTGTGGTCGTTCGAGCGCTTCCCGGTCGGCCGACCATGGGTCGACGACTCAGCTTACGGCGCGGAGTTCTACCGTGGAGGAGGGCCCCAGTTGCTGGAGGACGGACCGACTTTCGGGTCCATGTGGACAAGAAGAACAGTGAGTTACTTTGTCTCTTCCTCAGCTTGTATTTGCTTATAATATTTGTACCTCAGTTCGTAAGTTCATTGTCTATGACTCTCATATGACGTACTTCTTGCAGCCTCAGTGGGCGAGGGCACAGGTACGAGGCTGTTACCTCTCTTTCACGGAGCAGTTCCAGCACCTCCCTGCACAGAGCGTCATTTGGGAGCCGTACTCCCCTGATGCGTTGGCACGACGTGCACCGCACCGGGGGATGTCTTCACTGTGCCGGCGGGACGAGACCTACTGGAGGACCACTTCGAAGATTGTCTTCGACATCTTCGTGGAGGACCACTCACCACACCGTGTGATGAGGCAGTTTGGCTTGTACCAGCAGTACCCGCCTCCACACGTACCACTCGTCGAGCCGAACGCACACACGTAAGTCAAGTTTCAGAATTGGATATAGATTTCGAATGGCTATTCCTTTTTACGAGATACAAATTTATTACGTAAACAGGTGGACTCGCAAGGGAGGGGGTACTAGGGAGACACAGTGGGTATCACGGATGGCCCCTTTTGTTGCCGCGTGGGACACTGCTCTGAACAGCGTCCTGCCCGAGGAGTGGCCGTTCCGGTACGCGGACTTCGACGCCTACTTGCAGTGGTACTTGCCACGTACACGCGTCCACCTTATTCGTGGAAGCGAGGACCCTGAGGAGGCGGCGGCACAGACGACAGACATGTACCCGATCGTCGCGGCTGAAACTCTAGATTTGGCGGTTAGTGAATTTCATGCTCCGCTTCTCCGTGTCTATTTGTGTATTACTTACGTGCGAAACTATGATTCTCACTTTTCAGGGACAGTGGGCGACATCGACGAACGCGGAGGTGACAAGACTTCTGCAGCGTCACCCACCCGGCACCGCTGACCACGCAGGCTTGTCCAGGGTCGCGGATTTTACTAGGAGGATCATGGACGTATTCAGGTGCACGCGCACGGATGATGTCGTTGCCGGCGCTAGCTCAAGCCGGGGAGCACAGAGACCACCGCGTCCTTCACAGACGACGCACCGTCAGCCTCCTACCTCCCAGCCGTCGGGGCCCACAGAGGCGGGTGGTTCTGCGTGGCAGCAGAGTGCAGCCCCATGTTCCATGAGTGCACAAGGTAAAACTATTCTCGTCTCGTACAAACCATTATTCCTTACGTTGCTGTGCTCACTAATTCCGGTTATATGCAGGTCACATGCCGCTTGAGGTGCCAGGTAGTCCGTTTGACTACATCCTCAACAACCCCGACACTCAGGGCTTCAGCTTTCAGGACGACGACGAGGCGGCCGAGTTGACTCCACGTGGGCAGTTCGGCACGACGCAGCAGACTCAGCCACCAGCGCCCACGCAGGATACACAGGCTGACCCGACACTTCCGGTGGGCAGGGCTCCTAGGGCGGGAGCGGGGCAGCCTAGGCAGAGGTACTCACCGTCGCTGATCAGGAAGAGGCGACAACGAGACTAGGCGTCCATGACTTTAGTACTGTATTACATTATATTCTATCAGTACTTCGTATTTCGAGTATCATTAGTTGTACTGAATTGCATGGAACACTTTGTTTATTTCTTCGAAATCTAGAGTTCGATACATCGTTAGCACTACGCATGGTGTGACAACACGGTACGATAACATTCGCATACAGCCAAACAACCTAATAGAATATTGGAATAACTACTCAGGCCCTTTCGGATATTTTCCCTTCCTCATACGACGAGCGTGAGCTTCCTCTCCTTCTTCCTTCGCGCGACGCGCCATCTCGCGCTTCCTCGCCCTTTCGGCCTCACGTGCCTCCGCAGCTCGACGTTCCGCCTCCTCCTTTTCTTTGCGTTGCATCTCCTGCCAACGCTTTCTCTTCTCCTCCTCCTCTGCCTCGTGCATGCGTTCCTGAATCCGACCTCGAGCACAGTTAACCTTCCACATGAGTTCTTCCTCATCCTCTTTCGATTGGGTAACGTCCAGCCACTGTATGTAGTCACATATAGTAGGTGGAGACTGCAAACAAACGACTGTTACCATAGTATTGCATCGTGTTAGAAATGCGGGTATGTGCGAGTTTTACCCTTTCACGCCGTCTGGACATGCCAAACTTTGGTGGCTCTTCGTCGTAGTTAGCACACATGAAGAACCTTCTTCCGTACGTGTACGAGAACTCATCCGACTTCATCAGTCTGCACGGATCTTGGCACCAGCAAAGGGGAACTTCGACACCTGCGGGCAGGTCGGTAACCATCTTCTGCTTCGGCATCTCGTCAGCACCAGATGAGGCCATTCCTGTCATTTTGGAATACGCCATAGTTACTATTTTTACGAAACTAAACAAAATAATAACACAACTATTTACCTCACACCGCTTATTTCTTCTCACCTCGCTCCCAAACCCTAATCCCTCTCCCTCTCTTCTCTGTATCGATTTTTCAATTTTCGAATTGGTGGGAGAGAGAGAGACAGCTGAGGGGTGAATAAATAGAGGGGGAGGGGCTTAGGATTCTCACTTCACGGGCAGGAAGCGACGTAAAGCTTCACGGGCGACAAAAGGGACACTGGAGGGGGGCCAGGCGGGGCAGAGCCACTTTCGGCGCGAAATCGCCACGAGCCGTGGCGATTAGGAGAAATCGCCACGACTTGTGGCGATTAGGCGCAATCGCCATGACTCGTGGCGATTAGGTGAAACCGCCATGGCCCATGGCGATTCAATACTGAATCGTCAGTTGCGCTGGCGGTACAGAGAAATCGCCACGAGCCGTGGCGATTAGTCCGAAATCGCCACGACCCGTGGCGATTGAAGCCATTTTTGTAAATTTTTCAAACACGGTATTATTTCTGAAATTTTTGAAAAAAAAATAATATTTAAAAAAAAACTCATGTCTGTTTGCCTTCAAACAAGAAAAAACATGGAGAAAATCATGATGACATAGACAATGACTGAGATGCCACCATGACGCGGTCAACGCACCACGTAAGCAGTCAGACCTACTAAAACTGGTTTTGGACATCTAATAAATCATCTTAACAAGTTTAGATAGAGTAAATTCGTGATTTCATGACTTATGGACTGATGGAAAAGGGTTAAAGGACCGTGATTTTACTCTTAACAATATAACGCGATCGTCGGCGCCGCACGCACCAGGCCATGGATTTGGTGGGACCCACTCGAGTTCTCCCAAATCCCAAATATCCCACCCACAGGACCCCTTCCTCTCCGCTCTTCCTCGATCCCGCAATCCTCTTCCCCATCGCCCACCGGCAAGGTATTCTTCCATTCCCTTCTCCTTCTTCTACCGTGAGAGCTTCGTTCTAGCTGTCTCAATCAGCACGCACGCGCGCGTGATCGCAGTTTTACTTTTCCGGTATAATCCCTAGCTGCTTGTTGCTGTCGACCCGACCCAAATTATGGGCGTTTCAGTGCCGTCGTTGCCGTGGATCCCCCTCAGGATTCGGCACAGCCATGTGGTGGCATGCGATTCTTCTGTGTCCTAGTCTCCTTGCCCATGGCTGTCGTTTCAATCTGTCCGCAGCTGCATTTCGTCTTCTTCCGTTCCCGTTTGCCTCTGGTCGGAATGCGATTTAGCCGTATCTATATCGAATCGAAAGACCGATGAGGATTTTTCTAGTCGGTTTGCCCTTCGACTTCGGTTTTTCTTTATGTTCACCGTGGTGGATCAAAAGATCGCTGAGGATTTTCTTGCTGCTTGCGCCTATTCCACCCTTTTGCGTGCTTAACTGGTTCCATCTTTTTATTGTTGTGGGAATTAGCGTGAAAAATCAGATGTTGCATAGTGTAATTGAGTGTTTGTTTACATATTTTCCTATTGACGTTTGATGCTGAATTGCTGACTAATAGCGGCTGCTTCACCTATGCATATCGTGTTGTATTTTACATTTTTTGCATGTCGAGCGATGTGATTTTTAGTAGACAGGATGTTCAGGGATGACGGTAACTATCAAGCAAGCTGCAATACTCAGCATGATGTTAAATTGATTTTGACATGTTCAATTGGTAACCATTGTAGGTTCTCAAGTGTTCTCGGCTTCTTGTGCATTCTACCGCAATGAAAGCTAACGAATCCAAAAAGGCAAGGTTAGTGCCATCTCGAGTTCTTAACTTGTTGTTCAAAATAATTATTTGACCATTAGAATTAAAAATACTGTGATCAATGATTGCAGGGGCCATGTGAAATGGAACGAAGAAAACCTGAATGATATCGAGTCAACTAAACCAGTAAGAGAGAAAATCACCGAGCCTAAGACACCGTACCACCCTATGCTTGACGAAGATGACGGTATGTGATGTGGGCCCTTGCACATTGAATCCTGACTCTCTGCAATATAGTCATGACAAACTTTCACATAGCATGTATTTGATGATTGCTTCTGATATTAAGGATCTGCGTCACCAAAACGATGTATTGAAGAGTCGGTGGATAAATCCGTTCATGCTGACGCCATTACAACTGCTTTGATGGAAGCTGTTTCAAGTGGAAAATTTTCACCCAGAGATAATTGGGAATCATATGGTAATGAAGAAGAGGCCATAGATCAAGGCAAAGGTCCGTGATCTGCAATGTTTTCTTATTGACAATTGGACCAGATATCCATTTCACTGCTATCTTATCCTTTTCATTGGCAGTTTATATTTTTATGCTTGTTTATTCCTTGTGATTCCAGTGCCATACTGTCCTTGGTATATCATATCTGCTACTCTCCCGTTTTGCTTGCTACAGCTCATACGGAGAAGATATATAAAAAAGGGATAGTTCAGTTGTTATGCCTGTGGGGTGGTTCAATTAATCTGATAACATGATCTGCAGATCTGATGTGAAATGACACTTGTTGACTGATTTAAATGGCTAGCTTCAGAAGCTATTCACACAGAGAAAATTCACCCTGTTACCAACTTACCATAGTATACTTGAAACTTATAATAGTATGAATTCAAGTTCAAGCCCTTTCTTCAGTCTGTTGTGTTCAGTTCAATCAAGTTTTTTTCATTCAATTCTCTAGAACTAATGGCATCAAAAGCATGGTGATAATAAAGCAAACTTTCTTCTTGATAGAAAAAATATGAGGAGCTAATTTGGTGTACTCAGTAGGTTACTGCTTAAATGATTGTAAATGGAGAAAATTTGTCTGTATTTTCTGCTGATCAGTTGAACTTTTTAAACGGGATAGTTGCCAATGAACAAGATTTGCAAGCTGCATTGTGTTTTCCAATATCTGATTCTAACTCCTGAAAGTATTGTTTGGTACATTGCATTTTTTCACTATCTTTTGTTTAAAAGAAAGACGAACTTCTAAACATGTTCATGTGTAGATTTTGAAGAACACCGGAAGGCTCACTATGATGAATTCCGGAAGATGAAGGAACATCTTCAGAAGGGAACCCTGTCTCGTGAGACTGATGAAGATGGGAACTCTGAAATGCCGATCAGCAAACCCTCGACATGTTGACTAGTGGTTGGAATGATTTCTGGTTCGGGAATCAGGCCTGCTATAGGTTAGAGATATTAACTAGCCTTAAACTGAAACTGTTTCTCTTTTTCCTGTCCATAAACCGTGTGCAAATGTCGGTTCTCTTGCTTAGTATCATAGTGACCTTTATGTCAGGTAAAATTTTGGCATCTGCGTAGTTGAGAATATTCCTTTAGGCTGGTGTGAATACTTGAGTATATTTTGGCTGCTGGGAAGAATTATGTTCTTCACTTGCTGGGCATCGATGGAAATGCCAAAGGCCAAGAGTTCCACACGCTGTCATATTTATAGATGCAGCGTAGGCTCAATAATACTCAGGGACTACACAAGTGAACGTGATCCGACTGTTGTTAGAGTTGGAAAATGAGCAGCGTACTGCTTTTTCACGGATAACATTTTTATTATTAGCATTGTTTAAATGAACCCTACCCTAGCACTCCGCCGTTGGAAAGTCCAGTTGTTAGGCTTGTTTGACAACAATCCAGAAGGAGAATGTCAATTAGAGGATGGTGTTCGTTTTAACATGGAATTTGTTTTTGTAATCTTGGCAAAAAGAATGAGAAATCGTGTGGCATTAATTTGTATCTTGCTAGATGGTGTAATATAAGCCACCATGAAGGGCGAGACATACACTTCTATTTCTACAATAGCAATCTTCTTCCAATTCCCACCCACCTGCCCCTTGATTCACAAAAGCACGCTGGTTCAGGACGTGCAGTCAAACTTTTGGGAAACATTGATTATCGGTAACTATTTGAATATTTCGAATGGTTACATGAAAATCATATATATAGTTTTATCTCAATATCTATATTGATAATATTATCATTTTATTAGATTGTATAAATATAATACAATATAACTAATGATCAAAATTCCGTTTGAAAACTATAGAGTTCCGTAGAATGACATGTTTTTGTTTATGAGAGGGAATAAGTGGGAGTCGGCCCTCGAATTCTTGGTCATACTCACATCTAAATTATCATATCCACCAATCAAACAAGGCACTGATCCTTTGTGATGATACACGCACATAAATTGCCCCGGGTGAATGCGAAGAATTATCCCGCATCACCGGAAGCTAACCACAGTCGTGGACGGTCAAGTGCTATCATCCCATAGCGATACACACTCACGTACAATTTACCTCTAGGAGATGACATATCACGGCGATGTCTACTAACATTACCCTAGACGAACGAATACCACGAGAGAATGTACTAAGATATACCAACTCACAAATCAATATATGGAGACACGAGTTGCACTACTCTGATTCGACAACAATACATAACATAAAATGTCAACAGTGTAATATCAACATACACAACAAACAACATCAAGAGTGATCCCGGTCATCCCACAGTCACTAGTTTTTTTTCAATGGGAGACATGGTATATCACACTGTTCGCCTTATTTCACACAAGAAGCATAGATACGAATAACAACAACATGTTACACACTCTTTGAGTATTTGCGAAAAATGCACACAAAATATTATCATCTGTTGAACCACGCCCCGGATGACCCGGATGACGTAGAGCGCTTGCAGCGAAGGACATTAGAGATGGCACGCTTCTCTCGTTGACAAAGCACTTTGCCTCAGAGACACGACACGCCGCCTTGAGAGCACACTCCAGAGCCTAGTGTTTGAACGACATCCAAACAAGGGTCGAGTTTCGTGGCACCTAACAGACATCTTACGCCTCAGCACAAGGCTATGCAGTGAGTGCAACAAAGACCAAAATCACCCTAGAGCAACACACCAAAGATAGAACATCCAAGTATCATGAAAAACTACAAATAACAAACATGAGCAGCACAAGGCAACTTCATAAATAAGTAGCACCATGGAGTTCGAAAAGCAAGATAAACATCGACGTAGCAATGAAGTAACACCAAAAGTAGTGGTCATAGAGTCTAAATGACTATGCCTAGAAGAAAGGTGTGCGAACATATCCGAAATATGCGCGACGCGAAACAAAAATCAGAGCTCTGCAAGGGGAACAACCTTAGACCTTGCCCCCATCGGCGTCATCATTAGTGGGATTGTTTGCTGGCATGTATTCCTAGAGAGCCTTCACGTAATGCATCTCTGCCTTGCACCACTTCCACACCTAGCTGTGGGGCACCAGGCGATGGCAACGGAGGTGCGGGCTCTAATCGTGGGCTTCGGGAACCGTGGGGGCACCGGGCGACAGTGATGATGGTACCAGACTCGGACTGCGTGCTCCGGAAGCCGCGGAACACCCAGCGATGGTGACGGTGGTCTGGACTCTGGCCACAGGTTCCAGGTGCGAGTTCTGAGATCCGCGGGGCACCGGGTGGCGACAATGGTGGTACAAACTCCAATCATGGGCTCCCAGAGCGGTAGAACACCGGGCGGCGGTGACGGTAGATCGGACTCCAACGACAGGCTCTAGGAGCCGTGGAACACTGGACGACGGCTGCATCGGTCTAGACTCCATCCGCGGGCTCCGGGAGCCGTGAAACACCGGGCAAAGGCAATTCGGACCCTAGTAGCAAGCCCAAGAGCCCCATGGCGAAGGATGATTACGATAGTGATCCGGACCCAGGAGTCCGTGGAGTCCACAGAAGCTTGCGGAGTGGCAGCCACGGGGCCGCGATCGCGCGGGCCTCCTGAACCCGTAGGAGCTTGTGGAGCGGCAATGGCATGGGATCTAGTAGGGTGCGGGTTCCGGAGGTGTGTGCACGCTCGGAGCTCTGAGAAGAGGAAATGGGAGAAGAGGAAGGGGGACAGTGGATTTTATAGCCCCATCCCGAAACCCTAAGTGAAAAGAAACCTAGAAAACACGCGAATTTGGAATTTTTTTTGGGAAAATGGACAAGCCTAATGGCGGTCGCAATAACTACCCTGGAGAACGCTTCAGCACACCAACACCATGTTCGAGGCATTGAGTTTGGGATCTGTCGGTTCTGGGCCGCGCATCGACCCGCACTCGGGAGTTGTGCATCGACCCGAGCAGGGTTACACGCCCGTCCACACCAGCAAGGGGATATTGTTTTAAAGGGGTCACCACTCTACCCTGAATCAACACAAGTATCGGTATAACCTCTGCACCTTTCGTCCAACAAAAACTTACATTAGTCTTGTCACCACCCAATGATAGGGGTATGGATCGGAGGTCTGGGACGAAGATGGCTACCCCTGACGGGAGATTCAGGCCTCCCCAGAGGTTCGAGCCAAAGACGGCCATCCCTAACAAGAGGTCCAGGATGGCGGAGGTCCAGGACGAAGACAGCCACCCCTGACAAGAGATCCGAGATGAAAACGACCACCCCTCACAGGAGGTCCAAGGTGACAGAGGTCTAGTACAAAGACGGCTACCCCTGATAAGAGGTTGGGTGTGATGCAGATCCGGGCCGAACACGACACACCCCTTATCGGAGGTCCGAGACGAAGACGGCTACCCCTGACAGGAGGCCTAGGGTGACAGATGTCCGGGACAAAGATGGCCACCCTTGACAAGAGGTACGGGGTGAAGGAGGTTTGGGCCAAAGACAGCACCCCCAGACAGGAGGTCCCGAGTGGCCAAGGTCTGGGAGAAAGACGGCCACCCCTAACAGGAGGTCCTAAGCGATGGAGATCCGAGCAAAAGACGACCACCCCTGATAGGAGGTCTAGGACGACGACGACCACCCGTGACAGGCAGTCCAGCGTGACGGAGGTCCTGGACGAAGGCACCCTCCCTGACATGAGGTTTGGGTGATAGAGGTCCGGGACGAGTGGCACCCCTGGTAGGAGGTCCGGGGTGACGAAGGTTCGAGACAATGACGGCTACCCCTAACAAGAGGTCCGGGGTGGTGAAGGTTTAGGCCGAAGATGGCCACTAATGGCCGACAAGAGCACTGGATCATCGTAGCACTTTTGAAGGAAAGTATTGAGCCAAGGATTATTGAACCATGGGAGCAAAGGACAAACGTTTTCCTCTCCTTACAACTAGACTTGTCACACGAATAGTTGTGCTTGCACCCGAATAGTAATTCAGAATTAATCTACCATATTATCACTTCTGCTAGAGCAATAAATCAAGGATTAAAACAAAGTGACTAAAACAATAGAACAAGGATTAGTAAGGAGTAACTATACAACAATGGAAAAGTAAACTAAACATAGAAATTAAAAGAACGCAATGACGAGATGATAAGAAATGAATAATTTTTAGGCTATTGGATTCATAACATGTTAAAGAAATACTATATATGCAAGCACGAGGGCGAAGCCAAAAGTAGGTACATCCATACCCCTCGCTACCAAGGTCACAGCATAAAGAAGTGAGTCTTTGTGATTCAGCCGAATAAATGATCAAGGACATTCTATCCGCATATGCGCTGTCACCGTGATACCTGCCCTATACATCTCATCAGTGCAACCCCTTAGCATCTATTAATAACACTACAGCGTTAATCTATGCATAGCAACAACTCGTAGATCAATAACATGATAGATCACCAAAATCCAAGAAATAATTTATTACGTAAACACGGAATTCATCTTACAAGAAAAATGGTTCACAAGAAAGAGAAAGAGAGAGAGAGAGAGAGACAGAGAGAGAGAGAGAGAGATAGAGGAACAATGGAGATGGTACTTGGTGTGGTTGAAATGATTCACATGGCATGGTGGAGATAATCTTCCTCTTCTTCCTCCCTTGCAACTTGTAGATGAGTTCTTGAGGCAATGGTTAAGATAGTAGATTGGATCTAATAGCTTTGAGGGGATCCCTCCCTCAAGGTGACTATATTGCGGTGTCTCCCTCCTCTTAAATAGATGGCAAACACTATTTAGGGTTTTGCGGAGTGTGCGTTGTGATTTTCCTGTTTAGGGTTTTGCGGACTCTCGTTTACTAAATATGTATAGTTTTGCCCCCTTTTCCAGCATTTCCTACACAAATTAAGCCCAAAAAAGTGTTTGCTGAATTCTGACAATTAATTAGTTATTAGCAGCAATTAACATGAATTTATACACCAAAAAATATAATAATAAGGATCAAATATGGAGAAAATGATGAGTAGAAAATGGACTCATCATCCACCCTTGACAGGAGGTCTAGGGTGACATAGGTCTTGGCTGAAGACGACCACCCCTGATGTCTGAGACAAAGATGACTACCCCTGACAGGAGGCCTGAGGTGACAATTGTCCGAGACGAAGACGGCTACCTCTGACAAGAGGTCTAGACCAAATATGGCCACCCCAAACAAGAGGTCCGGGGTGGCAGAGGTTCAAGATGAAAACAGTCACCCCTGACATGAGGTCCGGGACGAAGACGACCACTCCTGACAAGAGGTCCGGTGCAAGACAAGAACCCCCACAAGAGGTCCGGGATGACTGTAAAGAGCACCGTACCAAGCGTCACATAAATACTAGGGCATATGATTGTAAAGGTGGAGATAGATGACGAAATAGCCCTTGGTGATATGAAATGAGGGGTAACACCACAAACTGCCTAGGGACAGAATTGCAACTCAGCTCAACAACTTCGATCATAAGAAGGAGAGCACCCCTCTTGGTTGCACGAGATACAATGAGCACAACATTTTCTAAACATTGAAAATTTTGTTATGTGTTGGTGACGACCGATGTTTTACTCGTTCACTCTCCATGTCTCGTTTACTATTCGACTGAGTAGTCGATGAATACATGTTTGTAACTTTTTTCGTAACTAGGTTTGGATGTATAGTTGCTTATGACACAATATATTTTATTAAAAAAATTGTAGTGTTGCATGGTAGCGGGCATCTTCTATGGACACAACTTTCGTGGGGATTCAAATATCTCCGATTTCTAATGGGGACTACGGAGAATGGTGGATATTCCAGGGGTTTATGTGCGAAAGGAACAAGATAAAACACAAGTCCAAAGTCCCAAACAGCTGTTATTCTCATCTCCTCACCTCCCGTTACTCTCGTCCACTCCACTGCACCCCGCCCCTCTCGGAGCGGCGCTTTCCATCCCCCGCCGGCCGGCGATGACGAGCTTGCAGGCGGCCCCGCGCCTCAGCCTTCGCCTGGCCCCGTGCGAGACCCGCGGCCGGCGGCTGTCGACGCCATGGAGGCTCATCCTCTCCCCCCCCTTCCTCCTCCCCCTGCAGGTATGCTTTCTTCCTCGCTCGCTCTTAAATCTTAATAGCATTGGTTCCACTACTACATGTATAGTATCAGGCATTCAGACTATTAGTTGGGTAGAAATTGGAACTTGTTTGATGTTGCGTATTGATTGTGCAGTATGGATGCCCTGTGATCAGTATTGCCTGTAATTGGAGAGTTTCACTTTCAGCACAAATTCTAGTCAAGGTTTAGAATCCTGCATCTTAAGATGTGTGCGTATAAATTAGTACTGTATAAGCACAGGATAAATGGTCGATTCAGTGTGCTAGGATCCGGTTAGAATTACCTCAAGGAAATTACTTTCCCTGGGGAACAAAATTCGCAGAAAAAAAGTTGTAAACGTGCCTGAGAACGAGCTGAATCATCGGTATTGGGCCAGTGTGCTGTGCTAGTTTCTTTTTGATGTAACAGAAGCGAGAATCAGACTTTTGGAAAGAAAATAAATAAATACGTAACCAAGAATTAGGCATTGCTCTATGTGTGTTTACTCAAGCTTTTCATCCTATGCTTTACACTTACCATTGTGTTCTGTTCATACAGGCTTTACACTCTTATTTCCAGACAACTTCCCGTTTGCAATGCACAATCATGTGAGGTTATCTATTCATCCCTTCTTACTCCATGGGAGTATGTGATATACATAATTTATATTTATGGTCCGCACAAACTCCATGTGTTGCAGATGCCGATGATTTATGGGTAGCTAGCGCTCAAAACTCCACGGCTGTTCGATCAAGGTTGCTTGCTGCAGAAAGAGAGGAAGCAAAAGCTGTGCTATCGCTCTTCTTAAGGCAGAAGGGTTTGAGAAGTGCGGTAGCTGCTCGGATCGCCAACAAATCAGATGGTTTCATTGAGCACCTGATTTCAAAGCTCCAGATTGCTTACAGATCTCGATATGCTGAAGGTTTGCATCTTGAATTGCCATCTGCAATTCTGTAAACTTGTGTCTTATTGGTTCTGAACTTTTGGTAACACATTTATTTTTCAGGAAGGGAGCTGAGTACACCTGAGATCAGAGATGCTCTCCTTCCATATCTAGAAGCTCTTTCTAAAGAACACGGAGATGGTTTGGTCGAGATGGTGGAGACCTTCCCTGATCCTTTTGCTGCAGAAAGGGAATCCTTGTCTTACTCAATGGTGCTTACACCCACGAGCTCAAATAAACAGAAGGCAATTGCTCGAGTAAGCACACCAACCTCAGGGGGAGCTCTCCCTGAGCTAGTGCTCTACCTACTGGACTTCGGCATGGATCATGAGGAGATCAAGAATGTCGTGCGCAAGTTCCCAGCATTTGCATATTACAATGTGGATCGCAAGATAAAGCCCCTGGTGGAGCTACTGCTTGAGCTTGGTGTGCCAAGGTCAAGCATACCCGGAATCATCAGGAAGAGGCCTCAGCTATGTGGAATCAGCTTGACAGATAATCTGAAACCTATGATGGCCTATATGGAGAATATTGGTGTCAACAAAGCTCAGTGGAGCAAGGTGATATGCCGGTTCCCTGCATTTCTCACATATAGCAGGCAGAAGGTGGAGATAACTGTGAGCTACCTTACTGAACTAGGAGTTTCTAAGGACAACATCGGCAAGATCCTGACAAGATGTCCTCATCTCATGAGCTATAGTGTCGACGATAATCTCCGGCCAACTGCCGAATACTTCCGGTCAATTGGTGCAGATGCTGCATCCCTTATTCAGAAAAGCCCCCAGGCTTTTGGTCTGAACATCGAGTCAAAGCTGAAGCCGATCACAGAGTTTTTCCTGGATAGGGAGTTCAGCATCGAGGAAATTGGTATCATGGTGAATAGATTTGGGATTATTCACACTCTCAGCTTGGAAGAAAATTTGCTCCCCAAATATGAATATTTTCTGACAATGGGATACCCAAGGTATGAGCTCGTGAAATTTCCACAGTACTTTGGGTACAGCTTAGAGCAGCGGATAAAACCTCGGTATGCTCGGATGAGCGGTTGCGGGGTAAGGTTGATTCTGAACCAGATGTTATCAGTCTCAGAAAGCAGATTTGAGGAAATTCTACAAAAGAAGTCAGGCCGAGTTTGAAATGATCACAATTTCAGATGAGCACAAAGTCAGGTTCATTTGAAAAACAAATAGGCCGAGTTTGAATTGACGGGCGTGGCCTAGATGGATAGTTTTCAGAACAAGAACCACCTCGGAAATTTGTACTTCGCCAAGCTCTACTGTAGCTGCAGGACAGTTGATGGGCGTGCGGCATTTGGATATGAACGGTTTGATATATGACTGTTGGTGGCTTAGGTAGCTAGTTTAGGTGATTTTTTGTTGCAAGCATATGATCTTGGCAAATGCGGTTGCTTCTATTTGATACAGTTTTGTTGGTCATTTATGTTCTGGATATGATTACTGATTTACAATTTATAACCTTGATTTTCTCCTTTTTCTTTAGTTTAGGCAAAATTTTGAAGTAAATTATAGTAGTAATCTCTCATAGAGAAAGGGAAGACCCGGCAATATGACAGACTCACAGGGCATGCTACGATTGTTTCTTCTATGTTTTCTTTAGATTCCTCTTCTACCTTCTGGAGAAAAACGTTACCCGTTTACTTGGCATTTCTCAGCCAAGATTGCATTAGCTAATCCTATCAACAACATAAAACGTTTTATAACACTGATCTTCAAAAAATCTCTGCTGTAATTAAAAAAAAGGTTACATGTCTGATGGCAGGGAAAGTTGAATCTATGAAACGACAGGAGGGAAACAATGAAGCGTTAATAGATGATACCATCAGATTCTCTTATACCACTGAATTTTTTAGAAAGCAATCAGTGTAGCCAATGGTTGTACATGACAAGTGTTAGCGAATACAGTAGAGACATGCACGGTCCACCACAGTATCTCAGGTTTAGCCTTCAACGACTCGTCATCACTCATTCACGGCTAATATGTCTTCCTTTTTGCATCAGAACTTCTAGGTTTGCACTCATTCAAGGCTAATATGTCTTCCTTTTTGCATCAGACCTTCTAGGTTTGCTTTCATGCCTGCACTGCACGTGTAGTTCCTCCTTGATCTTCAGTGCTGAGTGACTTAGTCTCAGAACGTGAAGAACTCAATAATGAGTAACCTATTAAGAAAGAACCAGATTAAGAAATGCTGAAATATGAGTAGCGCAGTGATTGTCTAAAGATTAATTTTAGTGCAAACTCGCAGTTTCACTGATGCATCATGATTCATGAAGAAAACTAGCTCACTAAATGAATAAAAAATAGTGACACAGCCTTCATACCACACAGCAAAAGAGGTGTTTGAGTTGCATAGTAAAAACACGTCAAAGCACAATACTTCAGAAATGAGATCATTAATTAGGAACGACATGCCTGAAAAACAAAAACTGACTTGGCTATAGTTTTGCATGTTCCCTCAAATCCATTTTGCTTTACCAAATGCAATATAAGGTATTCAACTAACGAGGGAATAAAGAAAGCAGACACCTCAGTTTCTTGAAACTAAAAGGCGAAGTATCCTGCTTGTAAGGCAACTTACCCAACCAGCAGGATTTCCTGCTTGAAGGATGATTGTTTTTAAAAGCATTAGCACAGATATACCGTTGAATTACAACGCGGAAGAAAACCCCTGTGCTTTGCGCTAATATGGCAATAACTCGCTCTCCATAATCCAACTTTATAGGTAAAAAAAAAGAACATTGACCATAAGTATCTACTTCAAACAATACTTTCAGTTGTTTTGAGTTTTGACCATTTATTTTACATGAAGGGCAAGTGCTTCCTCAAATGCATTGGACAACTTCTTGGCGGAAAATACAAGAAAGCTGCAGCGGTGGGTTAACTAATTGAACTCCAATAACTGTCATATATACTTGAACGGAATATGGCATCGGACCCTTTATCGCTGATATGGTCAACGTATATGAATTGGACATTATTGTTTACAGCCAACATTCAGTGTATGTATTATCTTCTGCTAAAATAATTGCTAATTTGGAGCATGACAAAAAAAAATTCACAAGTTTCAAAAAAATATTGTGAACACAACTAATTAGAGGCAGCTAAAAGAATGAGCGGTGAGCACGCCTAAGACGAAGCCATCAATCATATTTAACTCTAGGCTTCAGCAGTAAAAAAATTGAATATTTCAGTTGTTGATACCATTTTTTTTAACACAACTTTCAATATTCAAGCATACACAATTAATCATACAATGCAAACGTAGATTAAAAACTGTACGACGAAGAGACTTTGCCTCATCAAATTGAACCATTTGCAGCAAGATGGTACTACCAGTAAATGGGCACAAACAAATTACAAGGCAACAAAAAATACGTAGCACACTCTTCATGCTAAAGCATCCTGGATACATGCCTAGTCAAGAACACTAGATCCGTTAAATAATTCAACTGGAGCAAAGATAAGCAAGAACAGACCATCTTTCCTAACGTTGCACATTGAGCATCTCCTTGGCCTCCTCCTGCTCGCCCTGCAGGGAATCGCTGGTGTACTTGCTCAGCAACTCCTTCTTCTTCTTCTCTAGCACCATTCGCTCAATCTCCTTCTCATCAGGGAGCGGAACATGTGCGACAAACTCCCTCCCAGCCTCTTCCCCCTTCTCTCTTTCCCTCTTCTCCTCCTCCTGCCTCCTCTCCTCCTCAACTTCCTCCTCAACCTCCTCAAACAGCACTTCCCTAGCAGCCTCCCCGCCACGTCCACCTGGCGCGGCCACCTCGCCACTCACCACACCCTTCATGGCCTCCCGCCGCACACGCTCCACGCGGTGCCACTCCGTGACGACCTCGTCCCGCATGCGCTTCTCAGCGGCGGCCTCAAGGGGCTCGAGCACGCCGTCCTCGTCGTCATAGTACCCGTAGTATCCGGCGTTGATTCGCTTGTGGATCTCATAGCGTGTGCGGCGCTTGCGGACCTCGGGTGGCTTGTCGAAGAGCTCGCGGACGCCGGGGAGCTTCTTGGCCGCCCCGAAGTAGCGGTAGCCCGGGCCGCGGCCGGAGGGGTTGGGGATGGCGACGATGTTGCCGTCGAGGTCGGTCATGAGCGGGGCGTTGGAGCTGCGCGAGTAGTCGCGGCCGCCGAGCTCGAGGATGCGGCGCTCCCAGTGGCCGCGCTCGCGTAGGAGCTTGTTGATCTCGTCGTTGAGGTCCCGGAGGCGGTGCTCGCCGAGGCCCTCGTTCTGGATCTCGGCGACCTTGACGCCGATCTCTCGGAGGATCTCGCCGCGCCAGCGGTCGGCGTCGGCGAGGTCGCGACACTCCGAGGCGAGGTAGGGCCGGCGCTCGCGGGGCTTGCGCTTCTCCTCCTGCTTCATCGTGATGAAGCGGTTCAGCATGGACTGCGCCTTCTCCTCATTACGAGCCATGGCGGCCGGTCTTGCAGCGGCAGCCGGCGGCCGGCGGCGGCGGCAAGGTTTGTGAGCTGCGGGGTGAGGGTTTGGGGAGAGGGGAGGCGGGCGGGGTGAGATTGGGGAATGGGGATTTGCGGGTTGGGTTTGGGTCAGGGGGAGAAGCGGCTGATGTCTGGCTCGGGTTCGTATCCGCTCTGAATTGCGGTCGGTCGGTTTTACGAGGGAATGAGATCTTTATTTACTAGGAAATACGGTAAGAGTCAGCTAAAATAAGTCAAGATAATTATGAGTAGGGTATAAGCTGGTACAGTAGCGACATCCTAATATGGCAACAGATTTTTGATATCTGGCCACTATTTATTCTAACTTCAATCCAGTAAATAAAATAGGTATATGATACACAAAGAATACTATCCATCTGCTCCGATTTCATCTCTAGTCATTAGTAGCAACACTCGTGATACTTTGCTTCGATTATTATTGTCTCTCCTTCATCTCACTTGGCTTAACTGGGATAGCCCGTACGCAAACACCATCTACGATGAAGTTCCACACATGTTGACAATATCATTGTCCTCGATTGCTTTGGCATCAGCGGCTATTCACACTATTTTCTTCCTTATTTTCATGAATTTTATTTTTCACCTTGGCTATGAGAACACCGTGGGAATGGAGGGAGCAAGGTGGAGAAGCACGCGTAGACAGTCGAGGGAACTAGCGGCAACAGTGAGCATTAGCGGACCCAGTGGGTGACACGAGTAGGGCTTGGCCCACCCTAAGAAAAAACCCATATACCAAATTCTAAAAAAAAAGCCTATTACTGCACCAAACGATCGCTCGGCGCCTCAGCTTCCCGTTCCCGACCCGTCATCCCGACTTCCCTGGGATAGTAGGCGGCCGGCGGGCGCCACCGCGCCAGGCATAGGCAGAGGCACGCTGGGACAGGCTCACAGGCTAACAGTGCTTTTATACGAGATAGTTGTCACTTGTTCGGTGAAGTTCGATCAATTTGTGGATGTAATCAGTTGCTCTCTTGTTCCTTTAGCGTAGATTCTTTGGTTGGTATGAACTGGAATTTTAATTTTGGCTCTGTGTCCATGATTTTTCTTCATTCTCATGCGTGATTGCATCCAGTAATTAGTAAAGGTTTGTCAGTGATAATTAGTTTGATTAATCACTCAGAGTTTGTGTCGAACTTACTAGTGCTGGATTACTAAAGTTTTGCTTTTTTTATGCAATCTTGTCCACATTGATAGATAGATCAAATTGAAAAATAGTTTACTTTCTACTTCATTTTACAACAGTGAAAAACTAAACACAGATAATACTGTCAACTTGCTAATATGATCAGTGATCAATGCCGTTGGATAATTAACATGTTATGTTGTTTACTTACCTACTGGCATCAGTGAATCATTATTTGTTTTTGTTTCTTTACAGGTATCCAACTTCTTTATTGGCCTGTACTTCTTGAGTGTCGTTAATAAGTTTGGAATTAACATTGTGTACTTAAAATTTGTATTTACGTGTGTTTTTATGGTTCTTTATATAGCTAAAATTTTCTTTATAAATTTATGTCAAGTTAGCTTACTCTTACTTAAAATTTTAGATCTAACAACAAGACACCCTATACCTGGAGCACTCAGCCTGAGGGCACTCCTCGAGATAATCATATATTTCTTGCATCGCTCTACGGCACAGGACGTGGACGGGTGATGGCAGGCAACGGTGCAGAAGTGGCGCAAGCCGCACGTATCAAGTGGCACCGACGTCTCCACGGTACGAGAACAGGATGGAACACCATGCCAGTGCAGTCCCTGGGGAGTTCGGTGGTGATTCACCGGGCCACCTAACAGCGGCTATGTGAGGGTGGAGGCACATCGTCCGGTATGTGTACAATACCAACACAACCCAGGGCGTGAACAGCGATGCCAGGGAAATGGAAACCAACATAGATCAAACCTTGTGATATACCATTAACCTAATTGTGCTGACAAGTGTTACCGTGCATCATCGTTGTGGTTCCTGGGATGTTTTTCTTGCTTTTGATGTGGCTAGGGTGGTAAACAGCTTTCTCTCGCATGCTTGTAATGCGTAACAACAATGTCGGATCCGGTTTCATTTTAGTAATGGAGCCGGGCTTTGCCCTGTTTTTCTAAAAGAACATCATCGCTTTGGCGCGTGAAAGTACGTTTGGATTCCTAGCTTATCTTGCTTAGGCCCCTCACAATGCTCCAACTTGGACTAGTGCTAAGACATGCCACATAGGCAAGAAGATGATGTGGCGGAGTAATTAAGAAGGAGAGAGATAGTTTTGGTGTCTCTAGGAAGAACCGATGCTAAGCGCACGGACCTATGCAAAACGCCTATGTGGCATCTATGTATTGGGGAGTTTAGTTGCTAAACAATTAAATGAAGGAAATTTAGCTACAAAAAGCTAAGCACTTATGCATTAGAGAGTTTAGTTGCTAAGTCCTTTCATGCACTTAGCACCTCATCTAAGCACCTATGCATTGGGAGAGGTCTTAGGTAGGCTAGATTAAACTAGCTCATTTGGACATAGCTAATACAAACAATGCACGTTACTTGGTTAGTAGCGCGGACAAAGCACCACGCGTGTGTAGTTAGAGGCTGCTTCCCTTTCTTGCCCGTCCGGGAGAGCCAAATCGGCTTTCCTCCTTCGGCAACGTTCCTCGTGGCAGTTATTAATCATCGGCCGAGCAAAGCGATATTTCTGTCGTATTACCAAACGCTCTTAAGATCCAAACATACCCTAAATATCTCTCACACAAAAACGACTCAGGACATTTGAGAGCGTACAGCAAAAATAAAGAACAAGACACAAGATGTACTCCCAGTAGTTCTCTCTATTGATCTTTGCTCCCTTTATACAAGCAAGCATAGAGCCACTTGAACATAGAATTTGCAATACGGGTCTATATAAGGTGCTAACTGGCTGTATGGGCTTTCTATAATGCCGGTCGGGTCTAATGAGCTGTGTAGGTGAGTGCTCACACAATTAGAGATTCCTACAACAAGGCCATATGTGCTACAAGTATTTTTTATCTTTATTTGTTGAAACAAGGACCTTTACATGCTCTCTTCTTTTCTGTGAGTAATATTATCCTGGAAACCGCCTCTTCTAATCTTGACTTGGTCTTGTTCGTGCCACAATACCTTCGAAGTGTGTAATTACCACGCTGTGTCACCACTGAGATTGTTACCACTAAGGTTCAAGCGTGAAAGTAGTCGGAGGTTCCCCAAGCTGGCTGGTATGGGGATCTAATAGCACTCGAAGTCTTTTTATATTAGGGTTTCGTGGCGGCGGAGGCGACTCCGCGGCGCACGCCGAATCTGGTGTTGGGGAAGGATGGAGTTTGTCTCCGATCCGCTCAGGGGGTGGGAAGTGCTTCGTTTTGGTGCCCGTACGCTGCGGGGACGATGTATTCGGAATACTCTCGGTGGAGCTCTTCGGTCAGGGAGTCGTGGAGGGTGGGAGATCGCTTCTGCTCCGTTTGCGAGTCGGGAAGGAAAGCTTGCCGATGTTTGCTTGAAGGAGGAACTTCGTCTCCAGTTCGGAGTCGGGACGCACACCGCGGCTCTGACTGCTTTAAAAGGGGCGTTGGGGTGGAACAGGGAGGGCAGAGCAAGATCTGAACTCCAACAGATTTGGGGACAAAATCATCCAGTCTTTGATCCGGGCGTTTGGGCATCGATGTCGACTTCGCAGCTCCGTGGCTCGGCTGGCGGTGGGGGCGAAAAAGGGGTCGCCGGTGAGGCAACTACCCGCCCGAAGCCGCCCGCCGACGCCATGACTGCGAGATCTGCAGTGCCGGCGGATTTGGGGCTGATTGCGGCGGAAGCGGGGGCAGCGTCGGACTTGGTGGAGCGTGGGGGGCGGGAAGCTCTTACTTTGGAGGGGCGGGTTCTGGGGCATCACCGCGGGCCGGAAGCCTTCCTGGAAAGCGAGGTTGAGGTTGATACCGAAGAAGGGATTCTGGATTTTGAGCTTGAGGATGAAGAAACGGAGGAGGCGGGGAAGTGGACGGTGCTAGCGCGTTATTATTCGACGCGATCGGCGGTGGCTGGCATCATGTTCTCTGAACTGAAACGTGCGTGGCAACTGCGGACGGAGATGTCGTATTCGAAGGTTGAAGATAATGTGTTTATCGTGACGTTTGCTTCCGAAGGGGACTTCAATCATGTGATTCGAGGTGGACCGTGGCTTCATCGAGGTAATGCTCTTCTGGTTACGGCGATTACTGGTGATGCTCGGTTGTCTGAACTTCCCCTGGATACGGTGCCGATTTGGGTCAGAGTTTATGACCTCCCTTTAGACATGCAATCTGAGCGCTTTGCACACACGCTTGGGGGAAGGTTTGGTCGTGTTCGGGAGGTTGATGTTGCGGACAATGGGCGTACACGCCATCGCTTTCTCCGGATCCGTATTGATTGGCCTGTGGAGCGGGCTTTGCAACCTACTGTGGACATTCGGGTACGTCGGCGGGGGCGTCAGGAGATTCGTAGCTTTCTCTTAAAGTATGAAAGGGTGCCATTCTTCTGTTTCCATTGCGGTTTGTTGGGGCATGATGAGGATGAATGCAGCAGGAAAAGGAGGAAGGAGCCGTCACGAAAGTTGGACAACAAGCTGCGGTGCTCTCCTTTTCGTCAGGCGGATCGTCGGGAAGGTGTCGTTTCAGCAGGGAATTCGGTTCGCCGGAGTTTGTTTGGAGGACCAGTAGGTTCTACGGAGTCTAAGCACTCCAGACAGCAGGAATATGAGTCTGAGCGGGAGCAATCGGGTAATTTATCAGAGCAAGCGGATTCACGTAATGCCGATCAAAGTGACGTTGCTCCGGGCGCTAAGGAGGTGGATGAAGAATTGGCGTTCAGGGTCCAGGAAGTTCATGTTACAGCGGACATGCAGGTAGATCCTCCTGCCATGCATTTGGAGAGTAATTCGGGTCTGATACCCCTGGGGACTGCTACTGGAGGTGGCCAGCAAGGTATACGTGGGACTGGATTAGAGGATGGGGTGAATAATGGAGCTAATTCTATGCAGGGCAGCCTGGTTAAATCGCTTTTGAAAACCTGGGAGCCTCAGGAGCTTGGCGCCATGCATTCTGTAGCTCGTCCAATACACATGGGCTCTGAGGTGGAGGATGCTGGGGTCTATACTGCTGCTGATCTCAATATGGGCCGGGCTGGTGCTCTGCCCAGCTCAGAGATGATTGATGCGCTGCGCGAAATGGGCTCTGATCTGGAATCGCAGGGGGCATCGTTTATGTCTGGGGATACCTCGGTGCTGGGGAAACGCTCGGCTGAGTATAAGGAAGATGTGGAGCCGATGGAGGCTAATTCTCTTGCTTTGGTAGTTCATGGGGACTCTGCTCGTGGTGGCACTACCAAGAAGGGGCGTGTCCATCTCATTGCTAAGGACGGACGACGGGATATGCGGAGGCGGGATGGGAATTTGGAAGCAACCAGCTCTGGGGCTGCTGGTCAACTGACGGGGCCAAGTGTGGCGCCCCGTCAGGAGTAATGGCTTGCTTAAGTTGGAACTGCCGAGGAATTGGGAATCCTCGGACAGTTCGCGACCTTATCGCTTTGGCGAAAGGTAGGAATTCCCGTATTGTTTTTCTGTGTGAGACTCGTCAAAAGGTTGATAGGGTGTGTCGTCTTAAGCGTCGGTTAGGATTGAATGGTTTTGCTGGTATGAGTAGTGAGGGTCTTAGTGGAGGTTTAGCTCTTTTTTGGGATGATAGTATGTATCTCGAGATCCAGTCTATGAATGAAAGACATATCGATGCGTATGTTCGTTTTTCTCCAGATGATCCGATGTGGCGCCTAACCTGTATTTATGGAGAGCCGCGTACAGAAAATAGGCACCGTATGTGGGAGTTCCTTATTTCCCTCAAGTCTCGGTCTTCATTGCCATGGCTGGTTATAGGCGATTTTAACGAAGCCCTGTGGCAGTTCGAACATATGTCCAATTCTGCCCGGCCGGAGCGTCTCATGGCTGCATTTCGTGAAACACTATCCCTTTGTGGTCTTCGAGACATTGGTTTTGAGGGAGTGCCCTTCACTTATGATAACAAGCGTCGTACTCCGTTCAATGTGAAAGTTCGCTTGGACAGAGCTGTGGCTACTGATGAATGGCGTGATATTTTCTCTAATGCTTCTGTTGTGCACCTGGTCTCGCCATGCTCTGACCATTGTCCTATTATGCTCAGCTTTGAGGTGCTACCGCAGGGGGCTTTCAAAAGGCGTTGCAGGCAGTATGAAGTGTGTTGGGAACGGGCCGGCGAACTCCCGGAGATTATTCAAAAGGCGTGGCAGGGGGGAGGCATGAAGTCGGACCTTGCGGCCATTAACAATGGCTTGGCTCATGTGATGCGGTCGTTACAGGCGTGGAGTAAGGAAAAATTTGGAAATGTTATTCGCGAAGTTGAGCAGATAAGGGAAAGGCTAAATCAGCTAATGATGCATGGTGCGTCTCAGGATGAAATCCGGCCTGTAATGGACAGGATGAACGAGTTGCTGTATAGAGAGGAAATGTTGTGGATGCAAAGATCAAGGGTAAATTGGTTGCGTGAGGGAGACAGGAACACAAAGTTTTTTCATCGCTGCGCTGCTTGGAGAGCGAAGAAAAATCTTATTGTGAAGCTGAAGGACAGTACAGGCAGATGGGTGACTGATTCTTCAGAGCTAGGGACTATGGCTACGTCCTTTTTTCAGGAGCTTTTCTGTAAGGACTACTCGATAAATCATTCTGCGGTGGTCAGCTTGTTTGATGTGCAGGTTACCTCGGATATGAATGAGCAATTATGCAAAGGGTTCTCTGCTGAGGAGATATCGGACGCCTTGTTTCAAATTGGACCACTAAAAGCTCCAGGCCCAGACGGGTTTCCAGCGCGGTTTTATCAAAGAAATTGGGACATAATGAAAGACGAGGTGATAGCGGCAGTCCGCCAATTTTTTCAATCCAATGTGATGCCTGAAGATGTGAATAAGACTGCAATTGTGCTCATCCCGAAAACAGCTAATCCTTCTGAGCTAAAGGATTTTCGGCCAATCAGCCTTTGTTCTGTTCTCTACAAAATTGTGGCAAAGTGTCTGGTTAACCGTCTTCGTCCAATTCTGGGTGATATAATTTCCTGTAATCAAAGTGCCTTTGTCCCAGGGCGACTTATTACTGATAACGCTCTTGTGGCTTTTGAATGCTTGCACTTTATAGAACAGTCTTCACTCTCAAATAATAATTTCTGCGCTTACAAACTTGATCTTTCAAAAGCTTATGACAGGGTGGACTGGGATTACTTAAAAGCGGTGATGGTGAAGCTAGGCTTTGCGGACCAATGGGTGAACTGGATCATGGCGTGCGTTACTACAGTAAGGTATTCAGTTAAATTTAATGGTACCCTGTTGGAGACTTTTAGGCCTTCACGAGGCTTGCGTCAAGGTGACCCGTTATCCCCCTTTCTATTTCTCTTTGTTGCTGATGGTCTTTCTGCCCTGTTAAAGAGAGAGGTTCAGGAAAGAAGGATTGTGCCTTTAAGAGTTTGTCGTCGTGCTCCCGGTGTATCCCACCTCTTGTTTGCTGATGATAGCCTACTGTTCTTCAAAGCTGAGTTGGAGCAAGCTGAGCGGGTGCGGGCTGTTCTGGGTGAATATGCTTCAAGTACAGGACAACAAATCAATCCTCAAAAATGCTCCATTCTGTTTGGTCCTTCTTGTGCGCAGGAGGTTCAGAGGGATATTAAAAGCTCTTTGCAGGTAGCTCAATCCTCTTTCGAAGCTAAGTATTTGGGACTGCCAACACCTGAGGGACGTATGTCGAAGGGGAAGTTCCAAAGTCTTCAAGCAAAGCTCAGTAAGCGTCTTATGGCCTGGACAGATTCTCACCTTTCTATGGGAGGGAAGGAAATTCTAATTAAAGCGGTGGCGCAAGCGATTCCTACCTATGTTATGGGTGTTTTCAAACTGCCGGCAGGCCTGTGTGACGATCTCACCAGGTTGATTCGTAACTTTTGGTGGGGCGCGGAGAATGGTAAGCGTCGCACGCACTGGATAGCATGGGATAATATGACGCGTCCGAAGTCGCAGGGAGGCATTGGTTTTAGAGACATGCGGGTGTTCAACCAGGCGCTTCTTGCGCGCCAAGCCTGGCGCCTCATTCAGAATCCGGATAGTTTATGTGCTCAGGTTCTTAAGGCCCGCTACTTCCCTAATGGGAATTTAATTGACACTGTTTTTTCGGGTAATGGGTCAGTGACCTGGCATGCTATTGAGTATGGTTTGGAATTGCTTCGAAAAGGTTTAATTTGGCGGATTGGCAATGGTGCTCAGGTGCGGATATGGAGGGACCCGTGGATCCCGCGTGACTTGCTTCTGCGGCCCATCACGCCGCGGCGACGCTGTCGTCTCAAATGGGTGGCTGATCTCCTAACCCCGGCGGGAACCTGGAATCAGGACATCCTTCAGCAATATTTTTGCCCTGTTGACGTGACAGATATAAACAGAATTACCCCTTCTACAAGGAATGAATCAGATTTCATTGCATGGCACCCTGATAAAAAGGGTATTTTCTCGGTCCGAAGTGCATACAATCTGGGGCTTGCGGAACAGCGTAGGACAGTGGGTGAAGGGGCGTCAAGTGCTCGGCCAGATGGCTCCCATCCGGTCTGGCGGCTTCTTTGGAATTGTCCAGTTCCCCACAAGGTGCGCATTTTCGCTTGGAGAGTGGCCACTAATGCTCTTGCTACCCAGGTAAACAAAGCGCATAGGGGATTGGCGGTCGACGGCATGTGTCTAATATGTGGGCAGGAAGAGGAGAACACTTATCATGCCTTGATCCGCTGCCACCACGCACGAGCGCTATGGCAAGCTATGCATAGCGTGTGGGATCTGCCGACTGAGGACTCTCTTCGCATCCAGGGGACTGAGTGGATCCTAACTCTAATCTCCACTCTGGACGAGGGTCAGCGTATGTGTGTGCTTATGCTTCTGTGGCGTATCTGGTACATCCGCAATGAAGTCACACATGATAAGCAGCCGACCCCCGTCGAGTCTTCAAAGCGGTTCCTCCTTAGCTATGTCGAATCTTTGCTGTCTATTCACCAGTTTCCTCAGGCGGACTTCACTAAAGGTAAGCAAGTTGTGGATCCTTCAAGTTACTCATTACGTTCTGGTGCTCGTGCAGGTGTGTCTCAAGCAGAGCGACTTAGCTGGATTCCCCCGCCGGTTGGATGGACAAAGCTAAATGTGGATGGAGCCTACGATGATGAGAACAATCAGGCTGGTGCTGGCATGGTGCTGCGTGACCATCTGGGGGTAGTCATATTTGCTGCATGTCGTTCATTAAAGAACTGCTCGGGTGCGTTGGACGCGGAGTTGGCGGCTTGCAGTGAAGGCATTATGTTGGCACACCAATGGACGAACTTGCCGATTTTGATGGAGTCGGATTGTGCGGAGGCTATTGCGATGCTTTCGTCAAATTGCCTAGATCGATCCATCTTTGCGCATAGGGTCCAAGAGACGAAGCAGTTGATATATGGCGAAAGGGAGGTGCGCCTAAACCGAATATCTAGAGACCAGAATAGAGTGAGTCATGAGCTAGCGAGACTTGGGAAATGCGCCGGCCGTACGGCGTGCTGGCTTGGTATCTGTCCAGCTGCTATTGAACATTGTGTTGCTCGGGATTGTATTTGTTCTGGTTGAGTAATATAATCCCTTTCTTCGCAAAAAAAAAGCTGGCTGGTATGGGACTTTCCAATTTATTGCTTCCTAGGCTTAGATCACTTAGGCTTGAGAGCTTTCCAAAAGATACAGGAACATGGCCATTGAAGTTGTTCGATGATAAATCTATTATCTGTAGGTTTGAAGCGTTACCTAGAGAAGCTGGGATGAGACCCTCGAACATGCTAGAATCCATGGATAGAACTTCGAGTCCAGGGAAGGAATTGCCCATGTTGAGTGGTAATGTCTTGCCTAACATGGTACTATGCAAGGCGAGTCCCCATAGAGACGACAGATTAAGCAAAGCATGTGGGAATCCACCAGATAGACTATTTCCTCCTAGCGCCAACACCCGCAAATTTGACAGTTTCCCAAGCTCATCAGGAATGCTTCCCGTCAGATTATTGAATGCAACACGGAGATATTCTAGGCGAGTGAGGTTGCTGAGAGTTGGAGGGATGGTTCCAGTGAGATGATTATGTGACAGCCATAAATGCGATAGGTTGGAGATGAGGTCTAATCTGTGGGGAATCTCGCCTTTTAGGAGGTTTCTGTAGAGGTATAATGTTCTCAGGTTCGAGCAATTCGTGATTCCATCTGGAATAGTGCCGTGCAAAGAGTTGTTACTCAGGTCAAGGACTTGCAGTTTTTGGAGATGGTTGAGGAGAGCTAACTGGCCAGAGAAATGATTTGTTGACAAGTTAAGAGTACGAAGGAATGTTAGATTTCCAAGAGACGGGGAGATTGGGCCTGACAAACCGTGATCACCGACGTCCAGCGTGGTGACACGCCCTGGGTGCCTCCGGCTGCACGCGACGCCCTTCCACTGGCAGAAGTGGGTGCTTGTGTTCCAATTGTTGAAGACTCCATTTGGATCGTGGGTGACGGCCTGCCTGAAATCGAGCAAGGAAAGCATATCCGTGCCGTTCTCAGGGACCGTTGAGGAATGGATGTTACCAACGCCATAACACAACAGCAGCAGTGCCAACAGTACAGGCATGGCGAGTTTCATGGCCTGCTTGGAAAACATAAAGGCCCCGGTCACCTGCAAGATATGAAAGCATAAACCATGATAAGCCTCGCCCAAATGGTGCAATTAAAAGCACATGAAAGTGCGCGGACCGCGTGCGTACTTTGAAGCACAAAAATGTAGCTTTGCCAAAATGTTTGCACTTGATCAGTCGAAACATTAATAAGATGACAAGCCTGACAGCAAGACACAAGCCACAACAATGCACCTCTGGGATCTGCTCGGCCGGAGCGCAAACACGGCGGCCTTTTTTCTGCTCTGTTTCGCCGAGCGGTGGTGTGTGAACTCTGAACTTTGGGTTGGAGGCTCAGCCTCAGCCCGAGGGGTTTAAAAACACTTCTGCAGCAGTGTGACCAGCGTTACATCCGCACACTTGGGGTTGCATCTGCCACTGGCACGCGTTATCTTAGCTTGACCGTCGTCGGAGTGAAGAGTCCGTCAAACTTTCCGGCGCGCGTACCAATTTTCACCGCTGCCGTCGCTGTCTGAGCTCGACATCATCGCGGCATGTCCAGCATCGAATCCCAAAGCTCTTCAGCCGGAACTGGACAACACTGTTGCAGCTTGCCCGGCTCTGTACTTTCCAGCTCTTTACCTGTAGCCAGACATGATTGTTGCTGCTTGCCCGGCTCTGTACCCTCGGACGGAACCATCTAACAAAGCGTTTTTTTTTACATTTTGTTTTAAGACACTTCGAAGTTCTCAAAAAATATAAAATTATTTTATAAAATAGTGTATACTATGAAAAACCATCTAAACAAAGATCTTCAGCGTTGATGTATCACTTGTCTCGAACCGTTTCGATGGTACGCAAGGCCTCGTTTGTGCCAGACCAATAAGGAAAAACATATGATTTTGGAGGAGTGAGCTCCGTAGGAAAATTATCATAAAGTTTCGAACACGTAAATGGACCACAACAATTTCTCTTTTGAAATTCCTATAGGATATGATGACATCTGGAATAAATTATTGATCATAAGAATTCCTCTTGGAAATTCCCATCGAATAACCCATTGCATAGGGAGGAAAACAAACAGGAGGTGTGACCTAGCATTTTCTTCTATCGGTGTCTAAAGTTGTTACGCGTTTCACTATAATAAGAAAAGTTTTTGTGATTTTCCCATGTGACATTCAAAAGACAATTTTGTAGGTTTCTTGTGTTTTCACATCATGTATGGATCTAGACAAACCACTTTCATGAATACCAATTATCGGATTCTTCTTCTACCAGTGTCGAACAGAACATGCTAAACAAAATCTTGGTAGAAACCTATTTGATTTAGATTGGCGAAAATTGCACGGATTTTATAAAACTATATGCTATGGCCCGAATCCATAATCAATCCTATTTTTGATAGGACAGGTTGAGAATTGATTTAAATCTTTTTTCCGTTGCATCACTAACCATAATACTTGTGACATTTTATTTAGTTCCAGGTTCTATTTTTCTCAATTCTCTTTTTGCGAGCGTCATCTTGAAGAGAACATTTGTACATATACACAGGAGAGAAAAGATAAATATGGTGCTCGTGTGATGTGGCTCATCCTTACCCTTTGATTCTCGCTTCTTCCGCTTGAAACAAGAGGGCATATTGAGTACATTGTGCGTATAACGGGTTTAGGGTGTACATGTGTAATATAGAGAGACATATTGGGTGCACTAGCATATTTGAGGTGTACTAGTATATTAAGCCGCTTGAAATTTTTAAAAAGATTTATAGAAATCATGCCACAGAGTTTTAAATCCAAATTCAATCCATTGATCAAGAAAAAAAAAGATAAATCCGATTGTGAATTGGTGGAACAATAAAAACTACATTATTATTTTTATATAATCTCCAACACTAGAGATGCGGCTAAAATATATACATGTGGAAACTTTTTTGAAAATCTTGTTGCAAGGAACATGGTGTTTCAAATAGAACGTGTTTTGAATACTCAGTTTAAAATTTAAGAAGTTTTAACTTTTGATTTTGAGATGAAATACGCAAGTGCAGCACAACTCACACAACCGAAGAACCAATCGATCAATCTATCCTCGCGCGTGAATAAGGTGTGGAGAAAGAAAATGGGCTTAGTTCGGTTCGCGATCGCGTCGATCGTTTGACCTAGTTCGGTGGGCTGCATTTTGGTAAAGTTGAGGTGCGTGTCGTCGGTGTTTGGTTGGGCTTTTCAGTAACTTTCCACTGAAAAAAGCTACAGCCCAACCAAACAGTCAACTTTTCAGCAGTTTTTGTTAATGATAGCTGTGGGCTTTACAGTGCAAATTCAGTTATTTGGAAAAACTGCCTTCTGCCAGTTTTTGTAATGTGCTGATGTTTCTATACTCATGTTCCAAAATGCTGTAGATTGTTTGGATAAACCAGAAGCCACATGTTTACTTTCCCACAGCCACAACAGTTTTTCCAGATAGCCAGCCAACAACAGCTTTGTCAACAGCTACACCCAACCAAACAGGATCGCGCTCGAAAGCCCGATATTTGGTCAAATCGGTATAATTCATAGGTATGTATAACATTTTAGGTCGGATTAAAAATGGTTGTTTGGATAATCAGTTTTGGACTAGTAGAAATACGTCATTTTGACTTACATTTGAAAAAAAATAATCTAGTGAGTTTCCATAGAAAATCGAAGAAGGTCGGGCCAGCAAACGATGCTGGCGAGGCAATGCCATACCTCGCCAGATCCCGCGTGCTCTCCTATCTTTGGCTTCCCCAATGTCGTTGTAGCCCTGTCCCCGTCTTCCTCGGCTCGCTGACCTTGCCAGATCTCGTTCCCTCGACTCGACCGAGACCACTCGCCGGTGGCATGGTTGCATCCTCAGCTTTCCCCCATGCTCGGTGGCGCGGCGAGCTCCTCCAAAGCTACCGGCAAGATGGCGTAGCTACACCCACCCGGCTGCCTTCCTCCACCCGATTTCGGATGATAGTTGGGCTCCTCTCTCGAGCAGCGACGCCCACCGCAAGAGAGATAATGCCTCTCCTGTCGTCCTTACCGCTGACATGCCGCGTCCTCCACCTTCCCCCGAGCTTGGCAGCGTGGCAAGCTCCTCGAGACTACCGGTATAAGAGGGTGTTTGGTTGGGCTTTCCATTGAAAAAAGCTATAGCCCAACCAAATGGCAAGCTTTTCAGCAGTTTTTGTCAATTGTAGTTGTGGGCTTTACAGTGCAAATTCAGCTATTTGGAAAAGTTCCCTTTTACCAGCTTTTTGTAATGTGCTGAAACTTCTATGCTCATTTTCTAACATGTTGTATATGGTTTGGATCAAGCAAAAATTATATGTTCACTTTTCCATAGCCATATCAGCTTTTCGAAACAGCCAGTCAATAACAATTTTATTAACAGTCACAACCCAACTAAATAGGCCCTAAGACAGCACGGCCGTGTGTGCCCACCTTCCTTCGGCTGATTGAGCTCTCGTTCCTCGACCTCATTGAGAAAGCGCGAGAAACGGGCATTGTGACACAAGGTGGCCGATGCTAATCCAAACAACAAATTACAAGCGAAAATAGATACAAGAGTCATTCATGTGCACAGTGAATTACATTTGTAATTTAATACGGTTGTTTATTTTCTCGCAGTCGCCAATGATTGGGCCTAATTCCCGCTTGAAGCCGTTTGCGGTGGCGGCCGTAAACGAGACCGTCGACCCCCAAAATCTCCCGGACCACATGGGTCGGAAGCGGAAGCGAAAGCTGCGCGCCCCCAATGCCGAGCTGCCGGAGGAGCTGGCCGAGCCAGAAATGGCAGGGCAGGAAGTCGAGGAGGATTACGACGACTCCGCGACGAACCCACCAACGGCGGTGCTCGATTACAGCGATGAGGAGGAGGAGGACGTCGAGGGGCTTCTGGAGCCGTTCAGCAGGGACGAACTCCTGGACCTCCTGGCCGAGGCCTGCCTCCGGGACCCCGCCCTGCTCTCCCGCCTCGCCGCCTCCGCGACCTCCGACGCCGCGCACCGCCGCCTCTTCGTCCACGGCCTCGGCCCCGGCGCCACCTCCGCCGCGCTGGCCGCCGCCTTCGCCCCCTTCGGCGCCCTCGACGAGTGCCACGCCGTGGCCGACCGCGCCACGGGCTGCTGTAGGGGATACGGCTTCGTCACCTTCCGCCGCCGCTCCGCGGCCCGCCGCGCGCTCGCCGACGCGTCCAAGCGCGTCGGCGACCGCCCCGTCGCCTGCCAGGTCGCCTCGCTCGGCCCCGCCGGCCCCTCCACGGTCCGCTCCGACCGCAGGCTCTTCGTGGACAAGGTGCCCGCGCGCGCCTCGCACGACGAGCTGAGGAGGTTCTTCTCCGAGTTCGGCGAGATCGAGGCGGGGCCCCTCGGCGCCGACCGCACCACCGGGCAGTTACGCGGGTACGCCATCTTCCTCTACCAGTCGCCCGAGGGGCTCACCAAGGCGCTCAAGGAGCCCAGGAAGGTGTTCGACGGGTGCGAGCTCTACTGCCGGCGCGCGCACAGGGTGGCCAAGAAGAAGCGTGCGGCCACCGCCGCACCTGCAGACGCCGGTGGCCAGAGCAATGGCGCTGGCTCTGCGGCCTTGCCCACTGTCCAAGCGAAGGAGCTTGCATCGACGTCCACGACGCAGCAGCTTCCTGGATCATCAAATCCGCCGGTGGCAAAGGGGAGTAGCTCACCCGCGGTTCTCTTCTGTCAGAATGCCAGGGCGAGCGGGGCTGGTCTCTTGGGTGCATCCCCGTCGGCCACTGTTGTGCCCTCTTCGCCGGGTCAGAGCACGCTGGGCAACCATTCTGGAGCAGTCCAGAGTAGCCGGCTGTCTTCCATGGGCATGTCGACTTCGACGTCCCAGGCTGGTCAGGGATCAACTAGACGAGGATTGGTACAGCGTTACCTTGGACGATAGGTAAAAAATAACATGATCCTTTGCTAGACAAGCAACGAATGAAACGTATTGTAGGCACTAATTGCATATTGAACATGTGAAAATAAGAAAGAGAGGCCTTGGTCATCTCACTAGATCTCATGGTTTACAATTGCTCTAGTTCTTATCATCTGATGAATGATTCTTTCCAAAAGAATGCCAAATTTGGAATACTTTATGCTATAAGAGCAGGCAATAACCTGTGACCAAATGCATCTTGGTTATCATCCTAGAGAAGAGGAGCAAAAGCTGAGAGTTATGATGACTCTTTTGTAAGTAGATTATTTGGGTAATGAGGAAAATAAACCACCTCCGTTCTCAAAACTTCTGATTTCACGGAGCCTCTGAGGTCTGAGTTTTTGCTCTGGTGTCACTTTTTTTTACAGGGGCAGATGGATGGAGAAATGAGAGATTAAGAATGCCTCTGCAAAATTCTAAGCTGGAGTTGCTGTTTGCTACCAAGAGAAGAGACAATCTGTGATGACAATATTTCTGCTAATTGAATTTTGCTTCTCCTTGATGTAATTATGGGTCTTAACGGGCAGCAAGCTATTAACTTTCTTATTTGAAACTCTCTGTTTTGGTTTGCAAGACTCTAAAGCGGATCCTAAGAAATTCAGGTAACCGTACCCGTTTGGAACTTCCTCCGTAGGGAACATTTTAATTCCCACAGGAGTCGCCGCACGGGCGATTTCGAGCAGCCAACGGAAAAGGAAAATGGTCTTTCTTCAGTTTGGTAAAGAAAAGGAAGAACAACCCGGTTAGAATAGGTGTCCCCGGTTTTGAACTTGATTTTCTATGGATTCCTGCAAGAGTTGAACAGTTTGTATTCCAGACAGACTCTGAGAGACCTGTTTGGTAGACAGGAATTTCACATAAATCAGTTCAATTTTCATAGGGAACAGGGAAAATTTCAGGAATTCCAAACGGGGCAAGGTGAAAATTGGGCAAACGTAACACATCGACGCCGAAGCTTCAGTTATGTTCCTTGGGCATTATTATCTTCTTAGAGTGAAATCACGGAACTGATGTAAACCATCCAATTTTGGTCCATTTCGTTTTCTGCAGTACTCAGTATTTGAAGGTTTGCTCTCTACCAGACACCCGACTGTACATACTTGTGTTTGAAGCCTCTCTATCCCGTCATCGTCACGGGACGTGGCCGCCATTGGAGCTGTGTCTGTGCTGCAAGCACGAAGACGAGAAGGGCTGTGCCCCAACGAGGAAGAAGACACGAAGGACGTGCAGCACGGGCCACCGGTTCCTCCTCGCCTCCTCCTCTGGTATGACCCAATTCCTGCGCACCCCATTGCTTTCGCAGACTGTTAAGCCGTGGTGCGAGGAAGGTGTTTGACGAAATGCCGGAGCCAGGAGCTGTCACGCAGTCGCACGGCGTCGCCGGATTGAGGGTGCAGGTTCGACGAAGTCCCCGGATGCGGGTGCCTCAGCGGGATCGGTGGTCCGACAAGCAGGCGTGCCTGTGCTGTTGGGAGCGTGATGCACCAGTTCTTGGTAGGACAGAGAAGACGCCGCGATATGGATGCATCTTGGAAGTTGTGACGGATGGCTTGCATTCAGCTCATCACGACATGGCAAAGGCGGATGCGTTTTGTTCAGCACTTCATTCAGCGGCCTGGGCTCCAGTTGTTTGGGTGGGCATATTCGCTGTTCGTCATTCAGGCACCTGATCCTCCTCCTCCTGCTGCTCCAAGAGCCTGTCTACCGAAGGCAGACAGACAAAGAGGCAAGACTCGAGTCGAAGAGGTTGTGCCACGATGGGGGCTAGTTTGATTTTCTGATTAGTCTGTGGGCGTAATCTGACCAGAACTGCACTCATATGTCGGGCGCAGATACGGATTTATGCCTTTAATGACCTGGTTCTACGTGAATTAGCTTTTGCTTGTTTTGGTGGTATCTGAAGCATGACTGGTGGATGGGGGAGAGGGTTCTGAATTATGATCCTCAGTGAGGTTATAGGCATAAATCCTGATTGGATTAAGTAATCATTTCAGGTCAGGTAATAAAAAAGGCTCCTAGCCCTATGGCACCAGCAAGTTGTGGACCTTACAGTCCTCGCTACAATGGCTCTCTAGCAGAGGCGTCTGCAAGTCGGCATTACTCGATTCGAATCTGGTGGTGTTCAAACAAACATGAAGGCTTGTTACTCACACTGCACTATTTTGAGTAAATTGCAATTTGGACCAGGAAAACTGGCCGGTTCAGTTAGCCGGCCCCATATGTTAGACGCCACTAAGGCCGTCAAGTGCGCCTGAGCTGGTAATGGCTCCATGTTGGATTTGTGAGGGCCAATAAGCTTGTGATGCCGCCGTTTATCCCGCTCTTGTGTTCTCCATCAATGGGCTCGCGTCACTGCTGTCAAAGAATCCAGGTCTCAAGGATCCAATAAACACGGCAATGCCACCATCTTAGGGTGGCAAATGGTGTGGAAGACTGTACAAGAGCTGAAGCTTCCATGATGCCCATTAAACCTGGAATCTTGGTCCCGGTAGGGGATGGGGATTTTACCCCTCACAAATCCAACATGGAGTGGTTGCCACCTCGGGTGCACGTGTCGGCCTCAGTGGAGCCTGACATATGGGCCCACTAACTGAACCGGCCGGTTTTTCTTTGAACCGAGCTAACACCTGGTCCAAAGTGCAAAACTATATTAGACTCTTTGGTGTTAAGTGCATGATTTGAACGTACATGGTGCAAATTGCAACTAGTGACACAATACTGGTCCAAACTGCAATTTACTCCACTATTTTACATCAACCTTTGGCTTTCCTCATCAAGGAAGCAGAGATGGAGCAATGGCTATTTGTTACATGGTATTTCTGGGATACCATAGTCAATGCTTGTACAGGTGATAAAGTAATCTAGCAATTAGACTACATTGTGGCCCAGGCGCCTATTTGGTGTGCTTGGCCTTGTGCAACATTCAGTGTACCCTCATGTTTGCAGAGGTGGAATGCAGTTATCCCAAATGTCATCTAATGTATCGTCTGCCACCACAACCGGTCTCCCTTTGGCAGTTGAAGAAGACTGCAGCCACGGGTGGGCCTAGACTGTAAAATGCTGAGAAGTCCCTTGTGTTAAAATTTGGTCTCCATCCTGGTGCATAAATGGTCTGCTGGATAGATTGACGGAAAATCACAAAGACAAAGCGATGTATTCCTGCTGTTGGCGTCGGACTTTCGTAGCTGACTATCTCGTTTCCTGAAATATAGCTTTTAGAAGTTTGAAGAGCAAATTTATGCAAATATTATGCCTCAGGTCTCTTTGGTGCTTTCAAGCTTCAAATTCAACTTAAATCTGTCCATTTTTCAGACAGACAGTTAGATTATGCAAGTTTAAGCAGTCATTTGAATATTTCTCTACAATGGTTCAATGTGGAAGTCAGTGATTATGCTGTCTACTGGGATGGTGTATGTTGAGTAATATTGTTTTACTCTGTGGGTTGTACAAATACCTACTTAGTTTGTATTGTTAACGGAGTTGCGAAGTATATTTTTTATATTTCAATATAAACAAGATATGGATATCAGCAGGACTGCCAAAGGGTAGATCCATTATAAATGACTATGCAATTCTTCTAAACATTTAAATCATGGAAATGAGAGGCAAAAGAATGGGAAGAACCCACCATAGCTTGCATTTGTTGATTCTGGAATGTCTGTCACCAACCTGTGAGACGTGCACACAACTGTAAAGCAACTCTTTTGCTTTGGTATTTAAATTCATTCATTGCAAATGTTTCAGATCTTACCAATGAAGGTATTCTCTTTTGGTTGGATTGCTTGGACTTGGTGAGTCAGGATCCACCATCACCTATCGGTAAGTTTGTTATCATTCTTCGTTAGAAGCATAAACTGAAATTCTCGTTATATGTTGAATTGTTTATGCAGATAAAGATTTCTTTGTAATGTTTGCCATGATTAATTTTTTGCTTGTTTTCTGACAAGCCAATGACATTATTCTTCTAAATTACTATGGCCGTATAATTTGATTTGTAGGATCTGAGCTGTCCAATTGTTGGTACACTTTTTTGACAAAATGAAGTGTAGTGAAGTCTAATCAAGTGTTATTTTCTTAGTGCTATTTTCAAAGCATCTTAATGAGGCCAGAAACTTAGTGCTATTTTCAAAGCATCTTAATGAGGCCAGAAAAATACTTGGATATTCACAATACATCCATTGCTGGAAATAATCATGGTGGTTCCAGGTTCCTATAGCCTGTATGTCTATGCCGATGTGTATAACTTCACTTTTCAATGTGTGTCCGCATGCAAAGATGCTGGTATATTTGCTTACACTAGCAAAAGCAAGGTAAACATCTTTATAGGATATATTTTAAATAAAATATAGAACTGCAAAAAGTCTTTCTCAAGCAACAAGGACAGCTTTTAAATCTTCACAGAGCCAAGATTCTTGGCTTTCAGCGATCTATAGATGCTGAAAACAACTTTTAAGTGGGTGTACTCCGCAATGTTGTCTTGCAGCATAATGTTTTAGAGAAAAAATGGTGATCTGACCTAGCCCCTTGAAGTTGTAGTGTTTTTTTTTGAGAACAGCCTTGAAGTTGTAGTTAACTGCTGTTTTGTTAGATCAAAGGCAGAAAACTTAATTTTAAACCATATTCAATGCTGCAAAGAGGTAGAGTGGTAGTTATGAACTCACCAAAGTGTAAAGGTTCCTCATGTCACGTCCAGCAATCTCAATCCTTGGCTCATTCAGTACTTGTGAAGGCTTGAGCTCAGATCCATTAGTCAGCTCCCTATTGTTGTATAGGATTTTGAGTGATGCTGATTTGATAAATGGGTCCAAGATATCTCCAACTACGTTGCCTACGACAAGTGGATCCCTTGACATTGTTGGCTAAGATTGGTAATCTTGGGGAGATTAAGTAGTATTGCTCGAGAGGAGCTAACTTGGCCTCTTAAGTGTGAATTTGGGTGAAATGAAGTGCAGGTCTGTGCTCTATATATACTCAGTCCTAGATGCCGAACCATTCGTGACGACTGAAACTATTAGCTCTGGACGCCATGGTACCTTACTTTAGACTGTAAACAATGATATCAGTTGCCATCACTTGAAATATTTCGGGCTGTCCACCCCCTCTGGGCCTACACCAATGGAAGAAGTGCTTGCTGCAATTCCACATAGGTAAATACAATGTGATGTATCACATTCTTTTATTCTCTATACCTAGAGCCTAACATATAGGTGTCAGTGTCTCCCACACTGATGTATTATGTTCTTCGTTTTCAGCTATAAACCTCCCCTCCCTCTTTCTGACAGTAAGGAGTTTTAGGTAAATGCAAGCGCCTGTAAGCTTGCTCAGGGTAAGGTTATATTCCTCTGTCTTGTAACATGTTGGACATACATGCTAAAAAGTGGTTATTGCAGTGAGAATTCTTTTCTGGAAGTAAGATGAAATTAAGTTTCTTAATTTGTATAAACATGGTGGGATGAGAATACTATACCGCAATTATAAAATTTGGTAGGGTATTTTCTTGATAAGTTTATCAATTGTTTGGTGTCTTCTCCTAACTGGATGCTTGAGATGCTAATTTACAGGTGTATGGTCTATCTCCTTGCATGTCATCATCCAGAATTCAGAATCATGTCCTGTTCATATCCCTCAAAGATTATAGACAACTTCTGTTTGTTTTCACATATTGAGGTGGGGGCATCAACGTTTATTTTAATCTCCTGTTACTTCAATTACTTATTCTGTAAATTTGCCACTGAAAACTGCTTCTCTCTATTGATGTCAGTCAGGAGTAGTCCTCCTTAATCCTTCCTTGTGGCTTACACTCGAAGCAGACTGAATCCCTTTTTCCTAGGAGCTGTTTGGAACAGAAAACATGGTGTGTTGGTAATGCAATATTTTTAATATCTGTTCTGATTTACCAATGTAACTTGTGGAGAAATGTAAGATTAGTTTTGCCCCTATTCTATAATAAAGTGCTCTCTTTCTTCGGAACATAGTGTCAATAAATATAAGCATCGATTCATTTGCGTTTGCCTCCTAAAAATTTTACTGGCCTTTGTTCTGTTGGCATATAATATTATCTTGGATCATGCTGTGTTTCAGGAAGTATGCATGTATCTCTACTACATAAGATCATAGTCATTTTGTAATGTTTTGTTCCTTTAGGAAAATAAAGGATCCGTTAATTAATTTAGTATTGCTCAATGAACATATCTTAGTACAATTCACTAACCATATTTGAAGTTAAAAATCTCCATATCATACTTAAGGATTCACTTTTTTCTTTTGCGGGGAAATACTTAAGGATCCACTTGAAGATTTTGGTTCTGATGTCTACTGTGCATCTATTGCAAATGCATCCACCCAACCACATTCTATTTCAGTTTACCTCTTCTGTTCTAGTTTATTGATGGAGACCTCAACATAAGTTCTTGTGAACACTTGCAGAATTATTTGTTCTTTGAAATATGTGCTATTCCAACTGTGTGATGGAATATCATTTGCAAAACATTCTGCCATAATTGTTTTTGTTTTCCTTAAGAAAAATAAAACTGTCTAGGCAGTTTACTTAGACTTAAGACAAAAGATGAGGCAAAGGTGTGTTAGATAAGGCCTACAGATCTTGATTAGTAGGGGACCATATAATCTAATTTTAATCTTTGTACTTTACGGTAAAGGTTTATGTGGACTTCATTCTCCTGATACTGCAACCTTACTAGCATTCTGCAGGTTTTCAGCTATGCAAGTTTCGGCATTTTCTACACCATAACTCATAAGCAATTTCTAAAAGTTGGGGCAAGAAGCTTAATATTGAGATCAAAGGTAATTAACGTCAATGACGCAAGAGTGTTATATCTCAAACCGAAATGTTAAATTATCCTGCCACTTTAATGAGTTCCAAATAAGAGTTTAGTTAACACGATGATGGATTGATGATGAACCTTTAAGTTGATGGAATATGTGGATCTCCTTTTGGTTAGGTTTATGGCTACACAATCTTGATCCTTGACCAATAAATAAAACAGTGCCGCCCTTCACGTGGGCATATCCCATTGGTCCAGCCGTTCCAATGGTGAATGGGACTTGGAAAATGATAGACATGGGCTATCCAAGTACAGAAACAGACATTTGACAGTGAAACTTCCAGCATGGAATTACATGAAAGAGACATGAATATGGAGGGGCAAAAAACTTCCAGAAACGGAAAAAATCTTGCCGAGTTTAGGACTACATGAAAATCTGGATTTTGCTTGACTGCTATGCTCTTCCATTGCTTTCTGATGAAAAAAATTAATCTGCTGCCTTCTGCTTTTGTGCTCTCACAAAGAAAAGTTGTAGGAGTTTTAAGCAATCATCATTATCTACCAGTATTACCCGGAGACCGTACGGCCTCTGAGTCTCTGGCATGGCAAATCCAGTTATTCTACTGTTATATTGAGAATTCTGAAGCCTGTTTGTCACATATGAGTTTAACTGTATACTGCAAAATTCCTGTGAAATTTCCGCGTTCCAGAAAGACCCTGACATGCCAAGAGAGTAACAGAGCAAGACAGCAGGACAGTTAGAATTGTTCAGGCAATGCTGGTAATATACTACTTCATCTACTACTACTATATCTACCCATTTTGTCATTGCCTCTAGGCTCTGGTGCACTGCCATGTTCTCTTGATGGAGATTTAGGCTGCCATGCCATGACAGTTGAACCGATCATCCAAAATTTGGACATGGACCGGAGAATCCTTCCGGAAACGGCTAGCATTGTGCACTTGAGCTAAGGCTTAAGCCTAAGAGTTGAGCTACTCTATTCTTCGGTCTCTTGCTGCCAGATAGCGTACGTGCGGCGTCGGTACATGTGCTGCAAGTTGCAGTATCGCCTCCATCAGTGGCGCCAGTGTTCTCGAGGCGAGTGCCGCGTGCCACAGATGGATGGATATCCGATCGAGCATCATCGCCGCTTTCTTGCTTGCTTGTTTGGGTTCTCAGTTCTAACTTGATCCAGTTGTGCTGCGTTGCATCACCATCTTATCAGTTTTCCTGCAGATCTGGAGGGAGAGTTCAATGTTACGGCACTCACGCACGACGACGACGGCACGAGCACGCTTCTAGTAGCAACTGCTAGAAACCGGTGCAAAGCTAGCTCCACTCCGGCCAGTTCTGATGTAGCCGTGTAGGCCGGTCTGGTTGGACACTCTGACTCTGTACTAACCAGCCGTTTATCAGTGCAAGCAACAAGCTGGGGCGTGCCCCTGATTAGCTAGCTGGTGAGGCAATAGCGTACCAAGGCGATATCGGCAGTAGCTCGTCCGGAAGGATGATCGGCGACAATGGGAGCGGATTCCTACCGGAGGTGGAAGTGGAGAATTTTGAGTTACAATTGGCTCTTGGAAAACTAAGCTGTTGGTGACCTTTGTTTCGATCCACAAGGGATGAACAAAAAAGGCGAAATGGACTCAAATTTATGGTAAACCCATGTCCTGGCCTCTCCGACATGTCTGAGGGGTACGTGAAAAGCATAGCCACTGCTGCTTCACCCTCAGATATTTCCTTAACCGGCCGAGCAGCGATCAATCACACTCGGAGCGCTTTACCTCTCGCATCCATTGCGATCGGCACGTCGGCGTCGCGGCCGAACTCGGAGCCCTCTCGCGTCGCAGCCACGGTTCAGTGTAACCGGCAACAATGATCTGAGCTCGCAACCGGCAACTTGGTAAACCAGCAACTTGGTAAAAAGGAGCCATATCATGCCATGTGCAGTATAACATCATCAACCAACTTGGCACTCATCACTCGCAGTTCGGCATTCCTCCCGGTCTTTCCGTCAACCGCATAATACTGCAAATAGTCCATGATATTCCTGAACTTGTGTGGACATCCAACAACATTTTCTTCATAGGCCAATATGATCTAACCGTCGCTATCACTGCACCACGATGCGATGCGATGCTTATTTAGTAAACAAGCCGTAGTCTTAGTCGAAAGCAGATCGCGGGAACGTCACATTCATATATTGTTCTGCCTAAAAAGAGATCGAGCAATAATAAACTTATGCAGATAGCCTGCAACTGTGTATAATCCTCTGCATAAATGACACCCAAGTAGTAGTACAGAAAACTGAAGGCAAGAAAGTTATGACATTCCTTCGCCCCAAAAATCTACCGTAGTGTTCTGCATTCTCCTCTAATTAAGAAAATCGGTCAAAAGAACTCTGGCATTAGCTGCATACTTGCACTACCGGATTCAACAACATTTTCCATTCTTTCCATCAATTGCACACTGCAAATAGTCCATGATATTTCTGAATTTTGTGTGGGCAGCCAGCATCAGTTTCTTCATAGGCTGATATGATCTAACCGACTGTCACTGCACGACGATGCGATGCGATGCATATGGACAAGGTGCAGTCTTTGTTGAAAGCAGATCATGGAAATGTCACATTCAGAACAAATATGGACAAGGTGCAGTCTTAGTTGAAAGCAGATCATGGAAATGTCACATGCAGATATTGTTCTGCTTAAAAGGAAACTGGACAATAATAAACTTATGCGGAAAAGCTGTGCGACCGCGTGTAGTATTATGCAGTGAAGAGCCAAAGGTTCTCCCTCCCTCTTGTGCCGGCATCCAATCTCTCCTGCATAAATTATTGACACTCAAGTTGCAGTGCAGAAAACTGAAAGGCAAGAAAGTTAAACATTCCTCCCGCCCAAAAGTCCCGGAAGATGTTCTGCATTCTCCTCTAATTAAGCAGGTCAGTTGAAAAGAACTCTGTCATTAGCTGCATACTTGCGCTGCCGGATTCAAAGCGAGTGATCATTATGAGACTACAATCTACTTACGAGAAGTGCTTCTATACTCTCCTAACCTCTTTTTTGCACGATTTTAAAGCGATGCACTGATCTCAAAGCAGCTGGAGCTTGTGTTCATGGGCTTGGCCCATATCCAAACCCGCCCACCTGTCTCCACTTCTCAACCTGCCCCGCCCTCTACTCCTGTCTTCTCCATGCGCGCGCGGAGCCACCGCCGCCGCAACTCCACCCCGTCGCCGGCGCCGCACGCTCCGCACCGCCGGCCCCGCCGTCGCTGCTCCTCCGTGGTCGCCGCCGGCCGATGCTGCAGACGGACACGCCACCGCCACCCCCGCCCCATCGCCGGCGCCGCGCCTCCGCACCCAACGCCCCGTCGTGGCTGCGCTCCTTCTCGGTCGCTGCCGGCCGGTGCTGCAGGCGGAACCGCCGCCGCAGCCTCCGCCCCATCGCCGGTGCTTCGCACCCGACGCCAGCCCCGCCGCCGCCGTCTCCGCCCCATCATTGGCTTCTTGGAGTACAGCTCGGCGACGCTAGTGCCACTAGCGGGGACGCTGGGTGCGGCCGCTTTGGCCCCACGGTACGCCGGGCTAGTCATCTCGATCGAGAGGATGGCGCGCTCGCCGCGACTGGTGGGGCCGGAGGAGCGGGACTAGCTGTACGGCATGCTGACGGCGAGCGTGCGCGCGCAGCTCCGCGTGCGGCTGAGGGGCGCGGTGCCCGCAGCGGACCCGGGGCTGGCCGGCTAGTGGCGCGCGGCGCTGGGCGGGATCTTGGAGTGGCTGGCGCCGATGGTGCACGCGACGATACGTTGGCAGGGGGAGCGCAGCTTCGAGCAAAGGAAGATGACAGCGGCGGCGGCGGACATAACCGGACTGCCACCTCGGGGGCAGCGACGGCGGCAACACCTTCCTGCTGCAGACGCTGCACTTCGCCGACCGCGACAAAGTGGAGGCCGCCGTCGCAGAGCTCCTGGTCGGGCTAAACTACGTGTGGCGGTTCGAGAAGGAGATGAACTGCCGCACACTCTTCGCCGTCCACCGCGAGTTCATGGAGCGCAGCGATGTAAACGGAAGTGGCAATGGAACAGTAAGCTCGTGCGCCTAGACCGAGGAGGAGCGCACCCACGGCGGGGCGTTGGGTGCGGAGGCGCGACGCCAGCGATGGGGCGGGGGCGGCGGTGGCGTGTTCGTCTGCAGCACCGGCCGGCGGCGACCACGGAGGAGCAACGACGGCGGGGGCCGGTGGTGCGGAGCGCGTGGCGCTGGCGACGGGGTGGAGTTGCGGCGGCGGTGGCTCCGCGCGCGCATGGAGAAGACAGAAACAAAGGGCGGGGCGGGTTGAGAAGTGGAGGCAGGTGGGCGGGTTTGGATATGGGCTAAGCCCATGAACACAAGCTCCAACTGATTTGAGATCAATGCATCGCTTTAAACATCGTGCAAAAAGAGGTTAGAAGAGTATAGAAGCACTTCTCTCTACTTAATTATATAATGATGTCACCATGTGATTCATATTCGATGCGGCAAGCCTTTTAGGAGAAACATGACGAATGAACTATTCTGTGTTCAGAATGTTAGGCATAAGTGCAGGTAATTTCCAGCCGCATCTGCAAAAGTCGAAGAACCGGGAATGTATGCAAAGCAACATCGACGACGGCCGAAAGAAAGAAAGACTACTTTTCACTGGCCATTGACGTGATCGAAGTGAACATTAACTATGCATGGAGCTTGGCACATCAAAAAGAATTATAAGATCTGCTCGGGTAGGCCACAGATGCAGACATCTAGCTAGGGCATTTCAAAGATTTGAAATATATGCTCATGAAGGTGCAAAACCAAAACCATCGAACCAACCTTACGACCCTGTTTGGAAGAGGGGTATTTATTGGTAAAGTTTTAGTGTTTAGTTCAAATTTAAACTAATATCACTCTTCCACATACCCTCTAAATCGCAGTGGTTTCCTTGTGAGAAAAGTAACGGATGGTGCATTGTCATATGATCATAGAAGTTTAATAAAGCCTTAGGCAAAACATATAAGAATAAAGTATTGAGTGTTACGCACGAATCAGTTCATTCAAAAACCTCAATTAATAGGAAAAGATGGACAATGTAGTTTTAACACTCCCTCTCATGTCAATGCTCCAACAACGTTATGATGTGGGCTCGAAAGTGGGCCACAATTAACTTTTATTGAAAAGCACTTTTGCGATGCTTCATTTACCTCCTTAGAGTAAGATAAGTATATAATCTAGGTTGTCCATTGATCAAGCTAAAATTGGCTTCACTAGCATTCTGTTCATAGTAAGTGGTTTTTTTTAAAAAGGAATTTTTAATGGATTTAATTATATTTTTTCACTATGTTGCGAATTCCTCAGTGACTCCCGTAATTACCGATGGAAAAAGTCCAAATTTCATTCTGAATTTGACTGAAATTTATTGGTAGGATAACGTTACGAGTTTCTCTATTTTGTTCCCTACTTTCGTATTGAAGATTATTGGAATTTCTGTGCATTTGAATATTTTGCACCTAATTGGAGATATTTGAACATCGAATTTTTTAGCTGTGCTTTTAGTTTTGTATCCTTCAGGTTCACAAGTTGAGTGATGACAGCCACAATGTTGAATTTGATGATATTCCAAGCCGATCTGAAAAATGCCCCCATATATCCATCCGGCCGTGGAGCCTTTTCCGACGGCATAGCAAACAATAGCAACTCTGATCTCCTCCTCCAGAAAAGGCTCTTCGAACTCGGACAAATCATGAGAGTGTAGCCTAGCTTAGCCTAGTGCAGATGGCGGCTAATGTGGCCCACATGTTGTCAGGGCCTCGGAATTACATATGACTTAAGGAACGGGTGATTGCCAAAGACCGAGTAACCACCCTCTCAGTGGCACGGTACCTGCGCCGTGCACATCAGAGCGGCGTGGTCCGACACCTGACCAACACACCATACGATCACCTGAGTCGTATGCATTCACCGTTGGTCAAGCCGGTCAGAAGCGATTAAACTTCTAAAAACCACATACAATTCATGAAGTCCTGTGAAGAGTTAAGGTCGTTCCCGAATCCGCCAAGTATGACAAGATCGGAGGAGCCCGGCGATCATACCCATACCCTAACCTGGTCCTGAGACCAGTGGGTCACCCGAAGGCCCGGTATGATCCACCCATACCCTGCCTAGCCGGCATCGCATCTCAGCTAGCGGGTCACTCAACCGAATTCCTGCCCTACCGGGTGAAGACTAGAACCACAATAAACCTTCATGGCAAATCCATGCACTTCATTTCATACACGTATTGTACATGGACAGTCAACGAAACAACTTGCATATCAACACAAAACTCTATAGGAGGGGGGTTGCAGATAATAAAACTATCCCATACAAAGGATAGGTCTTTATTTCTACATTACACGACTCAACCGTCGTTTACATCAAACACCAATTCAAAAACAGCAGCGGAAGAACTTACAAAACATTGAGATGACAATCCTAATCATCTCCTAACACTTCTACAAAAACAACCTCATGACCAGGTTGAGCAAGCCTTGCAACTACATGTCCAAATCAGCATAACCGGGATCAAAACGAGCTACGAATCTGGGACTGCCTGCAGGAATTGAATTCCCGAGTGAGTACTTTCGTACTCGCAAGATGCTAATGTGCTCATTTCAGGATAAATTTAAGCATAGCATGGTAACTAAATGACAGCAACAACAATACAATTCAATTGAGCAGAATAAACTAAAGATTATCCATCTCTAGCATCTAGTTCATGAATTGCAGAGTATAGACCATAAAACAAGCTCCAACTTGTCATTTTATCCACCTAAAGAGCATAATGAGATTTGAATTGTATGACTACTATCATACAAAACATTCACAATTGCTACTAACAAGTAACAATTCATCATTAAGAACACTAGAGCTGAGCTACTACTAAATATACTTTTGAAATGTTCAAATTATTGGCTACAACCAATTTGTGACTACAATCACAGCAGTTAACAGTATTGGCTTCTACCAAGTTGTGACTACAATCACAATCAATTCATTTTATTCCCTCTAAGACCTACAAGCCATTAGAGGGATTTCGGGAGAGGCTACAACCTTCATCCCAAATCAAGTGTAGTCGAGGGAAGTGGCTATTACCACCTTAACCCCGAACGAAGGTATCGCGATAAGGTCGAGGGTGAATGGTTGGCCGACCATTACCCTACCTGACTCTCATCGATCATACCTCGCCGGCTTGAGGAGATCCAGATCACATTTCTAGGATCATGTGGGCTACTACCCGTCAAGTCCCCAATGTGTATCCACTCCCGTCTCTCGTAACTTTCCAGGGTTCAAGTGATTATTAGGATGATTTAAACAGCACACCCACGCTGGACATTCACATAAACCACTTACTCATGCTAGAACAGATGCCACACAAACATCATTTCGAAATATTCGAACTACAAGCCAAATAATTAACCACACAAGCATAAGATAACCGGAATATTATCAACAAGCGTGCATGCTTGCCTGGCTGTCCAAGATTGTAAAGCTTGATGAGAAATAACTCCAAGATCACCCGCGTTGTCCGATTCTTTTGGAATAACCCAAAAGACCGAATAGCAATGACAAAAGAACATAAATCAAAACCAGCAATAAACCAGATGATATCAGGCATGAAATGCATCCTAAGATGTAGGATATTCTATCATGAGGCTAACGCAAGTGAAATTATTCGATTTGGAGCTCTACATCTCAAGTTAGAGCGATTTTAAGGTTTGACGTTTAAACTTGAGGATGAGTTAACCTTCAAAGTGATTAATGGCTGTAGCATATACTAGTTCTTAGGCAATTTATGACACCAAGCATTTTAAATTTTTACTACTAAGCTAGGTTCTCTAGTATGCATACTTATTCTTTTAACTTCAAGGGGTTTAGGGGCATCAAAGCTATTTCCAAGAATGTGAACTACAGCAAAAATAACTACGAGCTGTACCATAAATAATTTTACAGGTTTTATTCAACTTTAGCATTTCCTATCTTTTTCTCAGTAAAACAAAGATGCTAAAACTTTGAGTACTTAATTCATTTCTAACGATTAGGTATGACCAGCGGGACCTACATGTTATTATATTTTTCTTTTATCATTTTCTTTCACCATGTTAGTTTGGTACAGGTCCAATTTGTCGTAGGAATAAGATTTCTTCTCTGTTTACTAAGTTTATGAACGTACAATAGTTAGAGGTTTTTCTGGCTATATGTCATTCTAACATTTATTTCATTTCCATACTTCACAATGTGAGCTCCCGAGGTCTTAGGTATTGAGCTCTGTAGTTTGGATATTTCATTTTTAGGTACCTATGATATATGAAATGAACCCAGAAGTTATTTTTCTAACGTGCATTCAATATTAGTTAGCTACATATTTAAGTGCAAGATTCCATCAGCTATAGCCACACCTACAGTAAGTAATAGTTTTGATTATTCTCCTACCGCAATTGAGTTCAGCTGGCAATATTCGAACTAGCAGTCATTAGATATGAATCGGCACTTAGTCATTGCTTAATCCTTTGTTACCACAGCTAAAGCTTTGAGCAGGTCCGAAGCAAGATAAATTTAACTCTCACTGCCACGGTCATGACGGCAAGTAGAGGGTTTATCACATTAGTCTTTGTACATTAATTGAATTCAGCAGCATATGATACAGAGGTTCACGTGTTATATTAAGTCCTCCATGTGTTAGTTATTTCAAAGATTGGCTTAGGATTCAGAAAATATACTCTCATATATATATATATATATATATATATATATGATGGTTACACTCATCCAAAGATCTTAATAAAGTATACTGATCTTTTAACAAACCATGTATCAATTAGTTTCCATCGGTTCTTTAACTGCTAACGACTATGCTAACTGATAACAACTAATCTAGCAGCTAACAACTAATCTAACTTAACTGATTAGCTGTTAATTAACTACTTGATTTTATCAGTCGGTAAACAGAATAGTACATTAATCATACTTATCACTGTTAGTATAAATTATGGAATTGTTGATTCGTTCAAACTATCTCAAGCTCAAATAGCACCAACCTACCTTAACTAGCTTCTGTGCTGGTCATTCAACGCGGGCAGACCGGCGGTAGAAGACACTCAGGCCACGAAGCTCACCGGCTCAGAGCAGAAGTGGTGATGGTGCTGATGTCGATGGCAAGGGGAGCTCAGGCAGAGGTGAGCCTCACCCACTTGACGGTGAGCTGCTCGTCGTCGGGGAAGGAGCCGAGGGCAAGCGTGACGGAGACGAGGTTGTCGCGGAGGCTCGGCGTCGGTGAAGAACCGCTGGGGTCAGAGCTCAGTGGCGAGACGGAGCGGCGGGTTCAGAGCTCGGATGGCGGCAAAGCTTCGAGCTCAGGGAGCTGTGGTCGGAGGAGAGACTGGCAGTGGCGTTGTTGGGGGTGGGGCTCCAAGCGGAGTTGATGATGGTGGCGAGGAGCGGAGGCGGTTGGAGGCAGAGTTCCAAGGGAGGCCAGCAGTGAGCTCCGGGGCGGTCGGCGGTTGGCCGTCGAGGACGGCGGCAAGGAGACGAATGGAGGAGCGGCTCGGGGCTGATGCCGAAGGAGCGGCACGGCCATGGGGCAGCTGAGGCGGGCCACCGGCCGGTGGTGGCGGCACGTCGGCAGTGGCTGCTAGCGGCGGGGTCGAAGCAACCGGGCGGGCAGCGAGTTGAGGATGGCGGCGATGCATGCTCGGGAGAGCCGAGCATGAGGAAAGGCGGAGGAGACGTGCGGCGGAGGAGTCGCGACGTGAGGCTAGGCGGACGGGTGGTTGGCGCGGAGGGCGACGACCGGAGGTGGGGGCGGCGACGATTCCGCCATGGGCTGCAGGGTCTGGTGCGCGGGACTAGAAGAAGAGAGGGGAAGTGGCGGAGCGGCAATGGCGGCCGTGGCGAGCTCCGAGAGGATGGGGAGATGGCACCGACCGAGCGACGCGACGGTGAGGTCGGCACCGGAGCTGGCAAGAGGACGAGCGGCAGCGCTTTGGAGAAATCAGCCGGATGGGGAAAAATGGGGAGTGAGAAGATGGGTTCCTGTTGTGCTACGTGTAGAAAAAGAAGCTCCGGGTAGGAGCTGTTTGCCAGGTGGAGAAAAGGAGCTGCTAGCGGGCCCCAAGGGCAAGTAAGAGAGGTAAGGTATTTTCTTTTTCTTTTCTTTTGTTTTCTATTTATTTTATTCCTTTATCTAATGGTTATTCATTTTATTTGAAATTCAAATTGACAGCGACAAGATTCAATTTGGGAGTTGAAAACAAAAGATTTGAACCGAATTTGCTAGAACATTTTTAAGTCATTTGAATCTTCTTAGGTTATTCATAGTTTAATTTGGGTTCGGACGTTAATCTTGAAGCAATTAACTGAGAAATCATTGGGGTAAAAATTTACCTTACTAACATTTCGATTTGCTATCCTAAGTACTGTGCAAGAATTTTGGGAAGTTGTAGGAAGGGTTTAGGAATTCATGTAAAATTCGATTACATGGTGTTATAGGAATTTACCAATGTACACTCCCTCAATTAGCCTACCTCCCATTTCCCTTATTTGGTCCATTAAGCAAATATCCTTGGCTTGAGAATAAATCTTAGTTCTTAATTCTTAGAGTGTGTAGGGGATTCATTTATACAAATTCTGAATTTAAGAACATGTTAGGAAAATATTTAGTTAGCATAAGCTTTCTTATATCACCGATGTTAGTTTTTAGGTCATGAATGCAAGGTTTTTAATCGGAGTCATTTCTAAATGACCCAATTACATGCATGTATGAGAAAAACTACTATTTATTCACGACGATCTTTACTGATCTCGTGTCTTAAGATTTGGGGTCATTACACCTGTCCCAGCAGTCCTTTGAAGTGATTGTAGAGGCCAGCTGCCTTGTCTTCATTTGTTATGGCGAGCCCTTCGTCGATCCGAAGGCATTGGATAAAATTTTTTCTTCTGTGTCCATTTGCACGAATGTGAAATAACTTCGTGTTAGCGTCTCCCACTTGTACCCAAGTTAACTTGGAGCGTTGTTTCAACTTGGATTTGTGGATCACGAGCAAACCAAGAAGGCGACTTTTGAGGTCACACTGAAGTCGCTGCTAGTCCTGAGATAGTGTGCAGATATCCATTTGGGCGTCCAAACACTCAATGACCTCCCTAGCGATGGTGATTTGCATCTTGACGTTTCCCATGGTTGCTCTTTGCTAGAGTCTTGAGCTTCCTAGCAGTTCTTGATAGCTTGATGTGTAGCCTTCTGATTGCGTCAAAACTCTGCACTGGTTTGAACCACCTCCTTGAAACCGGGTAGGCGCAGCTAAAAGGTCTCGAATCTGAATATGTGATTTGGCTGGGCCTTCGAAACCCCGAGGAGAAGAAGCGGGCAATGGTCCGAAATGTCCGTTGAGAGTGCATGCATTTGAGCAAGGGAGAACATCGCTTCCCAGTCATCGGAGATAAACATCCTGTCAATTCAAGAAAGAGTTGGTTTGTCTTGCTAATTGAACCATGCGAATTTTCTTTCATTGATGTGAAGTTCCTTTAACCGGAGGAAATCAATTTTTTCGAAAGGATGGCAGGAGCACTGCCTTACTCATAGATTAGGTGGAAAAGCCGTGAAATGTTATTTACACACTTCAAGCAAGCGCTTGAAGAAAGCAGAACCAGACTGAGGGAGAGACAAGAAGGGAGGGAGAGAGCGACTCAAAGAACAAAAGAAGGGTCTCCTGTGTCGCTCGACGTTTGGCCGAAAGCCAGCTTCCGGGCTGCGATATCCTCCTGCGCCTTAAGCGCAATTTTGTCGACATCTGTGAAGACGTTGTTGAAGATACGGGCGTTCCTTTCTTTCCAAATATTCCACAGCGCGTAAGTGATCAGACCATACACCTTGCTCCGGTCCTTTCTAGATCTCCCTGTGCCACAGGAATGCCACCAGTCCAATAGGTCTCCTTGTGAATGTCTCAGGAAGGCGTCGTGAGGTAGACCATTCATGCAAGAAACTTTGCGTAGGACTTGCCTAGCAAAAGCACACCTGGTAGAAATGTGAAGGGCGGTCTCCGAGTGCACTCCGCAGAAGACGCATACGTCTCCGTTATCCCATCCCCGAACCTCTAGCTTATCTGCGGTAAGGACTTTTTTCTGTAACAGAAGCCAAATATGTATTTTGCATTTCTGCTCTGCCTCGGCCTTCCAAATCGTTGAAGCGTCTAATTTAGAGAATGATCCTGTGAACTGTAGCCTGTAAGCTGACCTGGCGGAATATTGCGAATTGCTTGTCCATCGCCAGGTAATCACATCCGGTGTCTGTAGGAGGTTGGTCTGTTGGATAGAGTTCCAAAGGGCAATGAACTGGTGGGTCTGAGCCGTCGTATGGATGTATCGCCGAATAGACCTTACCCGTCTGTAGGAGGAAATCAATTGTGTGTCTCAATTTGGCCATCAATCTTCTGATTGTTCTGTTGTTGTTTTTGTCCACCATCTTTTATATGAGATTGAAGTCCCCTACTATGGGCCATCTGCCAAGGGTGAGTGGTTGCAGCACTTTTACCTACTCCATGAAATCCACCTTCTCCTGCTCACCTTGAGGGCCGTATACCACGGTTAATGTCCAAGTGAGGCGGTCAGTGTCATGACAATGGTTGCCAAGAGAGTGTTGGTGGTACGGTGCACGCTCTCAAGCGAGAAATAGGCATGGGAGATAACTAAAATGATGCCTCCTCTTGTACCCATGGCTAGGAGGTAAGCGTGATTTCTCACGAACTGTGCCCAAGGGTCTCCACGATGATGCCGTTGTCGACGACTGCCGCGCGCGGCGCACTCTGGAGTTCAGTCCTCTAACGTCCCAATTGAGGAGCTTTACGTTCTGTTGAGCCAGATGGGGAAACGAAGACGGGCTGCTGGGTAAGGAGAATTATTTGAGGACGCATCGTCGAAATCATTATTTTGATGTTATCTTTGCAAATCCCTTGATAGAATTTTTCAGAGCGCCAGTGCACCTTCAAGATACAGTGTCGACGACGAAGCAAGCGAGAGCTTTGGAGGGAGCATGGATGATAATCACCAGGCGAAATGGCAAGCAGACGTTGTGGTGCAAATGACGAATGTTCAGATACCTCCGTTAAAAGGTATGTACATTCTTACAATTAACCTGTGTTTCATGCGTCAATTCAGCTACTGAAACTATCTTCAATTTACACGTGAAAAAGGTTATTGCTCTGTTGGTTGAGGAGGTGGCCGAGAACGTCCCCAGTGTCGAAGAAGGCCGTGTGGTGCATTTCAATGTGGCTCCGTAAGATGGTAACGTATCATCGACGCTTGTGGTCTTAGGAGAGGAAAAGATTGAAGTCGAAGTTTTCTAGCAACTTGCGCCTGCGTCGAGTGCGCGAGCTAGTCCTTGAATAGCATGATGCAGCCTTAAAGAGAGGAGGAGTCAGATCATTGCTGATGAAGTTTGTTTCGGTGCATAGTGTGTTTCTTGTTTTTTGACATCGACAGTTAGTAGTTAAGGAATATTTTAAATTTAGGTAGTTGTAAACGCTGGGAAGTAAACATGTGTACGTGGCAAAATATCAGCAATGTAACCTCAGTTCGTTTAACTGGAATTGTTTTGGATGCTTACAAGTTCTTAATCTTATGGATGTGTCAATGCTTTGTCTCTAACCATGACGTTTAATCTGTGTTTAGTTCCAATAATAGATCCTCGTTTTTAGTTCCACGAGTACCATGATATCAAGGGCCATTTACAAACAGTATAAAATTCAAATATTTGGGATTGACGGTTTGTGTTGGTTGTTGCTTGAACTATCCAAGAAAGATTGCTTCAGCACTCATCTTTGCCTGGGACCAACAGCGAGACGTGACACTACGGTACCTACTAACAGTCTAACATTGTGAAATGTACCACTAGTTCCAACTTCCATCTTTTGTGCCGTGGTAGCTATCCTAATCTGTGATCTGTCTCAGTTCCAACTCCAAAGTGTATTAGAGTCTTAGGTGTATGTGACATATTGTACATGCTATAAGTACTTACACTATAGGTCTGTTTGGTTGGACTGTGGCTATTGACAAACTTGTTGTTGGCTAAATGTCTGAAAAAACTGTTGTGACTGTAAAAAGGTGAATATATGGCTTTTAGTTGATCTAAACTATCTACAACATTTTGAAAATGCGCAGTGAAACTTCAGCACATTATAAAAAAACTGGCAGAAAACAGTTTTTCCAAACAGCTGAATTTGCACTACAAAACCCACAATCACTGTTAGCAAAAGCTGCTAAAAAGCTAGCCGTTTAATTTGGCTACAACTTTTTTCACTCAAAAACTATTGAAAAATCCAACCAAACAGAGCCTATAATGCTTACACATGCAACTTGCGTCTGCGTCTAGCCATCGAGCGCGAGCTTGCCCCCCCTCCCATCCATGGCTTCTACGTACTCTAATTCAATTACAACACAAGATACGTGCCAAGTATTTGTGTCAAATACTGATGACACGAGCAATGATGAAACTTGGCGACACGCACTACGCCAGAACAAAGACTAGCAGCAGGAGACGCTAGAACTTTATCTTGCGCAACTACGATTCAACATCTTTGACTCTTTTCTGGTCTGTAAGGTGGTCTTCTTCGTGCTATGCGCATTGTGCCTCGAAGGTGCGTTCCATGCATGGGACCGAGTCTTCGCATCCGCCATCCTGAGGGCTTGCGACAATGCATAGTGAACGCCCTCTTGTACTGGTCTCGAGCAATAATCAACCATTTCTTCTACGTAATCTCGTACAAGATCCTCCCATATCCATATCTTGCAAGTTCTGCGCCCAAACATTTTGCGAGCAGGGATTTGTCATAACATAACCGGACTCGAATCCACAACACACACACACACACACACACACACACAAAGAAACGATTTCGGAGGGAACAAAAAGACTCACCGTACTACCACACTGAAGGAAAACACGTTGATGATACGTCATCTCCTTGGCAACTTCTCCACACGCGCATCTCAGCTTGGGAGGGTCCAGACGTCCAGTGCATCTGCTCGTCGTCAAGCGGCAAGGCGACGTCATCCTGTAGCTCCACCGCCGTGGCCGCCAGACGAGTGAGAGGGCATCTTGGTTGAAGAAAGGGGGTGGAGTGGATTGGATATAACCAAGTTTATGTGCATCGAAGAAATAAGACCAAGCGTGAAAGAAAGTGGGAAAGGAAGCGAGGTGGCCATGGTGTGTGCCTTGAGAAGAGGAGAACGCGAGATTGGAGAAAGGGGACAAGAGAAGAAGCCTGACATGGCATGTGAGAACACCGGACAGCGCGGGCCGCACCGAATGCTTTATGTCATCTCCAACTTGTCCCATCCATAAATCTTATTCAGAGAACTTAGAAAAGAGAAGAAAAACTTCTCCAGTTTCTTCCTCCGGTGTGAATCTTAAAGCACCGTGTAAGGATAAGATAGCTTAAGCACCCACATGTACAGACATATTTGCTTTTCCCTTTACTTCTATGTAATTTTCTTATGCTCATTTTTTATCCTTATGGATATTCACGAGGCAAATGACAAGATTTTACTAGGATAAAACGTTGATTTTTCTTTCACTCCTTGTGGATTCGATACTCTTATTTTGTAAACTAGCTACAACTAACTTTTTACACTTTCAATAAGTAGGCGCAACGACGACATTATTATGCAATGGCTTCCTCAGCCATGGCCAAGGCACCAGGCGGTCGTGCGGCGGTTGGGAGCGCTAGCGCAGACGATGGCCATACTTTGACTTGACGTGGTAGAGGGGTGACGATGGAGAGAGGTAACAAGAAAGGACGATGATGTCCACGTCGGGTCAAGGTTTAGAGAAGGGCATAGGTCATGGTTCGAGAGAGAGGATGGGGAAAAGTGAAAGAGGAACCATTACATGTAGGAAAGGGGAAAAATAGAATGAGACATGTGCTCTCCACGCGTGATTGAAAGCGAATAGTGCGTCCTCCTCGTCCTCGTGGTTAGATTCTATTGGGGGGATGATTGTGCATAAATTATGGCTTTCATAAAATGTCTTCTTGATGGGTTCTAGAGTTACATCTATCATAGTGTTCACTCTATTTAGCTACGTTGGGTCCTTTGGTTAGGAAGTTTTGACAAACCAGATTTCCATGATCACATTTAACAGCCTAACAATCTAAAATCTTGTTTGAATTGTGTAGTAAACTCCTCGATATATAAAACTTGATTTAGGAAATCTCAAAATTTACGTTTTGACAAAAACGAGTATTCTACGTTTTTGTGGAAACGAGTTTCCCTCGTACTCAAACCACAAGAACTTTTTGAATTAGCTTATCCTAATCTAAATTTACGTTTTATTAACCCATTCTTGATAGAAAAATAACTAAAACCTATTATACTAAAAATCTGTTTAAAAGCGGTTTCTCTAAAGCCTATCACTAATCTACTTAATCCAAACAACCCCTTAAGTACTACTCCACCTGTCCTAAAATGTAAGGTATGTTTTATTTGGTTAAGACAAGATTTTGACTAACAGTTACTCCGTTAGCATGTGGTTATGTGACGAAAAATTGATGTCATTAAATTTATATTTAAAAATACTTATAATTATGACTTTTTTATCATATAAACTATATATTAGTAAAGTAATTGTTAATCTAAAATCTCTTGACTAAATAAAATATGCCTTATATTCGAGTCATGAAATTAGTGGCCATGCCCCTCGTGCCTTTAATTAATACCTCCTTTTCTTGCAAAACGCTTCCCCTCGATCCCTGCGCTACACCTAAACGTTCCTCCCACCACCAGCGAAGCCGGCGTCCGGCGGCGACCTCGCCGGAGCTCTCGTCCTGCTCTCCCACCACAACCGCACGCCTGCACGGGAAGCGATCTCCTTCCCCCAACCTCCCCAACCGTTGCGGAATCCGTGTTTTTGTCGGTAGGTAAGCCCTAACCCCATGCTCCCCTAATTGCCGCTCCGCGCAGCTCGATCCATTCCCGAGATTGCCGCCACCGCGTGATCTTCTCGGGCTCTCGTTACGAGTGCCGGCGCTGCCATTCTCCCCGATCCAAGCATCCCAGTACCACCCGAGCTGCCGCAGTCTTTGCGGTGCTGGCGCCGGCCGCGAATCGCACTGCTCCCCGACCAACCAAACCCACAGCCGGCCGGCGTCCGCGGTGATGTGCGGGCCTAGACTGTAGTGTTGGGACATGGGAACCACAGTCAGAGGCGTAACAACCAACAACCGCCACTTTTGTTGTGACTAAATCACCTAGTGATGCGGCGAACTTGTCCAAGTAAAATGCTTGTAGCTTTTCTGCTTTGATTGTATATCTGCTCTAAAGAAGAAGATCTCTGGTAATGTTAATGTCCATTGCCTCTGAAGTTTGTTCCATTGATGGCTATTGCCAAGCTACAAGCTATATACTGTGGCAGTTTCAGTCCATGATAGTTGGAGCAAGGGGCTCGCTCTCCTGCTAGAAGACAGAGATTGGGTCTGGACTTACCTGGCATGGAGATTAGTTGCACTTCGTTCCCTTTCCCTTGGCCAGTTAACACAGAGTTCAAATCATATAGTTGATCTTATATTTGTGAAGAGTGGTCGGTCACTCTGTGCTCCTGATTGAAGTTTTTTACTGCAAGTTGTTTGTGTTGTGTGAATGTGTGATTCAAGTAGCTTTCTATAACAGCTGGTAATTTTTGTGTACAGCATTTTTTTTATATGTATGGGGACGTTAGGAAATTTCGTGTCTGAAGGTTTTAGAAAAACTTGGATAACCATGCCACATTTGGAGAAAATAGGAACTAACTTGCAGTAAGTTCTTACCGCCTTTACTTAGAAGAACTGACATGAAACATTAAGTGGGAACAAGCATAATGCGTTGTCCTAGGAATCTAAGTTTTAGAAACTGCTCTATCTGAATTCTACTATTTTCAACAAAGTCTTTCAGTTGAAACTGGCAATGTTAGACAGTTGTTTGTAGTGTCCACTCATGTGATCATTTCAATTCTGTACTGGCTGAACATGTTGTGTGCGCTAATTAGCAGTTACAATGATGCTAAAACCCTGCATTATAATCCTTAAACATCCTGAAACTATGTTGGCCATTCTGTGGGGAGATATGGAACTTAACTGTTACTCATGTTTTCATAACTCTCTGAGTACAGCAGAGAGTACGTAGACATTCTGATACCGCAACTGCCTCAATTTTGAATAAACTGAAGATGTAAAAATAGAAGTTGCTGCTAATTGATTTATTTTATAAGTGTGCTTTGCTAATTTTATATCCCCACTTTCTGATACATCTCTTATCGGTTTCCTTCCATCATAAGTTTTGTTCTATAAGCTCCTTCCATCATAAGTTGTGACAGACAGTTTGTACCTGTTCGGAGCATTACTCAAGAACACTATAGCTGTTTTATATATCTTTCCAGTTTGCATTTCAATAATTTTTGTGTCTTATAAAAACAAATATCATGTACATCTGCAAAATGCCACTTTAGCAAAATGTCACCTTAATGATCTGTCTTGATAAGATACTACTGCAAAATATGCTGTTAAGTTTGTTACTGTTATGTGTGTGCGTGCTTGACCGCACATGCGTGTGCGACTGCCATTACTTTGCACAATCTGTGTGTCTCCTCCTGCACCTTCTCCATCTCAGTTTGCATTTCAATAATTTTTGTGTCTTATAAAAACAAATATCACTGTACATCTGCAAAATGCGACTTTAGCAAAATATCACCTTAATGTTCTGTCTTGATAAGATACTACTGCAAAATGTGTTGTTAAGTTTGTTACCGTTATGTGTGTGCGTGCTCGACCGCACGTGCGTGTGCGACTGCCATTACTTTGCACAATCTGTGTGCCTCCTCCTGCACCTTCTCCATCTCAGTCCTTCTCCCTGGACACCTCCACCCACCCTCTGCATCACTGCTGTCTTCATGAATCGCACATTCAACAACAATCAATCCTTTAGACCTTGGTGACATGATGTCCCTCCTCTTCAACTCACTTGAGGAGCTGCCACTGCCTGCATCACAGCCCTCCATGGTTGCTTGGACCCTGCCTTCATGGTCTGGCTGCAGTCACAGAGGCTGGCAGCCATCCTTGACTTTCAAAACTTCGTTTCTTAATGAAATAGAAGGAAAGTACGAGTGCAAAAATTACATTGGCAAGATTGGGAGAATTGGATAGCCATGTTTAACTTATTTGTCTTTCTGTTGTCCAACATCCCCTTTGGTACTCACAAACAGACCTTGTTATACCACCCTCCTTCCTAACAGAATATCCGTGTAATTCAAAAGGAGGAGTAACCAGCTAACGTATACGATTGAGGGGTTTGGCTCGCTCAGTTTTGAGAAGTTTGAAGAAGATAAACTGATGGTGCACTTTCTTGTGCTGTTTTACTAGTGGCACATTTGAGTGGTGTTTTGCTAAACTGGCGATTTGAAGTGCTATGGTTCTAATTTTCCTTTCTTGAATTAATGCTTCAGTACACTTCTTTCTTCCAAAAAAGGTTTGTATACCTCCACCTTTTTTTAATGTATGGGTATCTGAAACTCTGCAGGCTCTGTTGGTGGACTAGTGAACTGAAATTGTATCGCTATCTTCAGGTTCTCCTGCAATGGCCTACGAGATTAGTGAGATCAAAAGTGAAGTTCTATTCTCAAGACTACTACCCACTGCATGTGATCAAAACACTTACACTGATCTTAGTTTTGATATTCATAAAAATATTTACCGCAACTGCCTTTACTTTTACTGCAAAAACTGAGTGCTATACCGCTACTTTATGATTGTTAGAAAGAGGCCCAGAACCCTAAAGTTCACTTAACCCTCTGAACTACAAAGCTGGATAATTTACCCCCTAATCTCTTTAAAACCAGATCAATCGATTGTATATCGGTTTTAGAGGTGGTTTGCCACCAGTTTTAAAGGTGGTCTGTGTGATTAGGGAGGAAGAGGAGGGTATGGATTGCAAGGGTTTAATAAAGTATTGCCACCTTTCTTCCTAGTATACCCTTTTGTTCACATCTGTCTAACTGTAAATCATATATTTTCACGTTGCATTTATTGAAAAGCTGGAGCTTATATTTTAAAACAACATTAAAAAAAAAGATGAACTTGCAGAAGGGCTTTAAGAACAGAAGTATGTTCACAGTAAAGAAATACTGAAATAATTAGTCAGTGTATACTATGTGCAATAGTAATCAAATTCCGATTACAAAAAGTGGCAGTTCATATTTGCTGATCTCATTTATTTACCTCTTTCCACATCTACGTTGAAGTACTAATAATGTCAGTTTAATGTTCCATATTTCAATGCAGAAATTGGCATAGGTCTGGTGGGCTTTGGCATCCTATTCTCATTCCTAGGTGTTATCCTTTTCTTTGACAGGGGTTTGTTGGCTCTGGGTAATGTATGCTACAATAATTCACAAAACCTTATTCTGTTGTGTTACTACATATCAAATGAGATCATAATGGACCTTATTCTTTCCTATTGTTTCTTCTAGATTTTCTTCTTGACTGGAGTAGGCCTGTTACTAGGTTGGCAATCTATGTGGCAGCTTTTCACAAAGAAGGCAAACATTAAGGTACCTGACCCTTAGATAAACATAGGAGGCTATCCATTTGTTTCTATAGATAATGGAAGGGCAAGCCTCCTGGCCTTTGCATAGGATGCACACATCCATAATTTATTACAAAAGATGCCAGGCATCAGGGCCGAACAAGTCGGCTTACAAAGAGGAAGGAGGGGGATACGCTCGCCGGCGGCTAGGGTTCGCCCCTAAGGCGACTCAGGAGGCCTTAGGCCAACCTCTAGCCTCTTTTGACAAAGTCCATCCATTTGTTTCTTCGTAGCTAGAATCGTACTTGGATAAATTGGGGTGCTGCATAATCATTGCTATTATCTATCCATTGCTTGTTACTGAAATTAAATTACTTCGTAATTGGTCAGGTTTTTAAATTGATCTTAATCTTGTGAATGTGTATGGTAGTGCCATAACTTCTCTTACACAATTTTATAAACAAATAATAATTCTTTAGGTGGGCATGGACATATTTATTCTCTGTTGCAAAGAATACTAAAAAAATGGCAATCGCCAGCCTTGCGATGTGCTGCAAAATTAGTGTGGTGAAAGATTAGCCATTGATATCCAGTGCAGGGCATGCTGAGCATTTATTGCAGACCACATTCTCAGGGACAGCAATATCCATCTAGCAAATGTATTTAGCAATAAACAGTATCATATCGCTCTTTATAAGTCTTCATTATTTCTCACTAAAAATGCTGACCACATTGATGTCTCTCTCACGTCCATATCTTAAAGAGATAATGCTATTTTTTCCGCAGGGATCTATACCTTTCTTCCTTGGTCTGTTTCTTCTGTTTGTCCGATGGCCTGTTGCTGGTATGATCATGGAACTGTATGGATCTTTTGTCCTCTTCAGGTCATTGCCTACATCACCCCATTATCTATAATATTCATTTCTTGGTTGATACTGACTTGTGCTTCCATTTTGTAGTGGTTATGGGCCTCCTATCCAAGCCTTCCTATTTCAGATTCCAATCATTGGATGGATTCTGCAATACCCCTTCCAGGTAAACTTTCTATCTCTCTTTCATAGATAATAGTAACTTAACTGCTCCTCCCACAATTGTTGATTTCCTCCATTCTTAATTTTTTGTTTGCACGAAATTCTACAGCATTCATTCTAGATTACAGGTAAAACTGATGCTTCAACTTCCATCTTATTTCTGCAGCTGTTTGGTCTGAGGCGTAAGCGTGCTTGACGGCGTGTGGTGGCAGAAATCGTTGTTCATGGGAGAAATAACGCATTATGTGATGTTAATACGGAAATTATTATAGCCTTCATCTTCTGTCGAGATGCTCTTTAACAGTTGTGCATATGCATGCTATGGGCTTTCTAACCTTGAGTTGCCCTGTTGTTTGGCCCTTGTGTCAGCAGGCGGTAGTTTAATGTTCATATATCGACAACGTTGACGCTTAAAAAATATGTTGCTGGATTCTGGGTTCTGATGGAACACGCTTATCTCGCTACCTCTTATCATCCTGACGAACTATAGACCAATATGCTGTGTTTATTTCTCTTTCTGGGTGCAGCTTATCACAGATTTGTTTTGAACTTATTATGTGCTCCTTATGAGTCTCATTTAGATAAGGTTAGGTTGTTCATCAGCATTGGCGTTTTCATCATTCCTGTATTTGAACCTTACTTTTAGCAGAATTTGCGTGTCATGTTCAGTCGATCTTTTCTGATCTGATCTTTCGGAGGTTTCGATGTGATGGGCGCCATCATCACCATCCCTGTGAGCCTATGGCACACTACAAATTTTGGCTTGTTGCCATCGGATTTGACCAATTTGACGGCGATTGAAACTTGCTGGCTAGTCATGAAGGATATGGAATTCCGAGTGTGCTATTAAAGCTTTGTTTCTCATGATTTTTGTGTTGAATATTTGTCTCGGTAAACATTTCTGATTCTACTTTTATGTTGGTATTTTCAGGTGCCTGCCTAGCTATTGAGAGAAATAAAATTATGAAAATTTCTGAGAATATTTATTTGGCTAGACTGTAATACAAGCTAGCATGCTATAAAAATTCAATTCAAAACAGGACACATGTGAGAAGAAAAAAGGGATACATTATGTGATGGATAGTAGTTTCAACCTTTCTCTCTCTCCGGGCTACTATTTACAACGATTTTTTTTAACCTCAATGTATAGATCGAATTTGTATTTGAAATTTTATGACATGACACGTACATGTTATGCTAATGTTTCTTTAAAAAATCCGAAGTTTCTCATAACTTTTTAGTGGTGCTACCGCGTGTTAGTAACACGGTAGCACCGTGTAGCACCTGTGCTCATGGTAGCATCATTAAAAAGTTGCCAATCTTTTTGAAACAAATTGAGTGGGTTTGTGGGAGATGTGTTTACTATGTCATAAAGTTGCAAATCTAAATTTGGCTCACATATTGTGAAACAAAAAAGAAAAATTCAAATTATGTTGTTAATTGTAGTTTTGCTACTATTCGCAATCAAATTTGTCTTTTTTGTTTCTCCATGTGTGAAATAATTTAGAATTTAGAATTTTATAACATGACAAATGCATCTTGTGTCAATTCATTAAAAAATAACAAATTTCATCGCTTTAATAATGCTACCGTATGTTGGTAGTACCATATCACCATAGATGCTTGTAGCGCTAGAACTCTTCTCACCTAGTTATTGCTTACTGCTCGTCGATCAATCCGTAATTTGGACAAGCGTGCATGTTTGTTTTGACCAATAGGTACATCTAGAAATATCAGCATCAACCTCGGAAAATAGGTATGGCCATGATTCACCCAAGCAAACCAGATTTCATTCTCGCCATCTCCAAACTCCATTGATCTTTGTGACAACAAATCGCTAGGAATTTATTCTTAGGAGTTCAAATATCATTTTTTCTTCTTCTTCTTGTTAACGAGAGACCAAATGAACATAAAATTTTGATCACCCTACTCGAATACTTGCAAGCCTATATGTCCACTCCCCGCTTAAGTTAAGGGTACCTTCAATGATCCTAGCCGTAACTAAATTTATCAGTGTCAACTCTGATCTTAGTACGGAGAACAAGAAGACCATATCTCTCCTGTTTTTTCTTGTAGAAATATCGGGGACAACTCACCAACGGGCATATGTGCACACCTAGGGTTTGATCATCCCTCGGGAGCAGCAACAACTCGGTTCTCAGATAATTTCATATCTTGCAAGTGATACCGTTTTATAAACATTACAAAAAAGACAGTACAATAGAATGCAGATCTGGTGGTCCAGTGGTCTAGTGAGAAAGTTTTTGCACAGACTTATCTATTTTATTGATAAATAATGTGCAAAAATTCACTACAACTACATAGAGGATCTAAGAGCATGAGCAATATGCACATTTTACGGGTACCGAACATTCTCATAGGTCTCTTTAGAATGGCTTATGACAATTTTGAGTTCGACTTAATTTCTAAGCCTCCTCAATCTCCCGGTAGTAATAGGAAGCCTTAAAAGTGAGGCTTTCTGAACTTCCCTACCCCAACCTGTCCCTATCTGTACACTATCTCACAAAAGTTACGAAAATACTATCACTTCATATAATAAATATTTTAAAACCCCTCATTTTCTGCCTCTTGCCCACATCTTCCTCTATTCCTTCCTCACCCGCATCGCTCCCTCCCTCTTGCAAATGCCTCCACACCATTCCCTGCCACTTCACACCGCCGGAGGCAGCCCTCCAACTCTGCGCCGCTGGGCCTCCACCTCCGACCGGAGCCACCAGCCCCCTCTCCTGTCCTCCCTCCCGCCGACCAAATCCGCCCCTCCACCTCAGCTCCCCGTCTAGATCCCATGCTATCCCCAGCACTCGGCTCTGACTCGGTTCCCATCTTCCACCGCTGCCCCAACCAACCTCCCGCCTCCCCTGCATACGCCGGCGCCCTAAGCCCACTAGACCCTGCCGCTATGACTCGTCGTCCAAATTTGGCCTCCTTCCCCTCAACTACGGCCTCACGATGTGCACCTTTAGAGTTTTCAAGTCCAATCCGCCGCCTCCCCTCTAGGTCACTGGTCTCACCGACGGCTAGCCTGCCTCTTTCCCCACGGTTGCAAGGTTTCTTACCATCTTTTGCTTCAAAAATCTCATATTTTGACATTTCGGTGTGTGAGAATTGTATGGCAGTGGGTATGTGAGAATTGCACATATTCTTTATTGTGTACAACAAAGGCAAACATTATTGTTGTGTGAGAATTGTAGGGCATTTTAGAAATCATATTGTGTGTATGTATGGTTAGAATTTTAGAGAACTGTGTATGAAAATTTCATGTTGGCTTGTAGAACTTATGGCGGTGCAATTTTTTGTGTGTAAGCGCTTGTGCACCACTACATGTGAGGCTTTTCGGTATGAATATACATATACATATGTATTATATATATGTGTGTGTGTAATCCTGGCTGGGATTATTTTAAACGGCATAGCTATTTGTCTTGACTATTGATATGCTCGATAGATAGAAAAGGGGAATGCTAGCGGCAAAGCATTGTAGGATGCCGTTGCTTATAGAATTTTTCTTGACGTTGTTCGTAGTTGTTGTACTACTCAAAATTGCCATAATATTATTATTTTTATCTTCAAAATTGATTTTGTGGCAATTAGTGTAAATAAATAATCCAAAATAACGGTTCCATTCATTAAACAACAAATAAACTAGTCCAGGAGTATTTCAGATGTTACACTCTTCATCACAAACAATAATTTTAAATGCACAGACATTTTCAAAGAGACATTTATAAATACTACTGACTTATTCCATCGCAGCTCATAAGAGGCTTATCTGAACAACTGACTTATACACAAATCTAAACTGTTCTAACACAGCCCATAGTCTTAGTACTAATCAAATCTCAACAATGCAAGGTGGGTCTAAGCTAGATTTCTTTGGCGCCAGAACCCCACTTGGTATCGAAACCAAGCTGATACTTTTGACGCAACAAAGATAAAATGATAATTTCTCCAGCAAGCTGTTGCACATGAAAGTTCAGTGCACCAACTAAGCATTGGCGCAACCGAATATTTTATTAATGGTGGGTCCCAAGGTGGCCTTGAGGATAGGAACACACACTGTAGAGAAAAATACTAGCTTAGCGACGGTATGATCTGCCACTCCTTGGTCCTGGTCTTGGAACCCTATATTTTTCATGCTCTATGGTAGCGTTTGGTTATGAAAATCAAGTGAAATAGAATATAAAGGCATCTCCAATAGTAGAAAAGACGGTCTTCTCTTATGTTATCCATGTCATCCAAAGATGACAATAAAATTTGTTATACAATACGTTATTCCTTAATGTCTTCTCTATTAATTAATACTCATATTAATACAAAATATGTGGTGATTAAAATTAGAAAAATACGTAAGAACGGAATGCATCTTAATAAAGAAAATAGTGATATCTTAGACGTGAAAGAATCATCATTTCAGCAAGGAAGGACAGCCTTCTCTCGGTATGTGCAGCCGCCAGTGGCCTTCAAACGGATTTAGAAGAGTAAGTGTTCTATGAAGCATAAAGTGTTTGCATGGCTCCTTCTCTCGGACAGGTTAACATACTGCGTCGTTGCAAGTTTAACATTGGCATTGTCTACTCCTATCTGACTTGTTCATTGTCCATTCAAGAAACCCTAATTCACCTCTTCTTCTAATGCCAATCAGCACCACCTGTTCAGCCATCTTTGGGTTTACTTGGGACTGCTCGATCAACCTGTCTGTGATGCTGCTCCAAACTAGGCAGGCCTGCACGCATGACTTCATCTGTGAGCTAGTTATTTCGGGGGCATGGAAAATATGGAAGGAAATAGGGCTAGTTCTGTCTTTCTAGAGGCCCGAAGCAGACTTCAAACAAGGAGCCTAGTAGCTATGATACCGTAAAGATATTTTTGCGCTTGCATATATCTATACCACCAAAATCACTGTGAAAAGACATAAACATCTAACTAAACATTCATCACATAAATTTTTATTAGCAAATAAGGTCCAATAATACACCATGGATATATCATGTATGGTACCAATCGCAGCAACAAACTCTTAATTATGTGTGCCGCTGCCGCTAGGATGGGAAATACTTATAGGAGGAAAGAGATCCATATGGAGATCAAGAAACAGCAGCCGCCGGCATGCGTGATTAAGATCGAAGAAATTAGGATGGGATGAAGCGTTGCGGTGTGCCCTCACATTGGTAGGCTGGTCGGCTGGGCCTTTTAGGATTTTCTTCGTTCTTCTTTGATTGTTCCATATATCAAATATCAAGATGTTGGGCCTGATAGTTGACTAGTTGCTAGTGGGCTATATAGTATGTATAGGTTTGGCCCCTATTCAGGCTAGGCCCTAGGCTGTTGCTTTTCTTGCCCTGGGCTAGGGCCGGCCCTAGAAGGAAAGAAACATGAAGCTCTTCGACGATATTTAGCCAAGCTACCAGTTATGGTCTCATAACCTTTCCTCTAATTTCGGGCTAATGGTGCATCAGGTTAGGGAAGAGAAATGTGAAAGTTTAGTCTCGCTCATTCTAACCTTCGCTTGTAATCTTGGTCTTCTTTTAGTTCTTGTTTTGTTGGTTGTTGGACACCTTATGGTCAAGATGACACCATATAAATATTTTAAATTATTATTTTATTAATATACCACAATAAGAGCCTCTCCTGTTGTATTTTCTTAAAAGGAGGAAAGCCGATTATCTCTTTTTATCCTCCGTTTTTCGACTCAACAAAAAATCTTAAATGGTACCTTAAATAAAAGCTCAAGCCGTAAGTGCAACTAGTCTCACTTGATTTGCTTTCGACTATCATCTCCAGAGTGCCAAAGGGGAGGCAGGGCCCCTCCAACAATGACTCCCCACCTTACAATGAGGAAGAAAGAAGAGTAGAAATAAAGAGGGAGAAAAGAAACAACAGAGCCAAAGCCATCTTGTGTTCTTCTCTTGGGAACAAGCCTCCCTTTGCAGCACCAGAAAGATTCCTAGTCCTCACCCCACTTCGGTACCCCACAGTTGCCGGTTGCCACCATCCCCCCTCATCATGTCACATCCTCCACCCAATGCTGTGGCATATAAATCCCTAGATCCAGATCTCTCACCTCCACCTTCTTGTTATATATCCCACACATACACACACACGTCTTGCATATCTGATCTTGCAGGTGGTTTCTTGTGTTCTTATTGTTGTTGTTTTTTCCAGTTTTGTTTGTTTTTGTTGGAATTAATCCATATGTTTACTCTGCCGGCTTTATCTAGGGGTGATGCCTGGGCGCAGTGGTTTATCGATCCCTTCCCTGCCTTGTAGCTGATCCGGGGTGGTGATTAGGGGGTATTTTCTTGATACAGCTTACTGCAACGCGGGAATCGATCGATAAACCTCTGCATCCGGTTCTCACTTTTGTTGAAAGGACTTGAGGCAGTACTGACTGTTACTTCTTGGTTCTTGATTGTGGTGTTTAGTGTCAGATGTATATATCTATGCTTTAGGTTGCTGGGGCGGTAGAGTTCTTGCGTGATATAACTTGTAGATCGAGATTTGGTGTGTCTTTTTTTATAACTTCATTTGTTGTGACGCTTGCATGATGGGTATATTTCCGTTTAGTTACTTAGTTTATGATACACAATGTAGCATATCTACATATGTATGTACCAGAGCCCAAGCTTCAATTTATACATTTTATACTGATAGAAATATTAAATTCTTAATAATGTGTGGTTTTTATTAGATGATTCTTGGGTAAGTTTTAGGCTACTTCCCAACTGTTTGGCACGTTAGTAGTGGTGGTCTTGGCTAGTGGGAATAAGTTCCTTGCTGTACAAAGTATAGTCCTTGGTTGGAATTAGGAAACCATTAATGGAAGGCAGATACCTTGGCGATCTTTCTTGCTGCCTGGAATAGATACCAGTTTGTTAGGAGTGAACCACATTCAGAATGCGTTCCAATGTGTCTATACTTGTTTTCCCAATATTCTTTTGTTCGTTGCATGCTAAAAATTTGGGTGAACAGCTTGAAGAACTTATTTCAGGTATCAACTTTGTTTTATGAAATGGCATGTAGTGACTATCTCATTGCACTCCAATGCAAGGGCCTGTTTGGAATGTTGGAATTTACAGAATTCCTACGGAATGGAACTGTTTCGTACCATTATCCTGTGAATTTCCCACGTTCCAAAGTCCAAACATAGTTGTTACTTTTTAAAATAGTATATGTGGTAGGAATATTTTATTTTGGAATCCAAAACTTGACTTAATTTGTTACTCTAACTTGATCAGCCCTTGAGTTTCACCCTAATGTGACAGTCTTTGGAAGGCCTTCTTTATTTCTACAATCTTGCTGATGCAGAGATCTTTGTTTGCTGGTTAGACTGCAAAAATCTTGTGAATCTCAGTTTTAGGCCAAACTAATTGTCATAGCAGCACCGTTGCTGGATGTGGCCACGGCATGCATGAGGTAATGAGATAAGAGGCATAAACTCCTCTAGAAAATCGTAGTTTGGAATTTTGGATGGGTTGCATTTTTCTTGCACATCGTTCATGAAAGAATATTCAAAGTAACCTAGAGCAAAAGACGTGAATTGTACTACCATCATATGACTTACACTGCAATATTTTTCATTTCTCTTGCTTTCTATCGTTCTTTGTTTCTCTTTTATGTTGTTATGCATATATGGCAAAACTTGGCATATAGCTTACAATTAGGAACTATCTATTTATTTTAAGTAGTTAATTTGAGTTGTTGTTTGGTGTGGTTAAATCTATGGTAACAATGTTTTCCTTCCTTATCTTTTCATGTTGGTTAAATCTATATAACTCTTGTCTCTAAAATTTATCTTACCTTATCTTTTCTTCATTTCTAATCATTAGTCATTGTAGATTGGAACCGTGTTTTACCGTCAATAATAGATGTGAGCTCAGTATCATCAGATTAATGGTTGAGGACTGCTACGATGTGAGTTCAGTAGCATCATTGTTTAATTCCAGCAGTGATGCTGCATGCTTTAGGGACTCTGAGAATCTTGCCCATCAATTATCCTTGACCTGTAGGAAAGTGCAGGGTGGTTATCAAATATTATTCTGTACTAGCTTCTATAGAATGGCAATTTGAAGGGTAGCCTTCCTCGAATCTGATAATGCGCCTCCTTTATTCTGATAAGACCCCCTTTGGTGGCCACCCGCCTAGTTCCTTTTGCTGCAAAAATGATGATTGGATGAGTTCCTATGTTTCTTAGAGAGGCTTTAAAGGATTTGTGCGGTTGCAGCAAACAAAGGAAACGGAAAATAAATTTGTCCACTGCAAACTGGAATCTTGATGTACTGTGCTGATCCATGTGTTTGCGCTGTAAATAGAACTTTATTTGGATGCATTTCACACTGGTGATCATCACCAAGTTTGCTAGTCTGCTTGATGTTGTCAATGCTGCGCATCACGTGTTTGCTCGAGATTGGTTGACTCCGCAACGCGGCAGAGGCCAGAGCAATACGAGGTCGGATGCGGGTGGATCTACTCTCGGTGATTGGTATATTGAGCTGAACTTGCTGTGCAAGGTTTGGTGGTTGGCTACCTGTTCATGGTGGCACATTTGTTTGAGCGTCTTCTTGCATCAGTACTGCCTGAAGATTGTAAATATCAGCGGGCACTTGCTGTCTCCAACCTCATGTTTAATTCATTTGTATCACCTGGTTGATTGCATCGTTGGGCGTATGCGCAACGCTGGTTGATTTGCTGATGGTTGTGTCCTGTGAGCGAAGAAATTCAGTACATGCCGCGCGTCTCTCTCCAAGGACCGATCGGGATCTCCTTCCTTTTGCAGAGTCAGGAGAGACCGGACATGCTCCTTGCAACACAAGCAAGGAAAACTAGCGAAACATGTGTGTGCAGTTACTGCAGTCAGTGGGTCCGAACTGAACTTATCTGGGAGCACAAACTAACAGCCTGACAGCTCAATCATCCAACAGTGCCATTAAAAACTGATGATCACACTTGCCACCTATAAAAGCTGGAAAGAGTGACAGAGGAGTTCATCTGCGTCCCGTGTCATCAAGTAAAGGAGATCAGGTGACAAACAGAGAAGAAAACAGTGGTAATCAAGTTACCAGACGAAGCCATATGGTGTGGCATTTGGCAGTGAGAGCCCTAAGTTCTACGTAAGCCGTAGACTACTAGTAATCTAGTTCAGTAGCCAGTTCAACGCTGAAGAATGAGGTCTTTTTGAATGGGAACTATCGAAGTGTTTTCCGTCATCGTCAAATTCATATGTTCCAAACATGCCTCGGATTTGAATGCATTGCCATCCCACTCAAACCATGTCCTAAAATCCTTGCTGTAATGTTGTACAGAACCTGCAGCATTTTGTGGTTGTGACATTATTAAACAGGATATGAACTTCAAAGTTAGTACTCTTCTCTCCGCAAATTTTTAATTTTCTCACCCTAAACCCTACGGGGGGCGGTAATTTGCGGCTGACCGTGCGGGGTTTCCGCGCGATCGATTCTAACCATAGTTAAACTTCTACACGTTATCTTCTTCCACAAGCATCATCTGACCTCTAACCATTATTCTCCTCCTGTTGCCATCTCCACCTCCTGGGAAGCAGAGAAGAAGTCAAAAATTGAGAAAAAAAAGAGACAAATTCTAACCAGCTGATCTACAAGTTTCAACCTAAAAAAAAACAACTTCCCGATCAAATCCATAAGCTTTCAACCAAGAAAACATACACTTCCAATCGAGTTTATATCAGCTTTTAACTATACCTACTTTCAACTCAAAGCATATGAGCTTCCAACTCACTCAACAGAGACTTTTCACTTGCCAAAATTTGAGCTCCAACTCGTGGATCGTAACTCCCTGCCATTCTAGGTCGAAGATTTCAACCATAAAAGTACCCACTTCCAACTTAAAGAACAACAAAAAACACTCTAGCTTCCCACACATAATTTTAACTTTCCACTAGAACACTGCCAACTTTCCAAAATTACAAACGCACCTTTCACCCATTCAACTCTAACACCCTAATTCACCAAACTGAGATTTTTACGAGATGATTTCAAAAATTCAACTATTGAATCAAAATTTCAACCATTAAAGCACCAACTTCCAACTAAAAAAGAAAAACAAAAATAATTCTACATCTCGCGCCCCTACCTCCTCCTCCGATGGTGGCAAGCCATGGCGGATGCTATAGCAGGCGCGTGGGGCACCACGTGTTGTACGAAAAGTGTAGCGGCAACTTGGCGATGCTTCGGCAGCGAACTCAATGGAGGTCATCGAGGCGGCATAGCGTGTGACAGAGTGGCACGACAGAAGCATTGCAGCGGTCCATATGATACAAACATAATTTACAAACTCGAATTACAACATAAGTCTTACAACACATTCCCAAAAGTACGGGGAATTTAAAACCGTTATTGTTTGGTTACAGCAAAAGTCTTATCTACACCTAACAACTCTTACGACCTATTACTCTACTCGGCGTTGTCTTCGTCGCGGAACTCGACGTAGTAGTCGACGCCTTCGTCCTCCTTCGTCGTCGGCTGCTCCTCTGGAACTTCTTCGTCGATCTCGATGTAGACCACCTCCTCCTCCGTCGTCGGCTCACAGCCTACTCAAAGAAATTAGATAGAGGGATGAGTACAAAAGGTACTCAACAAGTCCAGGAATAGCAAAGAGGTGTTTAATGCACTAGCTACTGAGAACGGCAACGTTCTCCAAAAGCAATGCAGGTGGAGAAGGTAAGAGAGTCAAGTTTTAATTTAAGAGACTAATGATCTCATGTCTCACAAGCTGCTAGGATTCCTGATGAATCCCTTTCTTGCCGGGTTCGTAGTTCCAACCGGGAACACGGAGTGACAATGCCACGATTCAATACACTCTGCAGAGGTGCACAACTGTACCCACAAACGATCAATAGTCATGGAGTTCATGTCGTCACATGCACTACCAGACCGGCAAATCACAGAGCCGGTTCACCGCCCACTCGGTTATACTCCGCGTCGCAGTCCTGCACAACGGCCAAGGACTACCAGTCTCACGTTGATACTCCGGATACAACGTGTTGTGGATAGCCAATGGCTAGCGCCACCTTCCCAATAGCTGATACCCCACATACAACTATTGAGGTCTTCCTTTCCCGGGGGAGTATAGACCTAGGGTAAAGGGTACTTTAGCTCAGCCCCGCCCATACAGGGTATGTGGTATGCGCGATCACTACGGCCCTTAAGCACAATCGATCATTGGTTGCATTAACCTTATATGAGACTTTCCCGTGTGATGAAATCCACCTTCCCAACTGTGCCAAACTGCACCTCATACCAGGATTTCACCACCCGCCATGCGATCACCCAAAAACCGGCGATCCAAAACAAAACAATAGTTGATTCATCTTTAGAAATTAGGTTTTCAGTGCATGTTATAGACAAGAGGGAAATCGAAGAACAGTTTCAACGGATATGAACAAGAAACTGGACTTGCCTGGTAACGGATAGGTAGTGGAGTTCGACGGTCCTGACTGCTGAACTCCGGCTTCTGATAAAAGCAATGAAGTCCGATAAGGACTAATTCAGAGAATTCCAAGAATGGATGCAAATGACATGGCATCGAATGCATGAGATGATGATTGTATTAAACTTTTCCCTTAAAGTCTTTAAACTTAGTTTTTTGAACATCCTCTTCAAGAATAACTCATTTGTTAGATAACGTAAATCTTAGCTTAATGATAACATCAACCTCTTTAATTTTTAGTTACTTTACTTAAAATTTGACATCCCCATTAAATCCAAGAGTCTTACTTTAAGGAGTTGGTTAACTTTTTACTAAAACTAACTTATAGCTCAATGTCTTTTTAAGGAATAATACCTAATACCCAATTTAAAATAATTCATGGCTTAATTAGTCTTAAAATTTTCTTTTAGAAAAACCCATTACAAAATTAAACAATTTGATTCCAAAATTTTAATCCTCACACATACATATCTACCATTTTTTTTAACTTCCTTTTCTCTGCTTGAAAGAGATTAGAACTCTATATATGTAAACATTCTTAATATATATATCTCTCTTTTTTTTTAATCCTCTTATCATTTTTATTCCTTTTCTACTTCTCCTTTTTATTTCTTTTTCTTCATTTTTTTCTCCTTCGGCCGGCCCCCATTAGGCCCAAACCGGTGTCCCTTTCACCTTCTACTGTGCACACATGCATAGGGGAAAAATTCCCCAACTCCTCTCAATCCCTAATTCCCTCTCTCATTTTCTTTCACTCACCCGTGCGCCGCCGCCTGGTTCCCCTGCCACCGATGACGCCGCCGCCGGCGTCGTCTCAGCCACTCGCCTCTGGTCCTGCCGCCATCGGTGCCTCGCGCTGTCCTTTCGGGTCCTAGCCTCTGCGCCGCCATCTAGGGCCCGACCGCCCTCACCGGTACCTCCTCTCGGCTTCGCCCCTATGGCCCCTGGTCGCCGCCGTGAGGTCCCCTGGGCGCGGCTCCTCCCGAGCGCTGCTCCGTCTGGCGCCACCGTCACCCGGCTGCCTTGCTGCCCCGGTCGCCCTCTCCGCGCCGCCCGGGATGGCCCGAGGTCGCCTCCTGGGCCCGTGCGCCTTGGCCGCCGCCCGGTTGGCCGTGGCCGGCGTCGTAGCTCCGCCCCGGAGCTCCGTCGGCCCGCCTCCCGCTGGTGGCGCGCCTCGGTGCTCGGTCATCGACCTCCTTCAATCGGTAAGTTCCTCATCCTCCTTCTCACTCTATTTCCCCCACTTCTCCTTCCAATTTCTTCCCCAATTGCTTTAGGGTTCACACACTGTTCCCCCAATTCCACCGTTCCAGGGTTTTTAAGTCGGTTAGAATTATTCCCTATTCCAATTGCTTTTGATTGAAACTAGTTGAGCATGTTTACATGCTTGAAGTTAAGGGTGCCTATGGTTGCTGGTTACTGATCAGGTTCTATATAGCTCTTTATTAGATGTTTATTCGATCTGGTTTCCATGCTTAGCCATTCGGCACCTAGAATTCGAGCCAAAGTTTACATATATATATATATGTTCAATAACCAACTGCTAGCAGAATTTACAATAAACCTATTATTCGATTACTAGACATGTTGGATTAAATGAAAACATTAGTCCGATGGACCAATTGTATGAACTACTCTATTCGATTTTCAGTTGAGTCTTAAAACTACTAGCCAATCTGCTAGCTCTATGAATATGTGTTTTAGATGGTACTCATACTAGGATAACACACTTGCTATTGTACTTTGATTCCTAAATACTTTGCTCCAGTGCATATGTGATCCAATTTAACTGAAAGTCCCTTATGTTAAAGATAAGAACTACTACTACCTTGATTTGCCCTTTTTATGTTTCCTCATGAGTACGTGCATATCAGTTCATTTGACTGAAAGAACATATATACTGCACTTGTTCTTGCTTATTTCCTGATAAGAACAGATTACTATCCTTATTACTTATGGGTTGCCTTATTATATGAGATGCTGTTCTCTCTGAGAGATTTAGAGCAGTGGTTATAAAATCTGATAAGAACAGATTCATGCTTGATTCCTTAACTCGGTGTATTGTTGCTTAGTATCCAATTGTTTGATATCAGGACTGATAAGAGCAGATTACTATTCATGTTGCCCCTTTGTTGCCTTAACACATATGTGATGATTTCTCTAAGAGAAATCTGAGGAACGATACATATATATAAGAACAGATGCTACACTCGTTGCCCAACTAAAACCCGATGATGATTTTGGAGTTAAAGGAAAGGTTTGGGAAATGTATCGTTTGATAAAAACAGATATTACAATTGTTTTCCTAAAATCTGAGGGTCCTTGCTATAGCTAATCTATTAAATATGCATAAGCAAGGTTTGCATGCTGGAGGGATTACCTTGCTTCGGTATCAAGTAGTGGTAAGGGTAGGGCTTGCTCTTCTATTCTCCTAAGCTCTGATGGCTTCGTTCCTTCTTCTCCTATACTCCTTCTCCTCAGGTTCTTGTGGCCTTCTCCTCCTACGAACACCTGCCGTTCTTGCTGACTTCTTGCGGCTTGTCTGCTATGGAGCTGGTGTACTGGTTCTGGATGATTACTAGTGCTGTTATGCACTACTATTCACCTAATGGCCTTGCTACTATTTATACTAACTTGTCTACATTCTTGTGATGCTTACTCTTGGCCACCTCCTGCTTGCTTATCCTAGTTACGTGCCTGCTGGTTAAGCTATTCAGCTGGTCTGGTGTCTATCTATTCCAGATTTTTGTTTAATAAAAATCTATGGCTGCCTTATAAGCTAAGCTATTCACTTGGAAGTAATCTTTTGCTAACTGCTTAGAAATCCACTCGTTGGCTGCTGGATAATTTCAAAGGAAGGAGGTTGCCTTGTTCGGTTGGATATTTTTAGCTTAGCTAAATATCTCATGGGTTGCCTTATCCATGTTTTGCTTTTAAAAAAAAATGATTTCTTTTTGAACAAAATCATGGAGGCAATTTAGTATAAGAGAAATAAAATTATTTTTATCCCTCACCTCCTTTCTCTCTAACATATAAAATATTAGGTTTTGTCCGATGAGTGTCTTAGCCACGTGGCCCTCGGACATTTTCAAAAACAAAATGTTTTATAAAACTATTTTCGAAAACTAATATCTACTTTAGGCCATCGACACTATTTTGCCCCCGCAGCTACCCCTGCGGACGTCGGCGGAACTGTGCCGATAAGACCACACATATTTAAAATTATAGGTTAGAAACTTTTTGCCTCCTATAGCAACGGCATGATTCCCAACGGTCTCGAGTACCCATACTCGCTGACCTGGGATGACCGCCTACATCCCCGAAGGACTTCCCCCTTCGGCTCTCGGTATCCTTCTCTGACTTGAAGACTTTGGAGACCCGAAGGTTCACAAGTTAGGTTAGATGATGTATAGGTAGAATATTGATCATGTAATTTTCCATTTCTTTTTCGTTAGTCATTTGTAACGATGTTGTATTATTAACTCTTGTACTATTTCGTTAATCAGTAAAGTTCCATTTCAATTATATTTACCAATGACATTGTGTTACTCCTTTAATTAATGAGGTTTAATTTCAATTGTATTTGCTATGCATGAATACTATATGCCATGTATGCGATGAATGCGATTGCACAACAATTTCTTCCCCCTCTCGACTAACTCTCGACGTAGCTCGTTAGGTTCGAAACAACTCAGCAGCGCGAGTTGTTCGACAACTTCCACCTCACGCATCTCTCGACTACGCCAGAATTAGGGTTCTCACATAGCGCACGGAAAGAGAAGAGTTAGAGAGGCGTGAGCGCAAGAATGGTGTGGAAAAATCTCAAGATAGAGAAGATAAGATAAGATGAGAAGCACACTAGCTGTAGACCCCACACATATACTGGATAGATTGTTTAAATTGAGGTGCAGTTGTCAGTTTGTCATAATTAACCGCTCATGCGGTTGACAGGATGGATTTCAAAACCCTACTGTACTAAAAAACGAGAGGAAAAACGACAGTCTTGTACGTAGACATAGTTGTTTATACGAAATAAAATTCAAAAAAATACGGAGAAATCGCTGTCGCCGCCAATCTCCGGAGCGGGCTTCTCCTCCGGCGCCGTCTCGCCGGCGGCACTCGAGGCGAACGCCTCACGCACGACCTTCTCTAGGTCGAGCGCCTCCGCCTCTGCCTCCGATCCCGTACCGTCGTCGTCCGGCTTCGGGATGAACGGCGGCCGCGCCACGTCGAGGACGCGGTCCCAGCACACGCCACGGAAAAAGGCGTGCCGCTTCACGCCGTGCGCGCCCAGGCGCTTGGCGGAGTCCTTCTCCAGGAGCCGGGCGATGAGGTCGCGCAGCGGCGTCGGCTCGCCCGGCATCTCCGCCCGGGCGGTGAGGACGAGGTGGAACGTCTCCCGCCGGCTCCGGCCCTGGAACGGCGTGCGCCCGTACAGCATCTCGTAGAGCACCACCCCTAGTCCCCACCAGTCCACCGCGTAGTCGTGCCCGCTCCCGGCCACAACCTCCGGCGCCACGTAGTACTCCGTCCCCACGAACGAGTTCGACTTCGCCTGCATCCGCGCTCCCGGGGACGAGCAGCAGGACGAGGAGGAGGCGGGAGAAGCCGTCCTGGAGGTGGAGGTGGAGGACGAGGACACCGGCGAGGCTGCGTGGCGAGAGGAGAAGTGCCCGAAGACCACTGTCTTCTTGCTGCCTTTACGCTTGCGGCGACGTGACGAGGAAGGCGAAGGCGAGATGCTGGGAGATGGAGTGGTGTCAGGCGGCGGCGGAGGCAGCGGCGGGGGTAGGGTGGTGGAGAGGTCGAAGTCGACAAGCATGATGTGGCCGGAGCCCTGGATGAGGACGTTGTCCGGCTTGAGGTCGCGGTACACGATGCCGAGGCCGTGGAGGTGCTCGAGGGCGAGCACCAGCTCGGCCGCGTAGAAGCGGATAGCGGCGTCGGAGAACGCCCGCCCGGCCTGGCGGCGGCGGAGGGAGTTGAGGTCCCCGCCGGCGCAGCGGTCGATGGCGAAGCCCAAGACGGCTCGCCGCGGAGGGAGGGGAGCAGCGGGTGGCAGAGCGCCAACAGTACATCGTGCTCGAACCAGATCCTCCTGAGGCCGTCACCGCCGCCGGCGCCGCTGGAGGCCCCTCCCTGCGGTGCTGTCCGCGCCGCGCTCTTGTGGCGCGCGGCGGCGCGGGACATGGCCTTGAGCGCCATGGGGTGGTGGTGGTCGCCGGAGCATCCCCCGGCTGAGGCTGCAGCAGCGGCGGCGGACACGACGTGGAAGACCACCCCCCTGGCACCGTGGCCAAGCACCGACAGGGCCTTCAGGTCCGCCAGTCTCAGCTGCGGCGGTGGCGGCGAAGGCGATGGCGCGACGCAACGGCGAGACGCGGAGCTGAATCAAGAAGCGCGCGCATGCGATGGGCGGGAGGGAGAAGCTTGTATTCGCGTTTGGGTTTACGACGTTCGTAGTTAGTCTGGCTACTATTCATAGGACCCTTCTGTACTTATCTAACAACATTACTGTAGCGTGTACGTTCTCTCTAGAAATTTCGTGAGCTCAATTCACGCGTGATGAGACGCTGAGGAAGCTACGGCACAGCCTAACCATGTCATTCATATTTCGTCAGATCGTCAACAGGGACGGCAACACACTGAAACTAGCAGTGATCGATCGGAGATATTTAGGTGCACGCACGGGGTTCTTGTGAGAAGGAAAAATCTGGACTCCCCATCGACGTCCGTCTGCTGCAGTGAGATCGATACGGAGCCCCTGAATTAATGCCAGCTCTATTTCCTAGTGAGTGAGTGAGTCCTCCGTCCTGCTGGTTACGGTGCGACAGCTCAGATCGAAGGGCCGTACCAGGTTGCAATCAGCCCCGGGCACCGTCACCTGCTCGGCACTCACTTTTTTTTTAGAGCTAATATCTGGATTAGATTATGTTAAGGAAAACAGTACACAAGAATACAGCTGTCCCAAAAGATCTGGAGGGGAAAACGCTGTCCCCGGTTTTGCAAACAGGCCCTCAAAGATTTTCTAAAATAACACACAGACCCCTGAGGCAGACTCCATCGCCCGCTCCGCCGGTAGTAGCCTTCCTGCCGACGAGAAGCCGAGCACGCAGAGGAACAACGAGGACGGCGCCACCTGCTGCACCTGCAGAGAAAGAAAAGAGGACGACGCCTCGAAAGATTGCCGCAGAAGACAACCGCCGCAAGAGGCGGAGCTTGAGGTCCAATAAAGACGCAACGGCTGAGAAAGGGCCCTGATCTGAACAGGAGAGCGGATGGCACCCGCAGATCAAAGATTCCCACGCATCGCGGAGCAGTGATCCGCCGCGTCAGCAGAAAGCAACGGCACAGAATCAGGCCCGCGTGACGGACCTAGTTCTGTCAGAGCAGCAAACAACGTTGTCCACGAACATGATACACCAAACAACGTTAATGATACCGAGTAAATGTTCAGAAATCGGAAGAGCAAACATCGATCTCCAGTTCAGTCACACGCTACTCAATCGTCTTTTGCTCGTTAGCCATATCATTCAATGTTGTCGATGCTACTGTATGAATATTACACCAAAATACGAACATCTAGAAGTTTAGAGCTAGCATATATCAATGGCTGCATCTGAGCTCTGAAGCAGTCCACCAAAAGGAACATAAAGTAAAGTTACAAAACCAAGCACCTGTTTTTCCAGGTACGTATAAAAAACAACGAACGGAGCTAGTTTGCTGGAAAGGGTTACATCACGAGAAAATTCTGTGGTCTACATTGCGACATCGGTTGCAGCGAGTTCAGGCAAAGCAGATGTGGATGAACGAGAACATGATTCCATCCCAGCAACGATTGATTTTATGCAAGATTTTTCACGATCTTTTGAAAGGCCACTGATGCTGATTCTCCTCCTTTTGCAGATGAAGAATCTAAGTACGGTAAGAACTAACAGTCTGCAATTGCAATGCATGGCGGAGTTAGTTCGAAAATTCTCAGGGGTAGGTTGCTTCACCTCTATCCCTCTGAAAAGCATGGATTGCTTACCATGACACCTGAGAGGGGATGGTTGCTGCCTTGCTGAGTGCTATCACATGATACAGTTAAAACAGTAATACTAATGCTACTACTCACGTACCGTTTGCCACATAACACAAAGGACTAAGCAGAAAACAGACGCAAGTCTACAATTACACAGATTTATATAGATCAATGATAAATTGACACAGCATCTGAAGGATGCTCTACAAGATTACAAGCAAGAACAATTATCAACTAGACAGGAATTCAGAAATTCCGACTCAACATGATAAAATGGCTGGAGGGTATTTACATCTGGAATTGCTCATGGTACAACATTCTTCCGTTAGTGGCTATTGCACCACCAAATCATTTACATCCTCCATAACAAGACTTTTGATCTCAAACAGAAACTGGTGCCCAATCCTCCGAAAGGACAGGATTACAACCAGCAGATGCTTGCAAGGATGCAAATACACCAGAAGCAGATTTACACGTCCCTACAACAACAATGTTAGACCAACACTCGAGATACTGTTTGATCATTATAACGAGCTAGCACACTTCCCTTGGTCAAGATTAGCCGCACACAAAAATCACTCAAACTTCACACAGATTCTCTTATTTACAGACCTTATTTGCCCAATCCTCCCTCCAATGTTAATATTCTATCCTCACAGGCCGAAATATGAAGCTCCTAGCCTTGGGGGAGCATAGCAAGGTTGCCAACGACACATAGAAGCTAGTCATCGTGCTGATACAGAACGCGCCAAGGGACACCCATCCATTCTCTCCATGCCAGCCACCGAGCCAACCATGACGATTGCTTCCTGCCATTTTCCCTTCTGGCAACCCTGTATCTGAAGTGCACCCTTCCCCACTGCATATCCCAGGGTTTCCTGCCAATGCTCCTGGGAATTTCCGCAACCCATCGGTTGTTGGCAAAGGCCCGGATAGGCTATTGTAGGAGAGGTTAAGCGCCTCGAGCTCTATCATGGCAGCAATCACAGGAGGCACCTCCCCTGACAGCCCATTATGTGAGAAGTCCAGCGTCCGCAGCTTCCCCATTCCCCCAAGCCCTGCAGGGATTTGCCCAGCCAAGTAATTACAAGAGAGGTTCAAATACTCCAATCCCTTCATTGCACCCAACCCTTCTGGTATCTCCCCACGGAGCACATTCCTTGACAGATCTATCCCAGGAGATGCCCGAAGATCATACCCAAGCTCCAGCTGCCGGCCTGTCGAGTCCACTGATGCTGACAAAAACAATTGAGGTGGAATCATACCCTCTGATGGGATCCCCTGACCACCTCCTCCACCATTAAGTACTGCACTGGCATTGAAGCCACCATCAGGGATGAAACCCACAAACCTATTGCCAGACAAATCAAGCCACTGAAGAACTGGGAACGAGAACATCCAATCCGGCAGCTGGCCAGAGAGCTGGTTACCAGCAAGCGACAGGAACCTCAGGCTCTGCCATTTCACCACAGCCCCACTGAGCTCCCCTGTGATCTCGTTTCCTGACAGGATCACCACCTCCAGAGACCGGCACCCAGCCAGCGGCAGGGGAATCTCGCCAGATATCCGGTTGTTCGACAAATCTAGAACTTTCAGACTGTCAAGCGCATCAAGCTCTGGCCGCAGCGCCCCAGAGAGCTGGTTTCCCCCGAGCCGCAGGTACAGAAGCTGGAAGCAGCCGGCGAGACCAGCAGGTACTAGGCCGGAAAGGTGGTTATGCGACAAATCCAGCGCCTGCAAGTAGGTCAGGTTCCCAATCCCGGAGGGGATCTCCCCTGACAGCTGATTGTCCGCAGAAACAGCCCCTGCAAGCTCCGTATCGCGGTTATCCCGGCGGGGATCTCGCCGGAGAAGCGATTGTGGGAGAGGTCGAGGAGGAGGAGGCCGGATGCGTCGGGGTCGGCGACGATTCGAGGGGGAACAGCGCCGGAGAGCGCGTTGCGGGAGAGGTCAAGGGCGGCGAGTCGCGCGGTGAAGGAGAGCCGCGGGGAGAGCGGGAACCGGAGGGAGTTCGCGGAGAGGTTGAGGGTGCGGAGGGCCGGGAGCGAGGCCGGGAGGCAGGTGGGGACGGCCCCGGAGAGCGCGTTGCGGGAGAGGTCAAGGTCGACGAGAGAGCGCGGGAGGGAGCAGGGGAGCTCACCGGAGAGCGCGTTGGTGGAGAGGTCGAGTGCAAGGAGGCGTCGCAGGAGGGCGAGCGGCGGGGCCGGGAGCAGACCGGAGAGGTTGAGGCCAGGGAGCGCGAGCGCCGCGACGGAGGGCGGGGCTGCTGCTGCGGCGTCGGCGGGCGGGTGGAGCGAGACGCCGAGCCAGGACGCGGAGAGCGGACCGCGCCAGGAGGAGAGCGCCGCGCGGGAGGGCGGGGAGAGGGACGTGCGGAAGGCGAGGAGCGCGGCGCGGTCGGTGGAGGCCGGGGCCACGAGGCGCGGCGCGGAGACGAGGAGGAGGAGCAGGAGCAGGAGGAGGAAGTGGGCGAGGGGAAGAGCAGCGGCCGGCATGGTGGCGAGGGCGTTGGCCGGCTAGGGTTTTGCGGGGTTTGGGCGCCGCCGTCGTGGGAGGTGGTCAGGCGGGTGGGTAGGAGAGTGGGGAGTGTGGGAGTGTGGATCAGCGACGGTGGAGCGGGCGCAGCGCAGGGTGATTGTGCGCCGTGTGGACGTGCGGTAATTTGGGGGAAAAGGTGGCGACGGCGAAGGAATTCTGGCGGTTTTTTCGAGCCGGAATGGACGGGTGGTGGCAGCAGACGGAACGGCTGGGGCGCACGGGAGGCCGAACCGGCGATTGTTACAGATGATATTTCCTGTACGGTTCGTGCAGTTCGGCGCGGGAAATTCTTTAACATGGGGTGACCTATGTTTACGGGGACAGAGGACTATGTTTTAACTTTATTATGGGTTCAGAACTTAAAGTTTACCTGTGTCTTGTTATATGAAAATCTGTCCAACTGATTTAGAGATCACACGAAATAATATAAATAGGATCTGTAAAACTACACATATGTAGTTTTTAAGGGTGAAACATGCTATCTGATGGGCCTAGAGGGCCGCAATGCTAGGCCACAAATTCAAACATGAGCAGAGAAGAGTAACTGAGAAAATGATGAGGAACATGTGTGCATAAAAGCGTAGGGAGGTAGAAAATGAAACTGAAACATCCATTATGAAGCTGGATAGTTCTTCTATTTCTTTTCTTTCCCCTAGCATTAGCATCAATCAATGATGGAGACATGAACTAGATGTTATAGGGACTAAATGAGTCATATAGTGTAAAAATATGAATAGAAGGCAGCTAATAGTAACATTTTTTCTTGAAATTTAGAGGGCTAATAGTAACTATTAAATGCATTATTGGATGAAAAAACTATTTCTCATTCGACTACGGACGAGCTCAATAGGAGTGTAATGATAGAGTTTAAAACAAGGTTTTTCGTTCGGCTTGAATTAAACCATGAAACCAAATATAAAGTACCAATTAAGCAACAGAGTAATAGTAGAATTGCGGATTCTTGCACTAGGGTTTAAGGGGTAGACATGAAGAAGGAGAACTTTTGGTGGAGATCATACTTGATCACTAGATCCATCAACTCTATTCATTCTCTTATCTTCATTACACTAGCTAAATACACATACGTTACTATAGATCAACAAATTAGATTACCCCAGCATGTCAAACTATTGTTGATGCGCTCCATGATACATGACTTCTTCTTAGCTGTTGGATGAGCTTCGCCTCGGGCAGAATTGAGAGTTGTTTGTAGAGGAGCAACGTCTCGAATGAATATAAATTTAAAAATTTGGATTGACTGGATGAAGAGTCAAGGAGGACAGCAATTATGGTCTCCGCTTGGGCATGTATGTATAGCCAAATTTTCAAGATGGTCCTATATGTAAGAAGAGTGAGGAGATGGTGAATAAATCACCACTAGTGATCGACATCTTTATAGAAATAAAGGTTATATATTCTTAGTTCTAATAAAATAATGCATTCATGTAACATTACACAACAACATAGAGCAATGCGTTTTCCACTTCGTGGAATTTTTCGTTGTGCACCTGGATAACTTTAGTCAATATATATAGATGGCCTGTTTGGTTGCTGCCCTAGTCTTCGTGCTGAAAAAATTGATGCCTGAGAGTGGCCTAAAACCTCAAGGAAGCTTGACGGCTGTAATGTTTGATTGGTGATCTGTGCAAAGAAAAAGGGGTAAAAGCAAAGCCGCTTTGCACATGGGTAAGACCTCTCCCAATGCATAGGTGCTTAGATGAGGTGCTAAGTGCATGAAAGGGCTTAGCAACTAAACTCCCCAATGCATAGGTGCTTAGCTTTTTGTAGCTAAGCTTCCTTCATTTAATTGTTTAGCAACTAAACTACCCAATACATAGATGCCACATAGGCGTTTTGCATAGGTCCGCATGCTTAGCATCGGTTCTTACTGGAGACACCAAAACTATCTCTCTCCTTCTTAATTACCCCGCCACATCATCTTCTTGCCTATGTGGCATGTCTTAGCACCAGTCCAAGTTGGAGCATTGTGAGTGGCCTAAGTGTAAAGACGTAAAAGACAAAACCCACTTCGATCGGGCACGGGTGTTTACGAGCGATTGGTGTATCGCCTGGCATGGCGCATCGGGCGTCGGCGACATCAGGCGTCGGCGACGTTCAAGTAGGACGAAGGCCCCAGCTTAGCTTCACGCGCGTGCCAGCCGTTGGGTGTCGGTTGCCTAAGTCTTTTTCTTTTTGACGAAAACGGTTGCCTAATGCAGGCTGGTGATTATCATGCCTAGCACGCTGGGTGTCTCATTTTCGATCACTACATGTCCACACTTGTGCATATGAATATGAAGTAGCACAATTAACGAGTGTTTTGAGAATTCGAATAACTCATTCTGAGAAATTATATTATTTTTAAATATACATTCTTGAATAAGGTGTGAACCTACAAATTTTTGTGTAAAACATATATGCATTTGTTGGTTGTATGAAAAAAAGTGAGTCTAAAACAACTATAAGGGCTCATTTGGTGCACCTGGAAAAGGTAAGGATCCCATTCCAATCCCAGGACAGAAGAGACCCGTGGGTAAACTCTCACGAGGAAGCCTGCGGGTCCATTTGGTTTAGACGTGGGAGGGGAAGTCTCGGCCCATCCCGGCTGAATCCCACAGACGAGTAAAAACTACTCCCGACGCGTGAAGGAGTCCTTATCTCTCTCGCTGACCCTATCTCTCTCGCTCGCAACTCAAGTCACTACTCTCTTCTCGCTGCCATACATGGTCATTGCTTGTCATAGTCCCGCCTCGTCGCCATTAGTCGCCCACTATCGACCATGTGGCCATCCTTGCCACCTAGGCTGTCCAAGGACACCTTGTCCACCCTCTCTTCCAACCTCTTGGCCCCTCATCTCGCCTCGCTTTCCACCTCTCACACGTCGCCATAGGCACCTCTTTGCTTCCATGGCCGGTTCCTTCTCAACATCTCCTCTTACTTCTCCTTCACGTACCTACCCACTACGTGTTGTTCTAGTGGCCTCAACAAGCCTAGCCCCAGCATGCCCCAACAAAGAGAGTGGGAGGCCCTGTGACGGCGTCGATGGAGAATATCGGTGCCACGGAGGATAAGGTCATGCCCAACACGGCAGTGCTCTCAGCAATAGGATATGATGGTCTCGACACCGCAGCGATGAGGTCCACCATTCAGTTGGAGAAGCTGTGTAGGACCTCGGATGTCACCTAAAGGGAGGTGAATACGATTTTAAAAACAATTACGATTTAAGCCAATTCTTAATGTGGAATTTAACTAAATAGATTTTGCAAGTTTAAATCCTAAAAATGTCTAGGCTCAACTAAGTGCACCAACACCCCAAGTCTAAGACAAGGTAAGCAATCCTAGGGTGACAAGCATGCAAGGTAATTGTTTGTTCTCAAAGTTCGGACATCCACGATATCCTACATCTCCATTGAGAAAACTTGTCTCAACTGAACAAGTTGGCTCCGAATCAAATGTTTCACTCAAGATCCTTGCCTCTAGCAAGAACCACCCACTATGGCTAGCTCGTTCCTTCATTCTAGAAATGGCAAGCACCACAACCACTCATAAGTCCCTGGGTCTCTTCATAATCTTCTTCAAGAGATCATCAAGGTTAACACCACCAAAAATCATCTAAGAGGCAGTGACCTCCAAGAGTAACAAGCTTCTAGACTTCCACTCGAACACAAAAAGCTCAAATCAATGTGACCAATGCAATTACCAAGTGAACACAATGTACAATTCCTCTTACACCTCACTATGACCAATTTATTCCCTATAGACTATTAAGTGGAAGAGAGTATGAGGAGAGGTCAACAAATGATCCCCCAAGAGCGAAAGCGTCCTCTCCAACCGGCCAAGGTGGGTAGCTATAGCCTATACTCAAAAATACATTCTATACAAATATCAAAGACTCCAGGATCCAAAATAATGGCTATATTGACCAGTCAGAACCAGAACTCGAAGGCTCCGAAAAGAAAGAATCTCGGACTTTCAACATCAGGAGCCGATGTCGAAGGCCCGACATGAACTCTGAGGCTCTAAGATTACTTCAGCACAGGATTTTCAGAAGTTGATCTACGAGACTCCTACATGGCACTCGGAGGCTCCATGATTTCAAATATCTCAAGAGAGGTCAGATCAGAAGCTAATCTTAGAGGGTCTGAGATAGCATTTGGAGGCTTGAGACTTCAAATACCTCAAGAGAGGTTAGATTAGAAGCAAATCTCGGATGCTCCAACTTGAACTCAGACACTCCGACTCAAACTCGAAGTTTTGAAAAGGACAGAAAACTTGCCCGGAGACTCTGAAAATAGACATGGAAGCTCTCCACCTATCGAACAAGCGTTAATCATGCCAGATTAAAGCTTGCGGACAAAGGATCTTGGGGAAGATGCAAAACATGCAAATGTTTGAGCACTCAACACACGATACGTTCAAGCTACTCATCTGATAACCCGTATTGATAGAATGATTATCTATCCAATAACCTAGTCTCCTTTAAAGGTGCATCTTGGCCCCTTAAAGTGGGCTTTGATGATTAATGGAAAATAATCAAGAGACTAACGTGTGCATCAAGTGTGATCAGGTAATTTAGTCCAAAAGCGATGATATAACCAACATTGATGACATCTAAAAAGGTTCTAAGAAAGGACAATTTGAAGAAACAAAGATTAAGGACTATTTTCTAGCACTTTTAGTGGTTCGAGGAATCACATTGAGTTTAGGGAAAGCCATACTATTAAGGGGGTCAATATTTGGAAATTAGTGAAAGTGTCTTGCTAATGTTCAGCTATTCCTATCCAAAGAGGTCTTTGGAAACCATCAGTTCTTACACTTTCAATAAAATTTGGAGCTTGGGGATAGATGTCAGAATATTCGGGTTCCGTTTTATGTGTGAAGAATTTGGGAACCCGAAACCTCTTGATTTGCTCCTCTGTCTGATTTTTCAGGATGTCAGAACATCTGAGATTATCTCAGAACCTCTGAGTTTCGGTTTTGGAAACATTTAAGTCCTTTAAGCTTGAAAGTAGGAACTCCAGGATGTCTTTGGAGTTGTTTGAGATCCCTTCTGGACTCATCAGTTGAAATCTCGTGAGTGTCTGAATCAGTATGTCAGAAGCTTTGGGTTCACATACTGTCCACTTTATTCAGTACCTTCGAAATCTCGGAAGCTTAGAGTGCAATGTCCAGACCTCTGGAATTTGACTCTAACTATGCCTTGTTCAAGGCGATTCAATTTTTTTGGAGGATTCGAATTCCAATCGCAACCGGCAACATCTGCTCCTGTTTGTTATGCTTTGAAAATTTGGAGTCTCTAGGTTTTTGCCAGTGTCTCCGAGATCCGTTGCTGGACACGCTATATAGCCGTTGCTCTGAAAGTCGGAGTCTTCGGGTTCTTGTGCCGGAGCTAGAGATTTGTTGTTGTATACACAATATAGCCATTGATTTGAAAAAGTCAGAAGCTCCATGTTCAAGTCGGAACCTCCGAGTTTTGCCGTTTTTGCTATAATGGCTAGTTTTTGAGGGGTTGGCTATATATACCCCCAAGCCTCTTTGCACATATAACTCTTTGTAATCCATTCCTCTACTCTCCTGAGTACCATTCCACATTTCCTCAAGCCCAAGTTGTGATCCTTGTAAGGAATTCTTTGAGAGAGAGAGAGAGAGAGATTGATCCGTAGTTGAGCGTCAAGCAAGAGCTCATCTCCAAGACGAACTGATCGAAGCTTATTGCTCTTGGAGATTGGTGTCTCCTAGACGGTTAGGAATAACTTCGGAGCTGTCGAGCAGTTTGTGAAGAGCCCCAAGAAGTTTGTAGAGTTTGGAGCTTGCTAACCACAAAGTGAAGGGGCTTCACATCGGTAAGCCCTCTGAGGGAAGAGCATGTTTCATTGTTGGGTTTGATCGGTGGATCAAGCTTTCTTAACTGAGACATAGAGTCTCGCCAAAGGCTCGAACTTCGATAACAATCTTGTGTCTCCCTTGTAGTTATTCTTTTTCTTCCTCATACTTATTTCCTTGCCTATTTTGTTGACTAGCATGTTAGGGGTTTGCTTAGAGTTTTAGAATTGCATGTGTAGGATTTATTTTTGATATTTCTAATCTCGTATTCACTCACCCACCTCCGGTCTAGTCGATAGCCTAAAGCCTTTCACCCTCCAACACCTTGAGACCAGTAGAACTAGGAAAACATAGCTAAGTATACCTTTGCCTTGAGCACTTCACTTGAGCCTGATGAAAACGATCATTTTTGCTCTAAGTCAAAATCTTTTTCAATCTCTTTTACTCGATGAGTCTTGCGATTTGCTCCCCCATAAACTAATATGGGAAGTCTTCTCTTGAAGATATTTTCACTAGCTTGTCTATCAAATCTTGATGGATCATGAGCTTCAAGTATATGTCTTCACATAATGCTCGATTTGGACTTGCACACCTTGATATCATCATCTCTTAGTGATTATCAACGCTAAACTTTTGTTGCACATCTCAACCTTCCTTTGAGAATTATCCTTGTATGAAGCAGCCTCCAAAGCTTATGACAACACTCACTACGCCTTGTTGACCATCCTTTTGATGTAACTTCATCAAGTGAGCTTAACCCTCAACTTTCTAAACACATGGAACATGGTCTACTGCACAAACATGATTGCCATTACTCAACAAACTACTTAATCACTTGTGGTTCATTCTTCAAGTTCTATCATGATCTCTTGAAGCCACATCTTGAATTCTACTCTTGAATTCCATGTTTTAAGACATTGATCATACATGGCTCATCTCATGAACTCAACCTTGACCATCTTGAATTCAACTTTGAAATTCATCTTGGTCAACACTTGGTCTTCTCTTGAACTTCTTCACCTTGATCATATATGGTTCACTCCCTTAAACATAATCTTAATCCCTTGAAGTTCACTTCGTAAGCTTCATGTTGATTACATATGATTCACCTCTTTAACTCCTTGATCATTGATGTATCGTTTGGTTTGATGACCTTAATCACATGAATTCATCCAAAATCCTTCACGTATCACCAATTAAGGCTTTCACGAGCTTATAGGTTCATCCTCTTGATGCAACCTCATGGAGTGAAACCTAATCTATACACACTTTTCAAACTCAAGGAGATAATTAATTCATAATCCTGTTGTCATTAATCACCAAAATCACTTAACACAAGTCTAGAAGCCTAGATGTTCTTCCAAGCTGAAGCAGGCTCCCCGCTTTCCGAAGCTAGGCGGTGTTGAAGATGTGCTCTCTCCGTTCTCGGTCTTTTTTCTTCTGAAATCTTTACATGGGAGTAGATCTCCCCTATATGCCAAATGATAACAAGGAATGTCTTACTTATGGTTTCGTCCTTGCGATTCCCGAGTGGCCACAAAAATCTCGCTTGGTTTTTTCGCTAGGTGTTATCTCACCTACAACCAAACAAGATCTAAGTGTTTTATTCTCGGACCTACACATATTTTCTTACGGTTAACGCACTACTATTAATCATGCATGCATCGATGAACAATAAACCGTACAAACTACATGTTAGTAGTACGCTTGTGACTAACGCAATATTATTGATTCATTATTGTTTCTTCTTCGTTCCTAGGACAAGTAATGTTTCGGCTCCTTTAAGACTGTTTAGTGATCCTACGTAAGTAGACGTGAATGCGCAGACACACAGAGGGGGAGTATTTATATGCCGGTCCTCGTGACTGTTGTTGCCTTGCAGCCTTCAACCTCTGCCAAGCTCAGCTGCGCCCACGCGCGCGCGCGCCAGCACGAGGAAACATACGTGTTCCCGAAGCACATCCCACCGGCCGCGCGCGCGCACGTAGTCGTCGTCTGCAAACCTCCGTCGTAGCCGCGCGCACGCAGGCTGTTTCGGTGCACCACCGTGGCTCTGCTAGCGTCATGACTCATGAGGGGATAAAAGAATCGCGCAACTTGGCGATAAACTGCGTCGTTTGTGGGCGCTCGCTAGCTAGGTGCATGCACCGGGCCGGCATCTTTCACGGAGGGAACGCATGCGCATGCAGGGAGGGAGATTGACCCCGTCGGAGAATTCTTTTTCTGCGTGTAAATGTTGCGTGCATCTGAATTGATTCCGATGAACACGAGCTGTCAAGATTCTTCCGCGGAACTCTACGTTACGTTGTGTTCTAGCACCACATTTAGTCTCCAGCTTAATTAGCTCAGTCAACCCTATCCGTATACATCTCCTGCCCGGTCGGTAGACCGGTAAATTAACACCGCATTTGAACTTTTCCTGGGTTTGCTAGCATACAATCACGTGAAATCTTAATAATTTCAGTCGATTTTGAGTCCATGGAATATGTTTTGTGATACGTGTTGAAATTGAATGATTGTAATCTAAGGGAAGAAAAGAATTGAGTGAAACTTAACAAGTTTTCAGTCACTAGTGCTAGAGAATGCCTTTAGGAAACTATCCGGTGTCCCGTGCAATTACGTTAGAAACACATTTAATCATCTTTAATATTTTGAAATTTTACGTTATATTAGATCAATATGAAAAATAGAAGTTCAGATTGAAACAGACCAATTAGTCATTGTACTGTGATCATTTCTATATGATATTAGATCAGTACGTGGAGTGAAGGTTCATATCACTAGCTGTTGATATTGGATCAGTACGCAAATATAAAGTTTAGATATTTTTTTATAAGATGTAAAATTATAAATATCTATCGTTTATGAGATATTAATTATTAAGATAGATAAGATAATATTTATGTATAGTTTATAACGGTCTATTAATTATGGTCTATTAATAATAAGCATTCACTAGATCAATGGTTGATGACGTTTAGGTGGAGTTAATAAAATTTATCAGTCGGCGTGAGATTTTTCCGGTTAGAGTAATCCAGCTAGATTTGCGACGATGGAGAAAGCAATTTTTTTTCCCTGCAGCATACCAAATCGAGTACACGAAGAGGCAAGAGAAGAAGTGGCCAGGAAGGGAAGCAGTCGCTTTTCCCCTTTGAGCCGTGCTGCATCGCTGCCTCCCGCGCGAGTTGAAACCGGAACTCCGGAAGCGTACGCCCCGATCTTAATTTCCACTTGCAGGTCGCGGCACCCACCGCTGTGGGTCCCCACGACGCCACACGCGCCCCTAGAACCAATCACGAGCCCGCTGCGCGAGCCCCTCTCGTCCCCTTTAAAGCGCACCACCTCCGTCCTACTCCTTCAGCTCCCACTTGCACCACCCGCCAGCCCCCGTCCCCACCCCCCCCGTAAGGCCACGAATTCCACGCTAGCTCCGGCCAAAAACCAACGTCGCGTCGACAACCGCATGCAGGTGCGCCGGAAGGGTAGCTTGCTGATTGATCCATGAGGAGGTTCTTGCCGGCAGGAGGAGGAGGAGGAAGCGGGGAGCTGTCCTCGTCGTCGTCGTCGAGGCAGCACGCGGAGCACGCGGGCAACGAGGCTGGTGGTGGTGGCCTGCGGCATGGAGGACGCGACATCTCGCTGGGGCGTGGGCTCGACCTCCACAGCCAGTTCCGTAGCGGCGGCGGCGAGGCGCCGGAGATGAGGGACGGAGCGGATATGCTGGCCCGGCACAGCAGCTCGCCGTCCGGGTTCTTCTCCAACCTCACGGTAGACGACGGTACGCTCAATTTCTGAATGCCTTTTGCACTGCGTTTTCTTTCTGTTGTAGAAGTAACTTCTGTATATAATTTGCTGGAGCTATGGTATGTAGCTTTCTTTCGCGAATCTTAATGCTTCTGTCGAGAAAAATAGCCTGAAATAGGTACTGGCAGCATCACGTCGTGTCCATGTTTTTGTTCCCCACGCACGAAGAGCAATATCTTCGCGTGGCTTTCTTCCGAGGAATAAGCGGCGTTGTTTTTACATTGGGGCGCCGCAAAAGTCCAATATGCTCATCGCGTCTTGCAACTTGCACCGTGAGCATGAAATGAAGTGGACAGCGCAACTTTCCCACCCACTTACTGCCGGTTTTGGTTAGATTAGTCTTGCCAAATATGCAACACTTTTGGTTAGATTAGTCTTGCTATATATGTACGACTTATGCGGCTTTTTGTTAAGTGAGTCAAACGAGGCTCCGTCTGGGATTAAGGTGTATTATAATAATCTTGTTGTGTTAAATTATTCTTAAAAATATTAAGTGTTTAATTATCTACTTATATCTTAATTATTTTAAAAATAGACATATCTTTTCGTTGATATAAGATGAAATTTGATAGGACAACCATTAGTCAATCGGATTTATCTATATTTAGTTTGATTTATAAGGAAAGGAATAGACTTTCAATAAATTCTTATCTATAGCAGCTTAACAAATAAGAAGAGTTCCTAGAAGAGCAAGCATACACGCAACTGGTACATTTTCAAAGCTGAACAACTTGTATGCTCCGAAAACCTAAAAAATATTTGTTTGTTTTGAACAAAAATAGGATATGTCCTTTTGTGCCTCACATCATCATATAGTGGTAATTAAGGGGGATTTAATTAATTATCTAGCATAAAATTACATGTCCTTAGTTTTCTAGAAGAAATTAAAACTTGCATCAACTTTTTGTTTTGGAAGAGATGTAAAAAATTCTACGTCCTGTCTTATATATGTATTGCACTTTTGGACAAATCTGCAGGGCACGCACCCTACGAAAATGGGTATCCTCTTGAAAATCTAAAAATGCCATTTGAATAGCACATGAGCAAGTGTTTAGAAATTCTAAAAAAAAATTGTACTGCTAATGAAGACCTTGTTGTACATCGATGCGAATTTTCAACTTCAAATTTAATGTACTTTGTAATGTAAAAAGAAGACAAAATCAACTATAAATAGTGATAAAATAAGTAAAACTAAGTCTTGACACGATTCGCAATTAACAATTCACAGTTTTGACACATCTTCACATAATACACCCCCAATATCTGCATTTGAAGCTGTCCTTAGAGAGGATGCAAACTAAGGGCATGTATGTTACAGTGGTTTTTTTCTCTAAGATCTTCTCGGTAGCGAAGAGAGGGGTCAGAGATTTTGAACAACACGCTTTTATTCTTTTTACATGTACTTTTGTACTCCAGTGTCTCTTCTAGTTTGTGCTATTTTATGGTCCTACTTGCAATTACTTACCTCTTGTTCCGCCACTTGCACCCTATGCATGGGTGACCACCACAGTTCGATTCAAACACTATCAACTTTTGCATAAAACCGTAAAAACGGCACGAAAAGCCTCAATCGCGCGACACCAAAGACTTTAGAGGAGTCAATGCATTCGTCTGGCCCCACGTGCCAGTTTGTACACCCTTTTTTTTTATAGGCATGTTACACAGTCCGGTAGATTCTAGTAGTCTGGATTGGCTAAGTATAAATTAGTACTTCAGAGGAGTATTAATGTAGGGCTGGGCCACACCACACGCCCACTTGGCGCGGCGGGCCCAGGGATGTCTCCTGTCCAGGTTCAGCTGACGGATCCACGATGGCATCACGGTCGTTTGCTAAAAATAGTAGAGAAGAGTAACCACGGTTTTTAAACTGAGTTAGTTAGGTCCACAAACTCTAACATTGTGTATTCATCTTTCTAAAAATTTTAAAGGACTTCACAGAAGTCCCAGCCCGATTTTGTTGCCTTTGACCGTTTATGTGGCACGTTAACAAATCATAGCCCACACTTAGCTTTTCTTTATTCCCTCCCAAATCTTTTTTTTTACTTCTGCTCTGCATATTACACCAATAATTTCAGTCGTGATGGCTGATAGCGCAAAAATTACAACTTTGTAATACACGAGCCGTGAGCCAAAGAATCGGCGGTGAGGCCATAGTGCATGGCGTAGCAACCATACTGGGTATAGCGGCTTCGCGCCACGCCTATTTGGAACTCTTCTATGAAATCAACAGTTATGAGCGACCCTGTACTTGGTGCCAGCCTGTCACTCGGCACTGCACATAGGGTCCTTGACCGATAAGTCCACAGCGTGATCCCATGTCGAGGTCAACTCAGATATGATGGCCATTGCGAGAAGCAATACCCTCAGCACATCTTTTGGCGTAGACACTTCCGACTCCATAGTGAAGTAGAGAGGACCGAGACCTTCACTTTCGAAGTCGTTGACTTCTCAGTCTCGTATCATGCTATCCTGGAACATTCTTGCTACGTCAAGTTCATGGCCGTTCCCATCTATGTCTGCCTGAAGCTCAAGATGCCGGGTCCCCACGGAATAATAACGGTGCAAAGCAACTTCTAGCATGCTTACGTATGTGACCTGGAAAACTGCAACATCGCGGCAGCCGAAATCGCGGCAGCCGAGCTGGACAGCCTCAAGTCGGCTGTGGTCGAGGAAGCACCCCCGGCCAAGAAGACTTCAGTATCGACATCATTCCAATCGGCGCGGGACACCAAGACGATCCAGATTGATCCGGACGACTCCTCCAAGACGACGTAGATCGGGACTGCGCTCAGCGATAAGTAGGAAAGCGCGCTCATCAGCTTCCTCCGCGACAATCGAGACATCTTTGCATGTACATCTTCTGACATGCCTGGAGTCCCGAGGGAGACTGCCGAGCACTCTCTAAACGTTCGGCCGGACGCCAAACCGGTCAAGCAGCGTCTGCGACGTTTTACTGAGGATAGGCGTAGAGCAATAGGAGAAGAGATAGCCAAACTTCTATTAGCTGGCTTTATTAAAGAAGTATACCATCCCGACTGGTTAGCGAACCAGGTTCTTGTTCGCAAAAAGAATGAAAAATAGAGAATGTGCGTTGATTATACGAGTCTCAACAAAGCATGTCCCAAAGATCCCTTCACATTAGCTCGCATCGACCAGGTGATTGACTCCACCGCTGGCTGCGAGATTTTGTGTTTTCTCGACGCTTACTCGGTCTACCATCAAATCAAGATGAAGGACGACGAAATCAACACATCGTTCATCACTCTGTTTGGGGCCTTCTGCTACGTCTCCATGCCTTTCGGTTTAAAGAACGTCGGCGTTACATACAACGGTGTATACAGCCTGCCTCCAGGGGCAGATTAGAAGGAACATACAGACCTACGTCGATGATGTGGTGGTAAAGTCCGAGAAAAAGAATGATCTCCTGATCGACTTGGGGGAAACGTTCTCGAACCTCAGGCGATTCAACATGAAACTCACCCGGAGAAATGCGTTTTCGGAGTCCCTTCGGGAAAGCTACTCGGCTTCATCGTTTCCGAACGAGAAATCGAGGTTAACCCGGAGAAGATCGAGGCTGTCCTCAGATGGGACCACCAAAAAGCCTCAATGATGTCCAAAGGCTGACCGGGTGTATGGCGGCCCTCAGTCGATTCATTTCTCGACTCGGTGAAAAGGCCCTGCCCCTCTACAAGCTCATGAAGAAGTCGGATACCTTCACCTGGACATCTGAGGCCCAAGACGCCCTCGACGAATTGAAGAATCTCCTGACCACGTCCCGGGTGCTGGTTTCCCCAATGCCCAATGAGCCGCTGCTTCTCTACATGGCCGCGACCACCTAGGTAGCTAGCACTGTCCTGGTCGTCGAGCATTCCGAGCCGGGCCACATACAGAAAGTTCAGCAGCCAGTCTATTTCATTAGCGAAGTGCTTTCCGAGTCCAAGGCACGATACCCACAGATACAGAAGATCATCTATGCGGTGTTCATCACATCTCGAAAGCTAATCCAATACTTCTAAGGACACCCGATTACGGTGGTCAGTTCCTTCCCGATTGCTGACGTCATCAACAATCGCGACGCTACTGGATGGATTGCTAAGTGGGCAATGGAACTAATGACATTCAGCATAGTTTACGCCCTCCGCACGGCTATCAAATCTCAAGCTCTTGGTGACTTCATGGCCGAGTGGACGGAAGTCCAATCCCCACCCTCTGTCATCGACCTCAAACATTGGACGCTCTACTTCGATGGTTCACTGATGCTTCAGGACGCGGGGGCTGGCATCGTACTCATCTCTCCGAAAGGGGAACGCTTCAAGTACGTGCTACAGATCCACTTCCTGGCATCCAACAATGTCGCCGAGTATGAAGCCTTACTACATGAGCTACGCATTGCGACCTCACTCGGAATTCGCCGGCTCCTTGCTCGTGGAGATTCCGAACTGGTGGTTAGGCAGGTCATGAAGGCATGGTCATGCAGAGATCCCCTCATGGAAGCCTATTGTCAAGAGGTACGCAAGCTTGAAGTCAAGTTCGACGGCTTCAAGCTCACGCACGTCCTTTGCCGAGACAACGAGGCTGCAGATGCACTCGCCAAGCTGGGGTCCAATCGGGACGTCGTTCCGGCTGGAGTTTTCCTCCAGGAGTTGCATACGCCTTCCATCAAGATAGAGACGGCGTCCGAGACCGAAGAACCACACCCCGAGGGATCTGATAGCATTCAACAGAATGCACAAGAAGTCTTGGTCATCACTCCCGACTAGACGATGCCTTTCCTCAACTACATCCTACGGGACATGCTCCCACAGGACCAGACCAAGGCACGATGCCTCGCAAGGCGCGCCAAGGCCTACATCGTAATTGAAGGTGACCTCTATAAGAGAAGTACCTCCGGAATTCTCCAGCGGTGCATATCCCAAGATCAGGGAAGCAGCTGCTGCATGACATTCACTCGGGGATCTGCGAACACCACATGGCGCCAAAGTCGCTAGTCGAAAAAGCCTTTCGACAAGGTTTCTACTGGCCGACTGCCGTTTCAGATGCTGAGCACATTGTGCGCACCTGCGAAGGATGCCAATACTTCGTCCGGCAGACACACTTACCGGTCCAGGCACTCTAAACTATCCCAATCATGTGGCCCTGTCGCCGTTTGGGGTCTGGACACGGTTGGTCCTCTTAAGAAGGCTCCCGGGGCTACACACATCTCTTCGTTGCCGTTGACAAGTTCACCAAGTGGATTGAAGCCAAGCCAGTCACCACGATCACTGCAGAGCGAGCCGTCGAATTCTCCCTCGACATTGCATATCGGTTTAGCGTCCCCAAGAGCATCATCACAGACAATGGTACTCAGTTCACCAGTGGTGCCTTCCTTCGATTCTGCGACGACTACAACATTGGGCTCAACTTCGCCGCAGTGGCATACCTATGCACAAATGGGCAGGTTGAGCGTGCCAATGGCCTGATTATGCAATGCATCAAACCTCGGATCTTCCAGCGCCTAAAGAAATTTGCAGGTAAATGGACAGTAGAGTTGCATTCAGTACTCTGGAGTCTACGGACCACACCCAACCGGTCAACCAGGTACACTCCTTTCTTCATGGTACACAGAGTCAAGGCCGTATTGCTGACTGATCTGGATCATGGATCCCCATGCATCCGCGCTTACAATGAGGACTAGTCGGAGGAAGCAAGACAAGACGCCATTGACCAGCTTGAAGAAGCACGAGAGGTCGCTTCCCTTCGATTGGCCAAATACCAGCAGGGTTTATGGTGCTATCATAGCGTACGCGGGTGCACGTTCCACGTTGGCGACTTGGTCCTGCGCCGAGTCCAGTCCAACAAGGACAAGCACAAGCTCTCACCACCGTGGGAGGACCCGTACGTTGTCGCTAAATTGCTGCGCCCGGGGGCTTACCGACTGAAGGATAAGGACAACAACCTCTTCACCAACGCCTGGAACATTGAACAGCTACGTCGCTTTTATGTTTAAGTTTTGTACTTTCATATTTTTAGTATGAATGAATAAATACTTCTTTGCTCCATCTGAGTAATTCTTGGGGTTCCCGATTGGCCCGCTATGCACGCTCACAGCTACGCATAGTGGACACTCGGGGGCTACACCATACCGGGTGCGTCCAACCACACTCGGGCTCTTCTCCTTCGAACAATTATCTTAGTACTGTGTACAAGGCTCGGTGTTCACTCTTTGTCTTCGATCGCCGGTCTACGCCACAACCCTGCGCTACACGGGAAACAGCCCATGGCTACTCTCTATGCAATGGGGGCTACGACGGATCGACAAGGGCACACACAAAGAGCTAACTTACAGATGAACGAATCTATACGAAGGACGAAATTAATAAACATAGAATAAAGTTCACCCAAAAACATGCATAAAACGAGTTACACTCAGATTTCCTGAGTACTTGACATGCATATCTAACAAGTTCAAATGCTTTATCCCTACTTCTACAGGTTCGCACGGTCGGCTTGGGAGTTCGCGGCAGCATGGACTTCCTCCATCAAAGCCGGGACCTCTTCTTCGGGGAAATTAGTGGCAAGTCCCTCCTCGATGTCTTTCATGTCGATCAAGGGATAGTGCGACTTAGCCACCACGAGCGCAAACTCGACTCCGAACCGGGTGAACTCCTTCAGCAAAGCTTTCGCCTGATCAAACGCTCGTCGTAGGCGTTCCACGACCACTTCCGCGTGGTCCGGAGTCAGGTCATCCTCCCACAAAGCATCGCAGGCTACCCGATCGGCCGCCTTCAAGGACTCCGTTGTCTCGTTGATCTTCCCAATGTGTGTTTGGAACACTGTGGAGACAATATAGACACATCAACGAGATACTTGGCAGGCTTCGACTGAGCAGACCCGAGTCAAACACTTACCAGCGGCGAAGTCCGAGGCTCTCTTGTTTGCGGACTCCAGGGCCCTCCTCAGGCGACTATCGGTGGTAGCCGCCTCCCTCTCAAGCTGCCCAACACGAGCCCTCATCGCTTCAAGCTCTTCCCTGAGCTTGGCGGTACCTTCAAGCTCTTCCCTGAGCCTAGAGGCCTCTTCCCTTAGCTTGACGGCCTCTTCAAGCTCCCTTCGGAGCCCGAAGGCATCGCCCTCAGCAGCTGCAGAGGATGTTGCGAAGAGTCAGCATAACACAAGCAGAAACAACTGAAGAAGGTTAGGCTCATTACCTTGAACGTCTTTCTTCAAGGACTCGATTTGCGCCTCCTTCACGGCCACCTGCTCCTGCACTGTGCGGAGGGTGCCTTTCAAGTTATCCTACTCGGCCTGGCGCTGGCCGAGTCAGTCGAAGGCCGGAAGCTTGTCCTGGAGGAACCCAGTTTTGTCCCTGGACCTCCTGGTTAAGTTCTGCATAGGCAATACAAAAAGTCAGCTATTCGAGAAAAGCGTCAAGACAACCGAGCGGAGGTTCGGGGGCTACATCCATTGGGTGCACTGGTTGTGCCCCCAATGTGGAACTTATAAGCCAAAAAAAACCTCCGCCCGACTATTTCATCGGCCGGAGGCTCGGGGGCTACACCCACTGGATGCACTGATTGTGCCCCCAGTGTAAAATTTACAAGTTGAAAAGAATCTCCGCCCGACTGTTCTAGTCGACCGGAGGCTCGAGGACTACACCCACCGAGTGCACTGATTGTGCCCCCAGTGCGAAATCTACAGGCTAATAAAGAACCTCTGCCCGACTTTTCCAGTCGGTCAGAGGCTCGGGGGCTACTCCCCAGTGGACGCACCGTCTGCGCGCTCACGGCGAAAAATAGAAACGAAACGAACGGGCAAAAATCATACCTGCATTAACAGTCGTAGCCTGCCGTTCACCAAGTTGTCGCTCTCCTTAACCATCTTCAACAACGCCGGGAGCGTCTCTCCGAGTTGGGCGGCGACATCCATTGCTTCGTCCCACTCCTCCGACTCCCGAACGTTGTCAATCTCCCACGTAACTTCACCCGTGGGGTCCGTCTGGCGAACCCGAAGCGGTTGGACGTCCACGTGGAAGCTTTGCGGTGGTGGCGGCACTCGGCTGATCTCCACCTCTTCAATCGACAGCACCAAGTTCCCTCGGTGATCCGGCGGAACAGTTTGCGCCCGACCCGGACCCGCCTGCTCGGTCGCGATGGGGCCTTGCACTCCGGCGCTAGACTCGACCAGCCGAGGGGCAGGTGGCGGGGCCGGGGGCGCGCCGCCCGGACAGGAGGAAGGCTGCGGTGAAGGAGCATCCACAGTTCTCGGGGGAGACGAGGGTCGGGCATCAGGCCCCGATCCGCCTCCGTCCTAAGTGGGCCCCAGGGCACTCGGCATGCCCCTTGGGAGGACTGTTTTCCTCCCCCTACAAAGGAATACAGGTTATTACTACCTTCCGCAATAAAAAAATAGGGGATGCTCACTCGGCGACACACCTGGAGAACCGGGGAAAGGGCACGCGCCTCTAGGCCTCGAGACTTGCCCCCCGGCGTGGTGATCGCCGAAGCCGACGACACCGAAGAGCTGCTCGGCTCACCAAAGGTGGCATCGGCCGTGCGTTTCCTCCTCCGGATGAGGGGGACGTCATCTTCCTCTTCCTGAGTTTCTTCCTCAGGCGCTGTTGTAGTCGGCGGAGGGACGCTGGGCTCCTCCACGGAGGGTGTTCCCACCCTCGATGACCCAGCACCAGCGGCGGAGGTTCTGGCCCCCCTACGGTGGTTGCCCGCCGCTGGGGGCGTTGGCGTACTGCGGTTGGTTCCAGTTCTCATTCTTCGGCAGAGGGGCCCTAGAACCAAACCCGAAGAGATCCTACGAAGTCGGGGTGCACAAGCGCAGTCCGAGTATGACTCGACTAAAACACAAACTGCAAATGACAACGTTGGAAGATTGGTTGCCCACCTGGCTTGGGGGGTGGCCCAGACTGAAAGGTATCGGGTGCCCGAAGGTATCCAGGCTCGTCCCTTGGGCCATCAGCCTCCCGACCCGACGACGCACTTCTTCTTCGGAGAGCGCGTCGGCCGACTCCCGGGTCACATCCTGTTGATTGATGTACTCATCATCGGATGGACCCTTAGCTTCGCGGGCTGGATCCGCCGGCTGATGAAGGTCGAGATGACCCCGACTCCGATGACTCCAGACTGGAGTACTTGTGCAAGGTGCCCCATGAGGACTTCGACCCCGAGCTGCTCCCAATGTTGTGGAAGTTCGGTCCAGCTCAGCTTGACCTCGGGAGGCTGGCCCTCGAACCTCGGAAGCAAAGGCTTGAGGTTAGACCAGTAGAACCATTCCAAGTGACATCCCTTGTTGGATGACTGGAAGGGGAGCTCTAGGTAGTTATTGATGATGCCACTCGTCGGTTGGAACCCGGCACCCCCCCACCACGACCGGGTTGGTCCGGCTCGACTGCAGCTTGACGGTGAAGAGCTGCTTCCACAGGGCGAAGTGCGGCTCTATACCGAGAAAGCACTCGCACAGCGTGATGAAGCAGGCCACGTGTAGCATCCCGTTCGGGTTGAGGTTCTGCAGCTCCAGCTCGTAGAAGTACAGCAGCCCGCGCAAGAAGGGATGAACCGGGACCGAGAACCCTCGGGAGAAGAAGGAGGCGAAGACGACGACCTCACCCGTGTTGGGGGTGGGGAAATCTTCCCCGTTGGCGGCACGCCACTTGATCAACTCTTTTGGCGGCAGCACCCTCGACGCCACCAGGGCTTGCAGTCTGGCCTCCGTTGCTGTGGACTTTGCCCAAGACGCCATCGGATTGACTGAATAGCTCTCCTCGTCGAATGTGGCCCGCGGCACCAAGTTGTCCTCCTCTCCGAACAAATCCACCTCCTTGATGATGGTGGTCATCCAGCGGCGGCGGATCAAATCTAGGGTTTTTCTTTCGGAGCCCCGATCTAGATTCGGCCGGCTGAGATGAGGAGCGGACGCTCGGGGCACTACGTGTGGCGTACCCGGTTTTAAGATCGGATAAACCCTTGTGTTTACTGTGCCGGTCCCATGATCAGTAGCCGGTACACACAAGTTAACCTGTATATCAAGGTCATACACGTATTTATTAGATTATGATATATAACCGATCTTCGAGATCGAAAGCCTATACCTTTAGCCCAATGGCTAAAAATCTTACAGCGGAAATCAAATGATGGTTGTGTTGGGGAACGTGCTACGCAAAATAAATTTACCGCGCACAATCCACCCCAAGATCACTATCGAGGTGCAGGCAACGAGATCATACCTTCGACGATCACGTCAATGCAGCGGAGAAGTTGACCGATGTCGATGAAGTCCGCAGACTCCCGCAGCTAGGTTATACCTCCCAGCCGCGAGAGCGATCTCCTCGTGAATAGTTCGCCCGATCGAACGCCGAAGTATACGACGTCTCCGAGGTATCCACGCGTACCGGATCAGCGACACCGCAGTAATGTGTGGACCAGCACACAAGAACAGCGGGGATCTACGAGAAGGAGAAGCAGCAGCGCGCCGGCAGCTGTACTAGATCCAATCTAGAAGAGAGAGAAAAAGAAGGCTGTGGCCAATCTAAAGATGGCCGGCCTAGGGTTTAGGGCTGCGTCTGGGGCTGCCTGGATGCTCTTTGAGGTGCCTTGCCCCTCTATTTATAGGGGTTGGGGCAGCTCTCCCTAGGCAGGTGGAGTCCTACTCCTACAGGGACACCCTGTTGGGGTTGGAGTCCAACTCCACTAGAACCTTCTAGAACTTCTAGAACCTTCTAGAATCTTCTAGAATTTCTAGAACCTTCCAGAACCTTTTAGAACCTTCCAATACTTTCCGGAACACTTCCGGACATCACCGGAACCATCCGGGACCTCCCGGAACACTTTCGAGATCATCCGAAACACTTTCGGAACCCTTCTCTCTCATTCTCCATAAATCGTAGCATTACTAAATGTCGCTAAAACGTTAAACGTGTGACCCTATAGGTTCGAGTATATGTGGACATGTCCGGGCCACCTTCCGGTCAATAATCGTCAGCAGGATCTGGACACCCATAACGACTCCCACATATCATCGAAGATCTTTATCGAGTAAACCTTGTATTGTCGCATACAATTCCTTTTGCCTCACGATACGTTACACAACCCGAGGCGAGACTTTGACGGTATCTCTGTGATCAACTCCTTGATCACCATACCTAGTTATCCTCATTACCGGTTTGTACTCTTTTCTCGTTTCCGTATTCCGGTATCCCCGTGACTAACCTTTTAGTCACAATACCTGGCCAGGCGATGCTGGACACCGTAATACCGAGTGGGCCCAGAGTGTATCTCTCCATCGTCGGATGGGCAAATCCCAGTCTTGACATATCTAGAACCACGATATACTTTCTGGTGTACCTGGAAGTCACCTTTATAATTACCCAGTTACGGAGTAACGTTTGATGACCCCAAAGCAACCATCCGGTATCCGGGTCTATGATATTCTCATGGTCTAAGGACGCAAGTAAACGTTAACACATCATGAGAAGATACTGACAACATATTGACGAAGTGATCTCGCAGTATCTCATAAGGGGGTCTATCCAACACCATTGTTACCCTAACAATGTGTTCCCATTATTGCCGGCATCCTTGTTACATTAACAATGCCCATGATCAGGAAAACAAGATCATCAACAATACATGAGCTAGTCCAGAGGCCTGACTAGGGATCTGAATGGTGTTTATTATTCCACACATGCAATTAGGCTTTTCTCTGAATCTCATATTCAAGAACCAATGCAATTCTAGCATAGAACATAAACTTAATCATGAGCATGAAAATAGAATAATAACAACTTTATTATTGCCCCTAGGACATATTTCCAACAGGTTGGCCCATCAATATGCCGTTCCCGACAGGCAACTGGCTGGGGGTTTCGCCCTAGCTTTCGCGGGTACCGTCGTTGCTTTCGAGCTGTCAACTCTTCTGTCTAGCCAAATCAACAAGCCAGGTGAGTACATTGAATGTACTCGCAAGCGCTCCGCCAGGGAGTTTAGCACAAATATATGCATGCGCGGGTATATCAAGAATCGGGCTCTAACCTATGTCTCACGTTTTGTGAAAAAGTAAGTTTGCATAAGAAATATTTAGATAGATAGTGAAAGCAGAGGTTGAAAACTATTTCGGCTTTACCGAGACGAAGCAACTGATCACAGCCCTCTCTATTCCTCCAGCTACAACGGGGAATTGTACCTGCATTTTCCGCTACAACGGAAATTTCATAATCACCCACTACAACGGGGAGTCTCTGCTCACCCGCTACAACGGGGATAGTGGCAATTGCCCGCTACATTGGGAATCCCTTCTTCTCTCCTCCCGCTACAACGGGGAAACTTTCAGGTCATCCTGCGATCACGGCGGGTCGCGTCCTTAAACCTATAACCACATTTTTTAGGTTTTGAAACCCAATCTACTTTAGTGTGTCCCAACCAAGTTCATTCATGACCGTGGACATGGCTATTCGAATAGTTTTAACCCTCTGCAGATGTGGTACGGCTTCACCCACACGATGTAGTTCACCCTGGGTACACTGCGTAACGTATACTGACAGGGCTAGTACAACGAGACTCTTCACCGAAATAAACCTAGCCGTGAACCCATCAGAAGGACATGTCCCAAACCTAGCTTGAGTTAGTACCATCGTTACAAGGAGGTTGGTGTTCCAACTTTGTGGCGAACAAGCCATCGCTTTCCCGTGGAAACTTTTCTCTATAGAGGCTACAACCTCATCTGCACACTGCACACTGCCTACGGGTTCATGCTAGTCTCAGACCGGGTACTAGATCAAGTCCTTCCCATAAAGGACATGTGGACGTACGGTAAAACTTGGCCAAACAGCACTTAAGTTCGGTCCTTATGTGATCCGAGAGGGACTTCACACCACACCCGTAAACGGGCAGCGAGAACCACGCCAGGCATTACCTCGCTTTTAACAAGCTTCCTGCTTTCGCCCTTCATTTCCGACCCGGATCAAAATCTTCTCCATTTTTGTTTTTAGGTTTTAACAAAACCTTTTTGCGGTAAAATATCCCAACCCATGGATATATTACCTTCATACACCTTCGAACACGACTGTCCGCTTTCAAACTTTCACCACATGAAATATGAGGTATTTCTTCCTTTTTTAAAAAAATCCTACTTTTTCTACTGGAGGGCTAAGCATACATACATACTTTACCCTAGGTTTTCAGTAACTTTTCCAGAATACGTAGTCCTTAGGGCTACAAGGAGTTCAGGATCGGACTAGGGTTTCCTAAGCATCGGTTATAACTTCACTACATAAAATAACAAGTCGTAGAACATAGCATGCATGTTTCGTAAACAAAATAACATTTCGCAAACTTGGGATTCAACATGATCAAGAGTGGAGAGCTTGCCTGGCGACATTAGCCTTTGTCTGAAGCTTGGATGGGATATGGCAATGCGTTGGTTCCTTCTGGTGAGGTACCGTAGTGTCACAACTACACGTCGGGAAAAGAAACACCCAATAAATAATGGTGCGAACGAAAACCAAATAACAACGAGTAGAGAACCAGAGCATCGAAATCATAACTTCATGGCGGGTTAGGGTAATTTTTATTTTGAGAAGCTTGTAGGAGATTGACTCGGGCCTGTCTGGGTTATTCTACAGAAGGTACCGATCAAGGAGCAGTTTGCCGAACTAGGGTTTCTTTAGCGTCTAGCGTGATATGCGAGCATTCGTTAGAGTTTTACTTTGTTGAAATAGGAGGGAAGGGTTATGGTGAAAGGTGTTTAGTTAGGTTGTTACGACCATACCAGGCATATACTTATTTTAGCGAGTTATAAAGCACCCTTGGTGTTTCTAGGGCTTCACGAAGTTGCAACCTTTGCATGGTTTTTAGGTTCTCAAACTCTTATTAAGATGAGGTCAAGTCCAGAGGGTGCTTAGATTGGCAAAAGGGCTTGAAAAGGATCTGGATTTCAAAGGTCCTCTGGACCCAATAGGTTAGGATTTATGTAAGAAACTCAAGGATAAAGAATCGGCCGATTTGGAGCCAAATCGAAAATGTTACACTTACTGACATATACATGCGCAGATACTTATGTTTAAGTTGCTTCTCAATCTGGATTTCAAATGGACTCGAAAGTTATGGAACTAATAAATGGAGTTGAATTTTAGGTGATATGGAAAGGAGTAGGTGGAGGCTCCCTTCTGTAGTGAACGTGGATTTGAAAATTATGCCCTCACTTAGTGGGCTGATGGCTTGAGTTAACGACAACTTTTGCAGTTAATCGGTTGCTTAGCCCACAAGTTTAGCAAGGTGTCTTAATCTTAGGAAAAAGAAAAGGAATAGAAGTTGGCAGTCGATGGCTCGGTATCAAACTGATTAGCAAGGACTTGCCACAGGGAAAAGAAAAGGAATATGCTAGAGGTAGGGTAGTGCCTCGGCTGCTCGGATGGGGCGGTGCCTACCGGCGGTGAGGATGGCATGCTCAGGAGAGGGCTCGACGGCGCGAGCTGCGGCGGTGGGTACTGCTCGACTGGGCCGGTGGAGCTCCCGGTCGGAACCGAGGGAAAAGGGAAGGGGCACGTGGAGCTCGAGGAAGAGGGAGCTCTGCGGTGCCATATAGGGACTGCGGTCTGAGCCGACCGGAGAAGAGGGGCGGCCGGCGGCGTCTCGGGCGGAGCTAGGTGGGCAGAGGGGAAGAGCGGCGCTGAGTTGGCCCGTGCTCGGGAGCTGCCTGGCCGGTGGTGGTGCAGGGGCGGTAGGGGTAGTAGGCGGCAACAGCTCCTTGCCGTAGCCGTTGGGGTCTGCCGCGGCAGGGGCGAGGCGGCAGCGGCAGCAGCCGCGAGCTACCGTGGCAGCGTGTGGGGTACGGCGGTAGGGAGAGCCAAGAGAGGTGGCGGCGCGGTAGCGGGCGGCTGCCGTGGTAGCAACAAGGCGGCAGCGGAAAGAGGGTGCCCGCGGGGACGCGGCAGCAGGAGCGGCGTCTGCACGTGGGTAGACCTCGGCATCGACTTGTCTCACCAGCGGTGTCGGAGGCATGGGGGCAGCGCGGAGTAGGTTCGGCTGATTGGTAGCTCGAGGAGTAACTGCTCCTGCTGGAGCCGTTGGAGATGGAACTTGTAGTGGGGGGAAGAAGAACTTGGAAGAACTGAGAGTGAGTAGCTTGGGGAGTAGAGGCGATGGAGAGAGCTCAGGGATTTGGGAGAGAGTGGTTGCGGCGGAGCTTGGCTGTGGAGGGAAAGGGGCAACCCGGGTTATAGCTTGTTCTGCGACTGACTAGAGTAGGGGAATGAGAGTAATGGAGTAGCTCGAGCTGTGGTTGGAGGAGCAAAGAAGGGAGCAGCTCGGCTGTTTGAGTGCTCGGGCACGTGAGGTGCTTGGGGAGGGAAGTTCAGGGGTGGAGCTCGAATGGAGACGAGTTGGAGCTCAGAAGGGACGATAGGGAGCTTGGCTGCTTTGGTGAAGAGACAAGGTTGCTCGGCAGAGGAGTGAGCTGGCAGGAAGTAAACGGAGGAGTTAAGGAGGGAGGGGCTTGGGCTGTCGTGGCTCAGCTCCTTGGAGAGTTGAGGGAACGTAGCTTGGATGCTTGGGAGCTCGGCAATCAGGGAAAGAGCAAGGGGCAGCTCAGGCGCTTGCTGAAGAAGTAAGCAACGGGGCAGTGGGTCGAGCTCGGTAAGAGAAGAGAGAAAGGTGAGGAAGATGGGACTGCTCGGCTAGAAATGGAGTGAAGGAAAGGAGTGAGGTTGGAGCTCGGTTGACTTGAGTGAGGGCAGCTCGGTTGCTGGAAAAGCAGTTGGCCATTTACTGCAAGTACTGTGGAACCACATGGGGGCTGGCCGAGTAGCACTGATGCATCAGGAAGAGAGATGGAGTGCTGGGTTTGGCTTTAGGAAGAGTAGAGAAAAGAAAGGGAGCACATGGGTAGCTTGGTACCGTGCAGGGTTTGTGCTAGCAGGAGGTGCAGTGGGCAAGGAGCAAGGGATGGAAAATTAGGAAATATTTGTTGGACGAGAGGACATGGCATTGTGTGTCAAAGAAAATAAAAAGGAAGAATAGTAAAATGGAAGAAATATTTCCACCGAGACTTTGATCTTTTGGAAGGAAGAACTGTGTATATAGTTATGACCCAAATAAGGACATGAGTTAGGGCTTTCATAAAATAGCACTTCGATGTACTTGTAGCTGTTTAAGGATTGCATACATGCGTACACCGGGGAGTAGCATTCGTTGGCAGGTATGTCCGTCAAGGTATAAGGGATAAGGGTGAAAAAGAAGTATATATATATTTTGTTAAAGAAGAATAGTAGAATGGCGGAAGATATTTTCTTGGTCATGTGGTAAAAAGGAGAAGCACTATGGTGGATAGGGTTTTACCGAGAAGAATAAACCAGGGTTGGGAGTGTATGTGCCCGCATATACTTGAAGATTTTAGCATATATGTGGTTTGCATGTGGATGGAATGGACATGCGAGGTTACGGTGAGATGGAGTTTGAATGCTGCTGCTGATATATGCATATATATGCATGGGATTGTAGCAGAGTCGAACGACGAGTTAGGGTTTTGATTCGTATCTCGGGAAGAAAGGGTTAGGGTTTGGCGTAGGTGCGTATATATAAAAGCAGTATATATGTGCACGTACTCATGATAGGACATGTCGAAGTAAATGGCAGAAGATCACGTCATTCGGAAGACGTTCGTGACGTATATATGCTCCAATTTCACAAAAGTACCGCGTGGGTACTTAGCTGCAGATGTCTGTCCAGGTTACACCTACTAGGAAGAAGGGGAAGGGATGCTGAAGATGTGTTCGTGGCGGGAATGCAGGGGTGGTTAGCCACGTAGTGAGACAAGGCGGAAACAAAGTTTAAATACTCTGCCGGACAGAGTTTCGACAAAGCAGAGATTAAGGGAATAGGAACAGAGGTGGAAAGATTTTGGCTTGACTCACTTTAAGGTTTAGCAGAAGCAAGATTTGAGTAAAAGTTTTGCTCTGGCGTATTTTAACTGACACTATTAGCGAAAAGTTTTTGTTGGCCCTAATTTTCAGGTTTCGAAAAAATCAGGTTGTTACACTACGCGGCGGGCGGCGAGAGGGCTGTCGAAAAGGCGGACGCTTGGATTTGGGGGCTAGGCGGCGGTTTCGAAATGGTGAGGCGCGGGGAAGACGAAGAGGCTGTTGGGCATGGAGGAGACAAAGTGTGAAACGGAGCGGGTGTGAACGGTCCGCGCTATAAAGGAGAGACAGCCTGGCGGGCGCGACTCTTCCGCTCCCACGGCGTGATGTTTCCGCTTCCGGGTTCCGCATGATCAGGGTTTCAACGGTTAGCCTTCCGGGGTTAACGGCCGTTTGAATGCACCCTAAATAAATAGTGATGGTAACGTGCCTTTAACGGGCCGCTAGTCGGTTACCGAACAACTCGGAACCGAGACGTTATAGTTCGAAGGGTTTCGGTGGTTGACCTTCAGGGGTCCACAATCACTTGAATACACCCGAATGAAGGGCAGCTGAAGTGCACCTCCAGCAGGCCACTAGTCAGATACCGAACAACTCGGGACTGAAGCGCTGCAGCTTGTGTTCTGGTTCTGACGCGAATTCCAAGGGCATTTCCCCCAGAGGGACACTAGCTGAACCTGAGCCACTCGGGTAACCAGGTGCCACTTGGGAATTCAACCGGGAATCATGGTATGCCTCACGCTGGGTCGATAACCGGTCTCCATCCGCTGGAAATGACCGGATACCACCAGGACTTACCCATTATTAGCTCATTTGCCATGATATTCCTGCCTTACGGGTGAATATTACTCGGCTTATTATCTTTATTCCACGGGAGTTCTATGAGTCCCTCACAATCTCCCTGCAAGCAACAAGGAGGCGCGCTCAGGCGGATACCACTCAGGAAATATGCCCAGGGGAGAAGGCAGAAAGCACTTGGTCAAGACGGAGGCGTCACCAGGACAAGCAGCAGCTAGATCGTGAAGGACTCAGGGGGCTACTGACGATGACATAGCACTCGGGTATCATCAAGGAGGGCAAACCCGGCCCTTTGGACATAGGGTGGGCCGAGCCGACTACTCGGAGTCCGACTTCTACATGAGGGCACATCATCAACTTGGAGTACAAGACATAAATATGTACCTACCCGATATCTCGGGTTCTAGTTGTAACCGACTAGGAAATATATCTGTAAACCATCCGGACTCGTGTAATCCCGCCCCTGCCGCCTATATAAGGCAGGGCAGGGATCCCCGATCGATAGAGATTGAGTAGACAACATAGAAGCTTTCATAGAGACTTAGATAGACAAACCTTATCACCTAGAGATCTACTCTCGAGGCCTTGTTGCATACAGAACACAAGCAATATCATCCGCCACACACAGGACGTAGGGTATTACCTCTTCCCGAGGGCCTGAACCGGTCTAAACTCTGTGTCCCGTATGCACCCATCTAGATCTGTTGTGCGTACGTCCCCCATATTCACTATTGCTGGATCAAAACACCGACAATGGCCGAGCTAGATCTAGATCTAGGGGAGCACTGCTCTCTCCTCCACGTCTACCTCGCCTCCAACCCAAACCCTGAAGGCCCTAGCCATTCTGGAGATTGGCATCACCCCTCCGATGCGACCTCCACGAGCTCCATAGGAGTCGAGGTGGGCAGCGGTATCCTCGTCCATGGTAGCGTAGGACATGGAGGAGAGCTTACCAAGACCATCACTTTGTTGGACTAGGTGCTCGCCAAGGTTGTCGCGTCAGTGGAGGAGGTGCTCACCCAGGTCACCGCGTCAGTGGAGGTGCTCCAAGTTGTGGCGGCGAATTGTAGGAAGAGATGACATTGGGATTCATGAAGGCGTGGTGTTACGGTTGGGAAAATTGGCAACGTGCGAATGTAAGGGGAAGAAAATGGAGAGAAAGAAAGAGAGAAAGAAAATCAGATGGTGCATGTCGGTCCATGTTTACTGGGTGACACGGTAGCATAGTTAATATGCTATATAAAAGGTTAAAGACATCAAAACTAGATTTGGACCTTTAGTAAACTCCTTAAAAAAATTTAAAAAAGTGAGTGCACAATTTTAATATTTGTGGTTCTAAGTGATCGGAGCTTACAAATTTGAGAACTGTTGGTGTACTTTACAGAAAATAGTAACCTATGCTAAAATATGCGCAGCCTATCGAGGTGCATCACGCGTCGTCTTCTCATGTCTTCCCGGTTGGCCGATGACTTCATTATTCATTTCATTCTCTGTTTAGTACTATACAATACCTCGTGCAATTGCGTGAGGCTAAATTACAGCGCCATCTGTGCAAGGCTAAATTACATCGTCACATTTAATTCACTATCTACTTTTGCTAAATCTTCGCTCAATTGATGCTAACTGGGAGCAAAAATGTAAAAGAAATTGAAAATAGGAGCATAATTAGGAAGAGGAGGATTCTTTGAAGACTAGAGTATTAAGGAGTGAGTGAGATTTAGGTTAAAAAGGAGCAGAAAAATAAAATCAGGACGTCGAGACGATCAAAATGGATATATTATGTGTTTTTAGGGTTTGGTGAATAGTAACAGGTTGGCTACTATTTATTGTGGGTCGGGTTGGGTAAACAGTACAAACCTGATACTATTCATGCGGGTCGGGTGAACAGTGCAAGCTCCGGAATGAATAGTGCAAACCTGTTAATCGTGGGTCGGGTTTGGTAAACAGTACAAACCCGACACTATTCATTGCGGGTTAGATGAACAATGTAAGCTCCGGAATGAACAGTGCAAACCCGTTAATCGAGACCGTACACAGGATATCTGACGACTCACAATGCGCCACGTGGACCAATCACAAGGCTGGAATCCCAGCTACTTTTATATATAGAGATACGCAAGAGAATAAGATTCCATCATGCTATTGGCATGTCTCGGCGCGTAGAGTGGTTGGTGGCATAATAAAAACTAGTAGTATGGTCTGTTATTTATATGGTTAGATTTTTTTTAGTTATTTGTCATTTGATACTGACTTTCTTTTAATTTTATTGACCCCTATGTTAATTTTGATATATATTTTAATATAGAAAATATTGTAGCTAAAAGTATGTCTTGAAGTTTGATAGAAATCTTCTTATTAAATATATTATATTGTTAGCCCATAGTTGAAAGTACTCTATTAATAGCAAATATTATTTATCCATGGTATTGCTCTCTCGCTCTTTTTTCATTTCTCATTTATATTTAGTGTTAATAGATAATTAGGTAGCAAAACGAGGAATTTAAGGTATGCCAATGAAAACAAATGTCATTGAAGTTCATAGCGTACCATGCAATATCATAGACTTTCGTATTAATCTCTAACTTTTCTTCTTTCATTACTCACCTCTGGATGTCTCCCTTTCCACCTATATTTTGCTGAGAAATTTTGCACCAAAAATTAAATCTAAACATTGATGGTTCATACCTAAACATTGTATTGTCTTCCTCCATCCGTCTTATCACTGGATATATTGTACTTGCATTAATTGATTCGTGCAATATCAAACTTCTAGATGCTTCCACGCATGCTCCTCTTACTCACATGCCTCTGTCGTATGCTCATCTCATCGATGGCAACGACAAAGTAGACATCCTCGTCATCCTCAAACCCATACTTAACGAACCTATCACGTCCTATCATTCAGTGGTGCCCAGTACTGGCCCAACTTCTGCTCTGGGACCCACGTGCATTAGAGTGACTTGAGTAGCCATGATGCTAAGCTCCTTCACGAGAATCTAAATCCTAATGGTTTCAATAACTACCTACTGATTAAACCGCTCTACCTCTTAGAAAACCATTTTAGCGTGTATCACCGTTAGTCTCTCCTTGTTGCATCTTACCACCATATCATCAATTTTTGTTTCTATAACTGTTTTGAGACGTGCTCCCTGCTACTTTATTATTTTTTAATGATTACCTCATGACCTAGAGGGCAATGTGCTCATCGGTATATATTCATCAAAACTTGTTAAAACATTTGTTCTCGCTCATTGTTGTCATAACTTGTTCTATCTGATTAGGCTCGTGTTGTTTGGCATCGACTTTTATTTTGAGCACAATTGAAATGACTTATAATATATTTGATGTGACTTTTTTATCTAGCGTCCTCCACTTTTATCCGTTCTTGTAGAAGGTGAATCACACCTCCTCTCTCTCTCTCTCTCTCTCTCTCTCTCTAAGTGTTTCACACACGCAGGGAACTCACACACTTGAGTGAAGGAAGAAGATACACTTTGTTTTGGTGACGTGCTGCCTCACACAGCCATCTTCTCTTTCTTCCACCGTTTCAATGATTAACAACCTGATACATCATTAAATAATGCACATACTAATGCATACGGAGGCAAACAGCCTTGGTCCGCTTCCTATGGCATGCAGCCACGATTTTAACACACGCACTAACTAATTCCATGCAACGTGCACCTATATGCAATCTCCACTAACTAATATCCTGCATATACTAACTACCTTGGCCAAATCACATGTTCCAACGACTAATAGCTCATGCACGAAACGATTGGATAATTACCCGGCTAAATCACTCAGCCTGCAACACCACCAAACTCAAAGATTAATTCACGCAGCCCGTTGGCTCCATTGCTCTCCATGCTGCACCGCTTCACACGGCGACATCCGTATCGCACGGCACATCGGCACCTCGCTCTTTCTGCTAAGCTACACCGGACTACACAAATACACTAGCTACATGCAAGAAGAAATAAACATGTAGACACATGTATCAAGATTAGTTCTAACACTCCCTTGTCCTATACTGTCAAAACCATGTAAGTTGATACATCTAAGGAATGCTTATCTTTTCCTATTGCCAAAAGCAACGCATACATGATGATACATCTGATGCATGTTACTTTGACATTGATCCTCTGTCACTACATACTGCGTGCTATCAAGTGAAAATCAAATTGCTAATGCATAATAGTTGTAGGTTGAATTTTATATTTAAATCTAACAACTAGTTTTCATTTAAAGTTACTTTCAGAATTTAGCTATCTAGGGAAATAGAGTTGTATCCTTTATCCACCAAATATACAAATCCACTTCTAATTTCCCCTTTTGTTTTATTTTTTATTCATATTTTAAGTTTTAGGTTAAATTTTATATATAAATCCAGCCGCTAATTTTCACTTAAAATTAACTGAGATTGGCTATTTAGGAAAATATAATTGTATTTTTATCCATCTAATATATATATTCACTTGCTAATTTCATTTTTATTTTTACTTTTGTTCCTAATTTTAATTTTTGGTTAAATTTCATATATATATATATATCTGGCTGCTAATTTTTGCTTAAAGTTAATTCTGAAATTAGCTATTTAGGGAAAGAAAGTTGTATTCTTTATCGACCTAGCTAATATACAAATCAAATTGCTAATTTCTATTTTAAAATTAAATTTAGAAATAGAGTTGTACTCTTTATCTATATAATAAGAGCTGTATCTCTTATGAATTTCTATAAACAATATGATTCATCTATGATGATATAATCTGGACCCACACCATAATCATCAATACAGATATTTTAGCCAATATGGACAATATGATATTTTAATAATCTAATAGATAAATCAAATTATTCGCAAAAGTTTACAATTGTCAACTGCCAGGGCCTCTTTATTTAGATGAATTTCAAAGGAATTTTGCATAGAAATTTTTTAATGTAAAGGTTGTTTGATTTACAAGATTGGAAACCTTGGTATTTTTAGACTCAATTCTAAAGATTTTTTTAATTAAGTCTAACTTTTTAGCAAATTCGTATGAGTCTTGACTTCCTATGTTTTTGCTTAATGGTAATCAAAGTATCAAACATCATTTGGTGTTAATTCGTATGATTTTTAATTCTACACGATCGAAGTGAGCATGCATGTACAATCCTGTGTTTTTTTTCCTGCATTTTTTTAGCCCCGCGATTCAAAAGGCCTTCATTGTATAAATGGTTCTTGATAGATGAAATTAAGCGGTGTCGGATTATAAAAAGAATGAAAGGTGATCAAGAAGTTGAGCGATCACTGACTGTTTTCTGTTTGCGCGGTTGCTTGGGTTAAACTAAGCAGGCTTCCAAGGCTCAAGAGCTGAAGCAGCTGGCGGCGGCGGCGCCGAAGAACACCACCCTTCCATGGCCAACAGCGCGAGGAGCACGAAGATGAAGTCTCAGCTGAGTTTCACGGCCGGTGGGCAGCAGGGCGCCGCCGGCCACCTCTCGCGGATCTCCGAGGCCGGTGGCGACCTGTTCCCGGGCGCCGACGTCGTCCGCGCTGCGCACTCGGGCGGCGAGCACGCCGTGTCGCGCTCCTTCTCGGCCGGAGGCGCCGGGGGCTTCTCCATCGTCGGGCCGTGGGACGAGTCGAGGGACATCATCGCCACCCTCGATCTCGGCTGCTACGAGTCTCAGGTACGTACGTACACTAGTGTATGAGCCGGTGCGGCTATCTCGAGATTTTTGCGATGCATGCATGTTCGATCAGCTTCGTGATCAATTACTACGTCGACGTGCGTGCAGTTTAGCGGCATGGCGAGTTCGTCGTCGCTGGAGCTGGCGGGCATGGACAAGTACATGCAGGCGCAGCAGCAGGACCAGGTGCCGTTCAAGGTGCGGGCCAAGCGCGGCTGCGCGACGCACCCGAGGAGCATCGCCGAGAGGGAGCGGAGGACGAGGATCAGCGAGAAGCTCAGGAAGCTGCAGGACCTAGTGCCTAACATGGACAAGGTACATACTGTGATTAGTTACAGCAACGCCTCCAGAGCCTGTTGTCCATGGTACTCATGATACTGTCGTTAGTTGCCTGGGTACAAGCACGTACATGATACTCCTTATACTTCTTTAAGATATATTTTAATTAATTAAGATAAATTTTAATTTATGATTACTCTACTAGTGTATAATTTATGTGATATAAAATTAATGTTATTAGATTTGTATTTTAAAGTATTTATATATGATTATATTTTATATCACATAAATCACATGTTAATAACGTAATTATTGATCTAAACTTTATCTTAATCAATTAAAATACTTCTTATATATCTGGACGAAGAAAATACTTGTTAACTGACGTGATCTTGCTAATTAATTTGTCTGGATGCAATAGCAAGCGAGTACCTCGGACATGTTGGACCTCGCAGTTGATCACATCAAGGTCCTCCAGAGTCAGCTGCAGGTATGTCACGTGCTACATCCATATATTAATCAGTTTTGCTAATTTCGACTGTATGATATTTTTATAAATTTGAATCACCTAAAGTTATACATTAATAAATTTAAAATTGCAGTAATAAAAGTTATAATTTTAACAAAATGCTACTAATAATTTTTATCTGTAGTTTATATATAAAATAAGGTGGGGATGAAGATTGTTGTATTCTAGTCATCAGTTTTAGAAATATAACTAAGATTTTTAAAATAATTTTGAGCAACTTAGAAATAGATAATTCCTTTACGGTAAGCATCAAACATTATTGAGCGTGGTTCCTATCTGACCGTCTCTGCAGGCCATGAAGCACGAACAGGACAAATGTACCTGCTGCGGCAAGCCATGACACCTTATTTCCTCGAGAGAAATGTACATCGAACACTTGCAATTAAGTTCGTACATGGATACATGAAAGTGTATGCCAATTGCCGAATGCTATGCACGCACGCATGGAGCTCCATAGTTTCATTCTTTTAAAAGGCTATAACTACTACAAGAAACGGCAGGCGTTCTGATCCTTCAACTTGTTCCCAATCTTTGGCTTTATAACTGGCTAGCTAGCATTGTAATTTAATTAGGTGCCTACTATTTTCGAGAATATTTGTTGGGACTTGCTAAGACGAGATTTTCTTTTCAAGTTTTGATCATCCAAAAATGATTGTCCGTGCTACAGAATATCGGGGCAGCTATCTTGGGCCTTTTATTCCGATAATAATCTCTCTGTTCTAACCAGCTGCTTGTATACCGTGGATTAAATTTTCAACAGTTTGTATAGCAGCTTCCAGATGCGTGGTCGGAGCAACCAATAGCCGTGGAAGGGATACAGCGAGGCTCTTTTTTCATTTGAGCCGATTCGGTCATTTACTAGCACAGAAAATGTATTTCCAGGACAGTTCAAAATCATTATTTGAGACGGTTCTTTGAGCCGTCTAAGAACATCCGTTACGAATAAGCGATCTATATTCCGGACGGTTTTTGAAACATCTAGATTGACAATTATCTCAGATGGTTATAATAACCGAACCGTCTGGGATTAAGAGTATTCTCAAACGGTTCTAAAACAGAATGATCTAGGATTACCTTTTATATTTTTGAAAAAGTTACATTGATTCACTTCCATTTAGATTACATAAAATTCACATAGAAGAACATTGATCACACAAATACTGAGCACAACCATGCAATACAGTTTTTGGTACAAATAGAAAATAGCAGTTCAGTCACATACAAGAACATCGACATGAACTCCAACTCTTCTCTTGAAAGACTTGTTGGCGAAGGGTCATATGAACCCAGGTCCTTGCTTGTTGCCAGTTCCCAACTCTCGTTCCTCCAATTAATGGCATAGCACTCCCTGTGGCCATTTTGCTAGACAACAATGGACTGGCGAATGAAAACTAAGATGCCACGAGGAACATCTTGAAGATGCATGCTCCATGGAAAAATAATCATGGAAAAACTCATGCTCCATGCAAACTTCTTGTGCATTACAACAATGGACCGGCAAAAACAGTTTGAGGTCATCTATTCAGAAGAGAGAGAATGGCAAAAGGGTGGTGGTATTGAGTTTGAGAAAGATAAGATAGAGGAGCACATAGGTACCTCGACTTCGAGGTAGCCTTTCTCACTAGATTCTTGGAAAGTCGTGATTACATCCTTGCCTCCAAGAACATCCTCCAGCAGATCATCACTGCATAGGTAGCAATAAATGATGGAATTGGCAAGGAGCTTGGCGATGTTGTGCTCGGCAGTGCAATCAGTTCCTGTGAGTGTATGGCAAAAGTAAGTGTATCTTGTTCATCTAGCAATGGGAGAGAGCAGTAGCATATATATACGAACCGATGATGTAGATGGGTGTCTTCCTAAAATCACTGACAGCCTCTGTAGTTTTCCTCTGGATTGAGTTGAGAATGATTGCAATCACACAAGTATAGTTGTGAAGTTAAGGCCAGGGAGGAGATAGACGTATGAGTAGGTCGACGGATGGGTTGAGCTCCTCGAGTGTTAATTTGGTGCCTGCAATTCCCAAATTCAATCGAATGAATCTCTAAGGAAGGAAGGAAGGAAGGCTTGGGGAATGGGGATGCCGACCTGGGAAGACGCGAAGACGATGACAGATAGAGCTATGCCTTGTGGTGGTGGTTGTGGAGAACAAGTTTAGATTTTGATTTTAGGAGCAGACGGAGGGCGAAAAGAAGCCTGTCATCCCCATCGCTTTTTTACTTCCTCGATTTATCTGCACCCCACCACCAAGGACATGTAGGAGTGAACAGTGCTATGCCAGGCGGGCCTTAGAGCAGGATCCCCTTGGGCGGTTTCATGCCAAGCGTCTAGAATAGCCTGGGCCAGCACAACGGCAGTTCGACCAACTCACGGATCTACGCGAGCTACTTGCGGACGCCGCCAACATCATCGTAGCCTAGGCATCGAGCAACTCACGGATCTTGCCACCGGAGCATGGTTCTATGAAGAGAGTGGAGGAGCGCAACTATGGAGTGAGGGGATCGAGAGGAGGGAGGCACGGCTATGGGGATTGAGAAGGGAGAAGGGAGACTTGGGCGGTACCGTGCAGGGCTGTGGGGGAGATGAGGGGATCGCACCTTAAAGGTAGGAGTTAGGGTTAGGATTCTGATGCCCACATACACACACACACACACACACACATATATAGCCTTATTGGGTCTCCATGGGCCGGATCTATTCCAGACAGGTTAAGAAACAAAACCGTCTGGGATGTGGGTCAGATATATCCCGGATGGTCTTTAAAAAAGAATCATCTAGGATGTCCTTTGACCTTTCTGTAGCTTCATTCCATGTTTGACTCCGACTCTGGCGATTTGGATTTACTGCCTAGTTTTCGATCCAAGAGCGAGGTCACTCATGGCTTGATCAATAAATAGGGGTGCCAGGTCTCCTAGGCTTCTCCACAAGAAACCACGAAGGCAAGCATGAGCAAACAACCAGCACGTAGAGCACTGTAATGAGATGGTGAACATGCCTCATGTCCTCCTTATCGCGCTAGTGGCGCTGCTCCTCATTGGCCCTTGCCAGAGGAGGTCACTTCGCAAGCGGCGCTGGTGGCCATGCAAGGGACAATGGATGGCATCACAGCCATATACAACTTCGGGGACTCCATTTCAGACACCAGAAATTTCATCTAAGAAGGCGTCATTGGTATGATGCACCACATTGGGGTATATATCCCAAGTTCTCCAAGCCATATATCTGAAGTATCCAGATCTTTACCCGGATACTCCGGGTGCAGAGCAAATCTTGCTAGTGTCAGCCCAGATACTCCGGGCGTGCAATCACTTTGTTTGAGAAATCTCTCTATCTTGGTCTCAAAGTGTCCAGATTAGTTCCCGGATACTCCGGGTAACCAGGCTATTTGGGTGAAGCATCTGTCACAATCTATTATTGGAGATCTTTTTGTCTCGGACTCGGAGTGTCTAGGTTGTTACACGAATACTTTGGAGATCCAAACTATCTGAGCATAACTTGTTTTCAAGGGGTCTTTTGTCTTGGACCCCGCAGTGTTTGAATTTATTCTCAGATATTCCGAACGTCCGAGTGTCTAACCCTTCCTCCAGCGGTGCTGATGTATCTGTGAGGGGTTTTGATTACCCCTCCCCCTTGGAGTGTCCAGAATTTCTCTCGAATACTCCGAGGCTATTCTTCCAAAACCTAGGGTTTGATTGCCTAGCCGTGCAAATAGAGTTGTTAGAGTAGATCCTGGATACTCTGGATGGATGTCTGGATACTCCGGTCACATTTTTTTTAGGCAACGATTAGTTTTTTGTGAGTGAACTATTTATATCCCCACTCTCCTATCCACTCCTAACTCTTTGTCAAATCATTTCCTACTCTCCAGAAAGCATCACCACTTTCCTCAAACCTTTGATTCTTGTGAGGAAGATGTCAAGAGAGCAAGTGAAGGGATTAGTTGAGTACTACAACATTGAGTTCATTTCCAAGTTCTTCATCAAGCTTGTTACTCTTGAAGATTGAGATCTCCTAAATGGCTAGGAGTGCTTGAGAGCTCCCAAACAAGTTGTGGTGAGCCTCAAAAAGTTTGTGAAGGTTGGAATCCGCCTCTGAAAGAGAAGGATCACCAAGAAGAAGTCGAGGAGACGCAAAGTGCATCCTTGAGAGATAAATGCTTGAGCGGAAGCCAATTCTTGATCAAAGTGATCGAGCTCCCCAAACGGAGACGTATAATTTCTCCAAGAATCGAACCTCCGGTAAGAAATCACTCATCTCACCTTGGTTATTTTTTTACATCATTTACTTCTTGTAAGCAATACTTTTGTTATTACATTATTGTGCTTGTGTGTAACTAGTTTATGGTGGTGCCCATATATAGCTCTTGCACTACATAAGCTTTAATTCCGCATAATTGCAAGATAAGATTTAAATAGATAAAAAATTTAATCGCCTATTCGTCCCGCTTCTAGACCGACATCTTGATCCTCTATCGACAAGGACGCTAACAATACTACAAAATAGGCCATCACAAATGGGCCAAAAAAGCCCTCACAGACAGGCACGACTATCATCTGTGATTAGCCGTCTGTGATGAAGCCAGTCATCAAAGAAGGGCACGGCCTATCTGTGATGAATATACCATTGAACAGGGACTGCCCCAGCAATCCTTGCCCACCTCCATCTGAAAAAAAACATAAATATATATATTCGTGAGCCCCCTCCCCAGCAATACCAGCATCAAAGCTCACATAAAAAAATTCACATAGATAATTTTCTACAATTGAGTAAACATCACATCACAACACAAAATTTGAAAGTTCACATCACATACACAAACATAGTTTATATTACAGTATAAATTACAATCTCGTTACAATTTCTAAACTTCCATCCAGTTTTAGGACTTGATTGTTCAAGAAGTAGCAGAACCCCCCCCTCCCCCCCCTCCCGAATGCGGGCGAGTTCCTTTGTGGTTATTTCGAGAGTCACAATAGTCCACTCTTGTCAGTTAGAAGATTAAATTTATGCATGCATAAAAATAAAGAAATGAATAAAAAGTTTTTACATGACATAACTTCTCTTTTTTCATGTATGCGATGGAATCATTCAAAACCAACTCCATATGGTGGGTGACGTAGAATCCACACAAATTTGTTTCTTGAGGTTGTTGTTTGTCCTGAAGGAAACAAAATTTGATTCATTAGTTGATAGTATTAATACAAAGTGTGCTAAAAGAACAATCTGGGGCTATTTCAAAGAATTTAGTCAACAAGAGCTACAATTGTTCAATCAATCCAGAAGCTATGTTCTTCGACTATAGCTATTATTCTTCAAATATAGTAATTATAAATGGAAAATTTACACTGCACATTTCACATTATAAATAACACAAGTGATATATAGATAATACTTAGCCAACATTGTAAAATGGCACATTGTAACACATTGCAAATTTAACAATATTAGTAAACAGTAATATTTATTATATGATAACAGAGTAATGTTATACAACTTTTCAACATAGCTATTTGGAAATTTTTCCATAATTAACATAATGAGCATAACGGATAAACTCCACTCGGATTACCATGTTCAAACATTATACTACCCAGGAAAACTAATAACAAGAACCAATTGCAATATTAAGGGCTTAATTAATCCACTAGAAAGTCCTTATGTGAATCTGTCCCATGTTCTAACATTCCAATTTGTAATCCTAACACTAACACATTTGGATGGCAGTAATTAATAAATAACTAGCAACTAATATACAAATGATTAGCAACTAATGGACAACTAACCCAAACCGCAGCGGGTGGCAGCGATGCTCAACCTCCTCAAGCGATGGTGCGGGCGTGGTGCTCGAGCGGTCGGGGCGGGCTTGGGGCGGCGATAGCACTCGGCTTCCTCTAGCGATGGCGTGGGTGGGGTGCTCAGGGCCAGCCTAGCTCCTCGTTCGATGGTGCCGAGGATGGAACCTCCTCCTCGCAATGTCCTTGGCGGTTAACGGCGGTCAGGGGCTCGGGCACAAGGGCTCAATGGCCGCAGTTGGTGGTAGGCGAGGCGACACGGGACGTAGCGCAATTGCGGCGTAGGCTTGGTGGAGGAGGCGGGCGCGTTTATGTCTAACACATACGTAGAGAGTCATCCTAGACGGGCTTTCACTTATGCTGTTTGTGATAACTCGTCTTAGACAGGTCGATACCGAACCGTTTGTGATGGCAGCCCACATCACAGACAAGCTGAACATGGGCCGGTCTGAGATGACTCATCACACAGACAGGCTGTCTCTAGACCCATCTATGATGATGTTATCATAGCCGTGCATCCTCTGTTCGTCTGTGATGAGGTGTCTACTATTAGGGTTTCTGTAGTAGTGTGACTTCACGCACGGTGTCAACTTCACCATCATTGGTGCACCGCCCTCGACACGTCGGCCCTCAAGAGGAGAGGAGTCACCGTCACCAACACCAACAGCTCCCTCGAGGTCCAGCTCAAATGGTTCAAAGGGTTCATGGTGCCACCACTAAGTCCCCTCAAGAGATGGTGGGAGAGATCGGCGGAAACGACTACAACTACTCCGTCGCGAACAAGCTGGTGGCTGGCGGTGAGCGCAGCATCTACAACGTTGTTTGCATGACAATCGGTGCAGTCGAGGCGATGACCCTTGTTCTGGAAGTTGTACGATCCATAACGAGCGCAACAAAGGAGCTGCTTGACATGGGCGCCACGAAAATTGTCATCCCGGGCAATTTCCGATTGGGTGCGTGCCGAGCTACCTGCGCGTGAATGAGGACACAACAGCGTATACGACGGCAACGGCTGCCTCATCGACCTCAACCTCTTCGCCCGGATGCACAACGTACTGCTACAGTAGGGGAGGAGCTGCATGTGTCGTACCCGAGCGTGACGATTGCCTACGCCGACTACTTCTCCGTGTACGTGCAGATGCTCAGGGACGTGCCCTGAGATGGGCTTCGACGGGGCGGCCGTGACCATGATGCGGTGCGCACAACTTCGATATGGACAAGATGTGCGGCGCGCCAAGGACGCCGGTGCAGCATGCGTACAGGGTCACGAGCGAGCTGCTCTATACCATAGGGATCTTGCGTCTCCTACAAACAGTAGAGTTTTCTCCTGTATGAGGACAGTTGTCCACGACTAATATCTGATGATCTGTATATTTTTAGTCTCTTTTTAGTCACGACGACGGTTACGAAGTGTATGGGCATTAATATTTATGGTTACTTATGATTGTATGAAGGCAACTATTAAGCAGTAAAAATATTTTATATACGAAGAAAATTAACCCAATCGTGCCTCTCGTCAATGCAATGGTTTATCTATACTACCTTATAAAAGGGGGAGTTTTTCTTTTCTAACTCCACCCCACAATATGTACCTAAACTACTCAGCACCATCCGATCCTATCTATCCAACGGCTATTATGTATTTGATGGTCTGCTAACATCCAACGGTTGATCGTAATCATCCAATGGCTAATATTACTTTGAGTTGATAGTAATTACCCACCATGCCATTCACTTAAAGTTGATAGTAATTACCCACCATTGTCCTTACTTAAAGTTGATAATAATTACCCACCATTGCCACTGTTATACACTCCAGCACCCATTTCTCCCGAATCTGCGCCACGCGTGGCCGTCACGCCCACGACACGCTTTGGCCATGCCCGTGCGCCACTGCCATTGTCTCCTTCAACGCGATGCAGTACATATTTATTTTTACGCCATACATATTCTAAAAACGTGCGTTGCACGTGCGCATTTGCTAGTACTGGGAGAAATAGCGCAGTTCTATCGTACTACTCCCAAATCTCGAGCCCCTCATACCCTGATCTCTGCGCCGTAGTTTCATGACCGTGACAACTGACAAATATGGCCCTGAGAACTGAGAACTAGGACACATTTCGGCTCGAAGACGCCTTCAGAAGTGTCGAACAAATGCGTGCCCCCCCCCCAAGGCGCTCCGCGGATGCCCTTAGCCACGGCACCACGGCGTACTACGGGAGGTCCGCGCCCTCGTTGTTGCAGCTGTACATCCCGCTGCCCAAGCCGGGCCCCGTATACGTGCCGGCCACGCTCACCTGCAGCCCCCTCGCATGGCCTGAGCAAGAGGAAGGCCCGAGACGCGGCACCAAAACACCTGGACCTGATCAGGTGCTGCTATATTCCGAACGATGAATATAGTAACTCCCCAGTACTGTACAGTTCGTTACCTCACGTAAGTTTCCTTTGCACAGAATGAGTTACACTAGAAATTTCGTAACTCTCCACTAGTACAAAAATCGATATCCGAGGCGGTTAAAATAGCACATCCGAGGCGGTTATAGCAGCCGCCTCCACCGAGTGGTTGCGGATATAGAGGCATGCATCGGAGGCGGTTATGCAACTGCCTCGGATACGCACTTATCGGAGGCGGTTCAATTTTCTTAACCGCCTCGGATAACTGATATTCGAGGCGGTTAAATTTTTTTAACCGCCTCGGATATCTGATATCCGAGGTGGTTAAAATTTTACAACCGCCTCGGATATAAATATCCGAGGCGGTTGGAATTTTACAACCGCCTCGGATAAGATACCAGCCATTTAAAAAAAAACCTACCCGGCAGTGCCGGATATGGTTTCATTAAAACGGCTCTAACTTTTGCATACGATATCCGTTTTGGCTCCACGACCACTCAAAATGAAGATGTCGACGATGCGCATATGATAAACCTACAAAGATAGTGACGTGAAGAGGAGAGGGATCGAAAATGAGCCAAAAAGACACAAAACTTGAGTGGGGAGGGCCTTCCTTACCTTGAATCCGAGCAAATCTCTCGTGTAGCCTCCACCATATTCCTATGAAGATGTCGACGATGCGCATCTGATAAACCTACAAGGATAGTGACGTGAAGAGGAGAGGGATCAAAAATGAGCCAAAAAGACACAAAACTTGAGTGGGGAAGGCCTTCCTTACCTTGAATCCGAGCAAATCTCTCGTGTAGCCTCCACCATATTCCTATGAGGATGTCGACGTGAAGAGGAGATATCCTTGCGGTGGATTTTGATGGGAAGGATAAGAGGAGAAGGGTGGAAAGGAGGGAGGAGAGAAGAGTGAAAAGGGGCAAGGGAGAAGAAGAAATTCTGGATGTAGATTTGAGTGGAGGGATGCATTGAGGTGATGATTATATACCCCCGCGGGATTCTAAAATTTCGAATTTTGAAACTTCAAAATTGGCGGGATTCTGAAATTTCGGGTTTTGAACACATCGGAGGCACTTGTAAATATATAACCGCCTCGGATAAGGTGCATATCCGAGGCAGTTGTGTATTCACAACCGCCTCCGATATATATTCGAGGCGGTTGCGACATAACAACCGCCTCGGATGACTTTAGAGTTGGCGGGCTTCCGAAATTTTTGGGTTTCCTTATTCGAGGCGGTTGTGTATTCACAACCGCCTCCGATATATGTTCGAGGCGGTTGTGACATAACAACCGCCTCGGATGACTTTACTATCCGAGGCGGTTTCTCCCGAAGTCCTTATCCGAGACGGTTGAACTGTGATAACTGTCTCAGATATCAGTTATTGGAGGCGTTTTAGCCTAATCGCCTCGGATAAGGCGTCTCGGATGAACGATTCTGTACTAGTGCTCGTATATAGATTCGGCACATCAAGCAAGACCTGTTGCATGCATTTGCCACCCACCCGCATCAAGTCGAGCGTAATTAGCGTCACATCAAGGTCCTTCCCAGCAGGGGCGGAGCCAGGACCCGGGCAACTAGGGCCACGGTCCGGGTCCTGGCAAATATTTTTCTTTTTTTTGAAGGCTAAATTTTAAGACAAAAATTTTAAGGCTAAATTGTCGGAGGCAGAGTTTTTTGCCCGGATTCGCCCGGGGTTTGCTCTAATCCTGACTCCGCCACTGCTTCCCAGCATGTTGGTTTGGCCGTGGTAACATTTGGCCATGGATCTTGTTCTTGGACGCCGCCTGCTCGTGGCGTACCTCCTAGACGGCTGAGTGGCAGCGCCGCCGCCGCCGTCGAAGGCGCGACGGTGGACTCCTCATGCGACACGGGGAATCTGCTCCGACAAGGCGCCACCGGGTTGCTGCGGCACATCACGAATCTTCCCTATGGCATCACCGTCGGCCACCCCACGGGCCGTTGCTCCGATGGCTACCTCATGATCGATTTTGTTTGGTACGTCACGTACGTGCTCTTCAGGAGAGACGACAGCGCGCATGTGATGTTAGATATACGTACAGATGACTTTGTTTGTGTCCTTCAACGAGTGAGGATTTGGTTTGTGCAGCCAAGGATCTTGGCCTCCCTCTTCTCAACCCATACCTCTCACGGCGTCAATTTCGCTGTCGCGGGAGCGACCCCCTCAACACGATGGCTCTCGCCAAGAGGGGAATCAACATCCCCCACACCAACAGCTCCCTTGAGAATCCAGCTAAAATGGTTCAAGAATTTCATGAGCTCCACCACAAACTCCCCTTGAGGTCACTAACCTTCGCCTTATCATTGACTAATTAGTTGTCTCTAAAACACTAAGTTCATGTAAACATTTCGATGGATCGAAACGACTCACCAGTTCGTGCTTTTATACGTGCTTAATTGTATGATATCATAGAGATACGTGAAAGACTAGTGAGTTCACTGGTTATGATGGGGGAGATCGGTGGAAACGACTACAACTACGCCTTCCTACAGACCTGGCCGATGGACGGTGGATATAACCTCAGCAATGTCACCCGCATGATGGAAAGAGTCGCGTATGCTCTGGCAGTACTTGTGCCTGACGTCGTGCAATCCATAGCAGACGCAGCCAAGGTATGTCAAGTTAGGCTGCAGGCCACTTGTGCAGTCACGTTTCAATCTTCGAACGTTTTCACATCCAAAGCTACATGGCGAAAATATATCATCGTCTCAGGAGGTGCTCGACATGGGCGCCGCAAGAATGGTCATCCCGGGCAACTTCCTACTCGGGTTCGTGCCGAGCTACCTTAGCGCGGTGAACGTGACGAGCTCCGCGGCATACGACGGCAGCGGCTGCCTCGCCGCGCTCAACCTCTTCGCGCGCGTGTACAACCTGTGGCTGCAGCGCGCCGTCGGGGAGCTGCAGCGGTCGTACCCGAACGCGACGGTCGTGTACGCCGACTACTAAGCCGCCTGCGTCGTGATCCTCGGCGAGGCGCTGGTTCGGCTTCGACGGGGGCGCGGCCCTGCGGTGGGCGTGCTGCGGCGCGGGCGGCGGCGCCGGAGCGTACGACTTCGATATAAGGAGGATGTGCGGCGCACCGGGGACGACGGTGTGCGCGCGCCCGAGCAGGCGGGTCAGCTGGGACGGCGTCCACCTGACGCAACACGCTTATGGTGTCATGACCGAGCTGCTGTTCCGTTGGGGCCTCGCGTGCCTGGTTCCGGTGAAGTTCCCGTGCCAGAAGGATTGCCCGTGAGTTGACAAGGCAGGCACGTTTAATTCTTGGCGTTTTAACGTCGGAGTATTTATTTCTATATCAACTAACAAAAATTATTTCTAAACTAATAATATTAGATATTGAGTCTTTAACTAACGGTTAATTAAATAGTTATACTTTTAAAAAGTTATGTAATTTTAGGTTTAAAAATAGCAACTGAACAGTTGCATATTTCTAAATCTAGAGTTACATAATTTTTCTTGTATAATTATAGATTTGATGATGTGTAACTTGATCGATCAAAAAATAAATTTCTCATACGACTAGAAAATAGTAAATATATCTGGCCTCTGATTTAACCGTGCCTCTTACGATCACGTTTGATGTCGAAATATAGAAAAAGCACTGGCTGATCTTCTATTTTTCTTTCTTGTGGAGCCATGCTTGCCTCTGGAACCGTCTTCAGCACATGTCACTTCTATGTGAAAGCTCTTGCAATTTTTGTGAAAGCTCTTGTTCATCTCTAATCATCAAAGTCCCGAGTGTGAGGCATGTGTGCTACTCCAATATTCTCCCACATGGGATCGACGCCTTGGACCGACACAGCTGAAATGTGTGTCGTGCTCTGTTTTCACGTCAATACATGTGCTGCGACCTCTACATCCGCTGATCGGATTCCAGCCTCCGGCGATTTTTTTTTAAATATTATTTTTTTTCAGAAATTTCAGAAATAATACCATATTTGAAAAATTTGTAAAAATGGCTTCAATCGCCACGGGTCGTGGCGATTTCTCTGTACCGCCAGCGCAGTTGACGATTCAGTATTGAATCGCCATGGGCCATGGCGGTTTCACCTAATCGCCATCAGTCATGGCGATTGCGCCTAATCGCCACAAGTCGTGGCGATTTCTCCTAATCGCCACGGCTCGTGGCGATTTCGCGCCGAAAGTGGCTCTGCCCCGCCTGGCCCCCCTCCAGTGTCCCTTTTGTCGCCCGTGAAGCTTTACGTCGCTTCCTGCCCGTGAAGTGAGAATCCTAAGCCCCTCCCCCTCTATTTATTCACCCCTCAGCTGTCTCTGTCTCCCACTAATTCGAAAATTGAAAAATCGATACAGAGAAGAGAGGGAGAGGGATTAGGGTTTGGGAGCGAGGTGAGAAGAAATAAGCTCTCGGAAGTGGCAAGAGGGAGAGAAGGGACATTAAAGTTCGGACGGTGTGAGGTAAATAGTTGCGTTATTATTTTGTTTAGTTTTCTAAAAATAGTAACTATGGCGTATTCCAAAATGGCAGGAATGGCCTCATCTGGTGATGACGAGATGCCGAAGCAGAAGATGGTTGCCAACCTGCCCGCAGGTGTCGAAGTTCCCCTTTGCTGGTGCCAAGATCCGTGCAGACTGATGAAATCGGATGAGTTCTCGTACACGTACGGAAGAAGGTTCTTCATGTGTGCTAACTACGACGAAGAGCCACCGAAGTTTGGCATGTCCAGACGGCGTGAAAGAGTAAAACTCGCACATACCCGCATTTCTAACACGATGCAATACTATGGTAACAGTCGTTTGCTTGCAGTCTCCACCTACTATATGTGACTACATACAGTGGCTGGACGTTACCTAATCGAAAGAGGATGAGGAAGAACTCATGTGGAAGGTTGACTGTGCTCGAGGTCGGATTCAGGAACGCATGCACGAGGCAGAGGAGGAGGAGAAGAGAAAGCGTTGGCAGGAGATGCAACGCAAAGAAAAGGAGGAGGCGGAACGTCGAGCTGCGGAGGCACGTGAGGCCGAAAGGGCGAGGAAGCGCGAGATGGCGCGTCGCGCGAAGGAAGAAGGGGAGGAAGCTCACGCTCGTCGTATGAGGAAGGGAAAATATCCGAAAGGCCCTGAGTAGTTATTCCAATATTCTATTAGGTTGTTTGGCTGTATGCGAATGTTATCGTACCGTGTTGTCACGCCATGCGTAGTGCTAACGATGTATCGAACTCTAGATTTCGAAGAAATAAACAGAGTGTTCCATGCAATTCAGTACAACTAATGATACTCGAAATACGAAGTGCTGATAGAATATAATGTAATACAGTACTAAAGTCATGGACGCCTAGTCTCGTTGTCGCCTCTTCCTGATCAGCGACGGTGAGTACCTCTGCCTAGGCTGCCCCGCTCCCGCCCTAGGAGCCCTGCCCACCGGAAGTGTCGGGTCAGCCTGTGTATCCTGCGTGGGCGCTGGTGGCTGAGTCTGCTGCGTCGTGCCGAACTGCCCACGTGGAGTCAACTCGGCCGCCTCGTCGTCGTCGTGAAAGCTGAAGCCCTGAGTGTCGGGGCTGTTGAGGATGTAGTCACATGGACTACCTGGCACCTCAAGCGGCATGTGACCTGCATATAACCGGAATTAGTGAGCACAGCAACGTAAGGAATAATGGTTTGTACGAGACGAGAATAGTTTTACCTTGTGCACTCATAGAACATGGGGCCGCACTCTGCTGCCACGCAGAACCACCCGCCTCTGTGGGCCCCGGCGGCTGGGAGGTAGGAGGCTGACGGTGCGTCGTCTGTGAAGGACGCGGTGGTCTCTGTGCTCCCCGGCTTGAGCTAGCGCCGGCAACGACGTCATCCGTGCGCGTGCACCTGAATACGTCCATGATCCTCCTAGTAAAATCCGCGACCCTGGACAAGCCTGCCTGGTCAGCGGTGCCGGGTGGGTGACGCTGCAGAAGTCTTGTCACCTCCGCGTTCGCCGATGTCGCCCACTGTCCCTGAAAAGTGAGAATCATAGTTTCGCACGTAAGTAATACACAAATAGACACGGAGAAGCGGAGCACGAAATTCACTAACCGCCAAATCTAGAGTTTCAGCCGCGAGGATCGGGTACATGTCTGTCGTCTGTGCCGCCGCCTCCTCAGGGTCCTCGCTTCCACGAATAAGGTGGACGCGTGTACGTGGCAAGTACCACTGCAAGTAGGCGTCGAAGTCCGTGTACCGGAACGGCCGCTCCTCGGGCAGGACGCTGTTCAGAGCAGTGTCCCACGCGGCAACAAAAGGGGCCATCCGTGATACCCACTGTGTCTCCCTAGTACCCCCTCCCTTGCGAGTCCACCTGTTTACGTACTAAATTTGTATCTCGTAAAAAGGAATAGCCATTCGAAATCTATATCCAATTCTGAAACTTGACTTACGTGTGTGCGTTCGGCTCGACGAGTGGTACGTGTGGAGGCGGGTACTGTTGGTACAAGCCAAACTGCCTCATCAAACGGTGTGGTGAGTGGTCCTCCACGAAGATGTCGAAGACAATCTTCGAAGTGGTCCTCCAGTAGGTCTCGTCCCGCCGGCACAGTGAAGACATCCCCCGGTGCGGTGCACGTCGCGCCAACGCATCAGGGGAGTACGGCTCCCAAATGACGCTCTGTGCAGGGAGGTGCTGGAACTGCTCCGTGAAAGAGAGGTAACAGTCTCGTACCTGTGCCCTCGCCCACTGAGGCTGCAAGAAGTACGTCATATGAGAGTCATAGACAATGAACTTACGAACTGAGATACAAATATTATAAGCAAATACAAGCTGAGGAAGAGACAAAGTAACTCACTGTTCTTCTTGTCCACATGGACCCGAAAGTCGGTCCGTCCTCCAGCAACTGGGGCCCTCCTCCACGGTAGAACTCCGCGCCGTAAGCTGAGTCGTCCACCCATGGTCGGCCGACCGGGAAGCGCTCGAACGACCACAGCTGGAGAAGAAGCGGACACCCTGTGAGATTGGCGTTGGCCAACCTCCTCTTGCATGCGCCGCAGAGCGCTCAGTACAAGCCCGCAAGCACCGCAGACCCCCAGCTCGTCGGAGGGAGCTGATCCTCCGACTCAGCATCTGCGATCTGCCGTGCTATGCCGATGTAGCGAGCGTCGACGCTGTCTCCGTGGGCACTCGTGAACATCACATACCCAAGCAGCCAGAGCACGTACGCCTCAAGTCCCCGGTTCAGCTGGTACACGTCAAGGTCTCCCTGAAATCTGTGCTCCAGTGTGTCCAGCTGCACGAATATGTCAGATAACAGAAATATGATGATTGCTGCACGAATATGTCGAACATCATTAAACGACATACGTACCTCAAACTGACGAAGCCACATCAACCTGGGACCGTGCTTCTGGCCGGCCCTTGCCACCTCAACCTCAGGTGGCCCAGGTGGTAGAGCTGCGACAAACCTGTCCGCCAGTGAGACAGGCCAGTCAACAGGAGCCTGCAGCGGACCCACCGCTGCTCCAGCCACTGGTAAGCCAAGTAGGCAGGCCACGTCCTGCAGCGTGACCGTCATCTCCCCCCAGGCAAAGTGGAAGGTGTGGGTCTCGGGCCGCCACCTGTCCACAAGTGCGGTCAGCAAGGAGGCATCGAAAGGAAACCTCCTGGAACGACCCACTCCAGCAGCCGGCTGTCCGCCGTCCTCGTCGCCTACCGCCTCGACCATCCGTGCGAGTGGTAGTAAACCGGACCGCGCGAGCCTGTCAGATCACAAAATAAGTCCAGTTAGTACCGAAACACGATGATATAGATAGAACCAAGTAATGTACCTCTCGATCCACGACTCGTGAATCCTCCACGCGTGATCAGGTGTATGAGTACGGAACACTCCGAGGTCACGGTCTCTTGAAGCTAGCAGCCTAGACCGGTGCTCTCGGTCCTCTCGCTCATCTATCAGCTCGAAGCGAGCCATATCTATTCATGCGATACAAAAAAACATTGAAGTAACATGAAGTAAATATAACACGAATACATCAAGTAGTACATGAAATACATACAGCACACGAAGTACATATAGCACGAATACATGAAATACACGAATTACACGAGGTCAATAGTCCATGAAGTACACGAATCACATGGAAAACACTAGAAGTAAATACGACACGAAGTTCGAACGCAGTAGCAAATTACATGATACAAAGAGTGCGACAAATAGTACTAACGGCCTGACCCAGAGGCAGCACTAGCCGCCGCCTCCTTCTCCTCCCTTCTTTTTTGGTCTTCTTTCATCTTCTGACATGTCTTCATGCGGTGGCCGAATTTCTTGCAATAGCTGCACTGTTTGGTTGGTCCACCAGCCTCCGCCTCGTCCATCGTGTTATGAATACGGCGCGTCTGGCGTCGTCCCACGGTAGCTCGGAGGAGGCTAAAATCGGGGACATAGACCCGTTTCGCCTGGAGGTACCTGCGTGAAATTATCCACCACACGGAAACCATACAGCTCCCCTGTCCAGGTATCACGGACAGCCTCCTTTGTGAAGTAGTACGACACGAACGGCCTCATGTCCATCTTCGTCTTGGCAGCCGCAGCAAGGACGTGAGAGCAAGGCTTGTGAAGAAGCGTAGGCTTGTTGCACGTACACGTAGCAGAGATATTCGGTTGCATATGGAAAGTAACCTCCTGAGTAATCTCTTGTGCGCAAACCCCGAATCCGCTCTTCTGCTTCAAACATACCTCGAACCTACGTTGCATATTACCCGTGCGTCTGGCCTTGTGCATTTGCGCCTTCTTGGCCTTCTCCTCCATGTACAACATAGTCTTAGCACAGTAAGGTGTTCCACCGAATTTTTCCATATGCAGTACAGCCTTTGCACGCCTCTCTTGAAAGTACCTCATTGTGCCGTGAAGCGAACCCTCCACGATGGCGACCAGGGGTAAACCTCATACCCCCCTGAGAACAAAATTGTAAACCTCAGCAAGATTGCTAGTCATGATCCCATATCTAGCACCGTCTGTGTCATGGAGGAGGGACCACTACTCAAGAGGTTCCTTACTTATCCAATCCGAGAAGCACTTCACCCTGCTTGATGCCTTCCTCCTAGTGTTTGGTTCGTCAAATCCCAGAAGATCACAAAGTCTGTGTGTTACCTCCCCAGGGTTACGTTGTCTAACCTCCTTCTTCGTGAACTCGTCCAGTCTCCTCCAGTACTCGTCAAACTTCCGATACTGGTTCTGTTTGCATAACGTTTTGAAGAGGTTCATCAAATGCTTTTTCTTGAACTGGCGATAGAAATTGGCCGCTAAGTGACGGGTGCACCACCTACTCCTGATGTCGTACCAACTGCATTCTTCTGGCAAATCTTCCCCCTCCGGAGTCTTCGCCGCTCCTTGCTGCAGATGGCGAATTGCTAGCAGCAGCCCGGCATGCCGATCATGAATAACACACACGTTTGGTCGATCCTTCACAAGACCTTGCTTCAGACACCCAAGGAACCACATCCAGTTGTCGTAGCTCTCGCAATCAGCGAAACCCATTGCAAGTGGCACTAACTGATCATTTCCGTCTGCCCCAATTGCGGTAAAGAGTGTCCCCTTCAGCTGGCCTGTCATGAATGTCCCATCAATACAAATAACCAGCCGAATATGTCTGAACGCTTCTGCGCACGGGCCAAAGCACCAGAAAGCACCATTCAACATAAGTTTTCCAGGCATGTCCGGAGATGGCAATAAGAGACGGCTAACAAATGTCCCGTCGTTCCTTTGGCCCAGTGTGTCCAGAAGAAATGGCAAATTGTGGTATGAATCGATGAATGTCCCGAACCGCCGCTCCAGTGCGATCTGCTTAGCCCTCCATGCCATGTCATAACTTATGCTATACTGGTATTTGCTCTCTATAGATGTCTGTATGAACTGTGCTGGAATGCAGACATTCTTCACTATCTCGTGATATATCAACCCAGCCACGAGTTCAGCAGTGATATTCCGATGGGTGTCAGGAACTCCGCTTATCACACATGTATGCGGCACCACCCGTCGTATGACCCACTGCACTTCGTACTTCCTCAGGGACGCATGCACGTAGCCCTCACACCCAGCAGACTTGCACTGCACTGAGTACTGATCCCTGCAACTTTTCTGCACTCGAAATGTCCTCTGTGTCGACATCGCCCAAAGCTTCACCGCCTCTTTCACCTCTTTCTTCGAGTGGTAGCATGCGCCTTGGACAATCTCGTTCGGTTTGTATGGATACCTGTCGTCACTTCCGCCCTCGAGATTCATTCTGCTGGACATGTCAAGATTCCACATACTAGGAATCGGATCGCCGCCTTCTTCTTCATCCTCATCTTTGTCCTCTTCGCTGCTACCGTCTTCGAGATTCGTCTGTTCCTCTCTAGCAACGACATCATCATGCTCCATGATCTGCACTAGTTCCTCGCATATCTCCCCCTCGTCCACCGAACCGTTGAGGTATTCGTTACCTCCTGTCACGGAAGGTCCACCAGAAGGTCCACCGACTTCCACTGTAGTGCCTTCTTCGCCAATAATTTCCTCCGCCGCCGGGCTGTTCTGTCCTCCGCCTCCGCCTTCTTCATTGCCTCCGTCTCCGCCTTCTTCATTGCCTCCGCCTCCGCTGTTCTGTCCAACTTCGTTGCCTCCGCCTCCGCCTTCTTCATATGACACCTGCTTAGGTACTGCATGAACCAACAGATAATGGGAACCGTTGCGTTTCTTACTTGCCCTCAACCAAGCCTGCCAGTCTTTTGTCAGATCGAGCGGGAACAAATCCCACCGGACATGCTTGCAAGACTTGCTAAAATACGCCTGCAAGGTTACACTTGCGACCTCCGGATCAAGACCAAAGGCCCGTGTGAACCATTCTTTAATATTATTGATGTGGTATCTGTGTGGATCTTGTATACGTAGTGTCGTTTGTTGGAAGCTACTAAGATTAACGGATCCAGATTCATCTATACGGACGGTACCAATACCGTAGTAGACTACAAATTCTACTACTTCTGACATTCCTGCCATCCAAAACGTAATATTTTAGGCTACACAGTCTAAGATTCTACGTGCGTAAAAATTTAGTCTACTCGATTTCTAATTACAGTACGACTGGATACAATTTGTTCGAAAATTAATTTAGTATACTCGATTTCTAAGTACAGTACGACTGGGTACAATTTGTTCTGAACTAATCATCTATGTAATCTACCAAACGTTTCTATTTAAAAAATTACTATATTTCTATACATTACGAGATCTAAATACTATGAATAGATCTACCCTAAATTGCATCTTGCTACAAATCTACACTAAATTTACCACGATTCTAGATCTACTATTATCTCTAAATACTACGAATACATCTACCCTAAGTTATATTTTCTACAAATGTCTAAACCCTAAACCCTAAGTTATATCTACCCTAAGTTATATCTTCTACAAATGTACTCTAAATCTACCTCTAGTTCTATATCTACTAATACATCTAAGAGATTTAGAAATTTACCTTCAAACTAGTGCAAAGAAACTCTACACTTTCTCTCCCTTTCTCTCCTCTCTATTTTTTCTCTCCCTCTCTACCCGAGCTCTCCTCTCTTCTCCTCCCGCGGCGCCCGCTCGAACTCCTCCTCCACCCACGCCGCTGTCGGCAGGCGATTGCGAGCGCGTTTATATAGGCTCGAGGCTTATCGCCACCACCCGTGGCGATTACGGGAAAATCGCCACGAGTGGTGGTGATTACGCCACGTGGCGTGACGGTTACCTAATTCCGCGCGGAATTAACTTCCAGTCGCCACGACTCGTGGCGGTTGGACCGTTATCGCCAGCACACGTGGCGATAGGATTTAATGCCGTAACGGCCCGTGGCGATAGCCAGAAATCGCCACCTCCCGTGGCGGTTACGGAGAAATCGCCACGGGTCATGGCGATTGGACCCTACCGCCACGACCCGTGGCGATTGAAGCCATTTTTGCAAATTTTTCAAACATGGTATTATTTCTGAAATTTCTGAAAAAAAATATTATTTAAAAAAATACTCGCCTCCGGCAGCCTGCATGCATGCCTGCCTGCCATGACAGCATGGGGCGCTCTTCCAAATTTTTTTATTTCACATGCTGATTTCCAAAGGAAAAAAAGGCAGACGAATCAGAGGGCGACCCAGCACGCACGTTTTCTTCCACCTTGAACATGCGGTTTGACGTTAACACGGGCGCTTATTCGTTTTATTCTCTCCGTTATGGTACAGTCCGAGTTTCCAACTTCCAAAGTACAGTCGCTATGACTACAGAAAGACATGCTAAGCCATACCAAATAAAATTAAGAAATGCTGAAACGGAAAGAATTAGGACTTGAAAGGCAGCGCAGTTTGCAACAGGATCCGGCCAAGCAAACATTCATGAACTTTCTCTTTCGTAGCAACGACAGCAATCACATGATTTTTCTGGTCCATACACTGTCTCAAACAAAACTAAAAATGGAGAAGAAAAATATAGGGAGCAAACACAGTTGAGCAAGTAGCACATGGCAGCACGGCAGTGAAAAGGAAAAAAGAAGAATAGAAACTTTAACCTGAGAAAATCGAGATAAACGTACAAGAACGAATGAATCATGGAGGCGCACGGGAAAACGACGGACACGATAAAATCATGGCGGTGATCGTCCGGGACTCCACTTCCACACTTCCAACCCCACACACCTGGCCGCGTCTACCTCTCCCCGCACCGAGTCCACCAACACCAACGCCCGAGCGCCATATCACAGTGAAACTGGTGCTGCGAACGCCCGGTCCACGCAGCGGCCTCGGCGCCTCCGCGAGGTTGGAGATAAAAGGAAGGCTATATTATCCGGTGCAAACCACCGCACCACTCGCATTCCACGAGCCCTCCTTCCAGTCCTCGCTGTCGCTGCCTACAGGAGCTCGCAGTCCTCACCCCCATTCCTGCCTGCGTCCCGCATCGCCGCCATTGGCTCGTCGTGATCGCTGACAGGGAGGAGGGAGAGGGAGAGGGAGCGGGAGAGGTATCGCGACACGGAGCTGCGAGGTTTGGTGTTTTTCCCTATCTGAGATCTCTCGTAGCTCTGTCACTCTGTGCGCTTCCGATCGCGGTTGCGTGGAATTCGTGCTTGGCTTGGTTCAGTTCGCTTGAGATTTCGGCCACGTCGGTGCTGGGATGCTGTAGGAATCAGTTCTCTGGTTACTTTGTTTGGAAATTTTGAATTTCGTGGTAGGAAGGATGGGACCTGTCTTCCCCGGTTGGTTGCGAACTTGCAGTTTGGTTGAAATGAGACGAAATTCCCTTTGGAATTTGGATTAGGAGGGTTCTCAACGTTCTCTCGTTCGTTTTGCCGAGGATTAATGCCATTTTTGTCTTCAAATTAGCTTCATTTTTTCCTTCTCTCTTTTGTACTTCGCCACGAAAGCCACTTTAATCCGGTTCGTGGATTAGTTTCCAGTTGATTTTCTAATCATTTTGTCAATTTCGTGTAGAATTATTTAAATACTCTCTTTTTTGCGAAAATTATTTAAATACTCTGTTTCGGTGAACACATACCATACTTGTCCTCTTCCTGCACACCGAGCAATAGAGGAATATTCCCATTTCGTGCCAATTATAAAGCCAGAAAAAGATCAGCCTGTGCTCGCCTCACCTCTAGCGTTGGTTGCCCCGCAGGTGTTTGTAGGATTGCGTGAGCGAGGTTTTGGAGCTTGGACATTGCCATGGCCACCGGGGTGGCACCAGCTCCGCTCCCGCATGTCAGGGTCCGTGATGGTGGCATCGGCTTCACGAGGAGCGTCGACTTCGCCAAGGTCCTGTCCGTTCCTGGTGCGCTGAGGACGGGCTCCTCAAGAGGCAGGGCGCTCGTGGTGAGGAGCTCAAGCACAGAGTCCGATACTATGGAGCTCGAGCCATCTTCCGAAGGAAGCCCACTACTAGGTATAATTCGCATGCTCTGGTCTCCTTACATGTGTAATTTATATCCATGTCATGATGTTGAAGGATTTGTTCCAGGTTTTTTGCGCTTTTTATCCGCCTGAATGATTTCCCCCTTGTGTTGTCTTTAGTTCCCAGGCAGAAGTATTGCGAATCGATATACCAGACAAGGAGGAGAAAAACCCGTACTGTGATGGTCGGGAATGTAGCGCTTGGCAGTGATCATCCCATAAGGATTCAGACCATGACTACTTCAGATACCAAGGATGTTGCAAAGACCGTGGAAGAGGTGCGCTCCTAATCTGAATTATGTGTTGGTTGTTCTCAGTACTCTCTGTGGATGCTGGGCATGTATAACTCGTCATTTAGTTTAGATGTTTTCTGCTTTATTACTGGTGAACGATGAAGTATATCAAATTATCAACCACACTTTTGCAGGTTATGAGGATAGCAGACAAAGGGGCTGATTTTGTTAGGATAACCGTCCAGGGTAGGAAGGAGGCTGATGCCTGCATTGATATTAAGAACACTCTTGTTCAGAAGAAGTAAGTAGTCGATTTTAAATCTCCACAGATTCAGTGAGTTCTCATGAATGATTCCTCACTTCTTCTTCTTCTTTTTGTATTTCAACAGTTACAACATCCCCCTGGTGGCCGATATTCATTTTGCTCCTACAGTAGCTCTAAGAGTGGCCGAATGCTTTGACAAAATCCGTGTCAACCCAGGAAATTTTGGTGAGTGAAACCATGACTTCTCTCATTTGTGTTGGCTATATTCTTATCCTTGTTTTGTGCAAGTGCTGAGAACTTTACCTGCAGCCGATCGCCGTGCCCAATTTGAGAAGCTGGAATATACTGAAGACGATTACCAAAAGGAGCTTGAGCATATTGAGAAGGTTAGAAATCTATTCACTTTCTTGCTGTTGCTTCAATCTATACGAACATACTCTTTGTGATCTTACTTGCACAGCCACTTTAATATCATTTCAGGTCTTCTCTCCATTGGTTGAGAAATGCAAGCAGTATGGAAGAGCCATGCGTATTGGAACAAATCATGGCAGTCTTTCTGACCGCATAATGAGCTACTATGGTGATTCTCCACGGGGAATGGTGATTATCTCCTCTCTGAGGGTATATTTGTCCATCATTTGATAGATGTGACATTTTCTGCATTTTAATTTCAGGTTGAGTCTGCTTTGGAATTTGCTAGGATCTGTCGGAATTTGGACTTCCATAACTTTGTATTTTCAATGAAAGCAAGTAACCCTGTTGTTATGGTCCAAGCGTATCGCCTGCTTGTAGCAGAAATGTATAACCTAGGATGGGATTATCCTTTGCACTTGGGAGTTACAGAAGCTGGTGAGGGTGAAGATGGGAGGATGAAGTCCGCTATTGGCATTGGAACACTTCTGATGGTACGTAATCTTTACTTGCTAGTGTGGTATGAAATGAATTATTTATATAAGTGTCCTCGAATTGAGATGAATTACATGGGAGTCTTAGTTTCTTCTTACGAATGAAGGCTAGTTTCCCTTTCTAAGCTTTCTTTTCTATACTTATAGTTAGAAGTCCTGCCTATTTTGACTCAACAAACTTGGTATTCAGGCCCATAGCATGATATGTGGCCGTGATGCCAAATTAGCTCAATTCAAATAGCTGATTAGAAAATAGGAGTTTTGACATTTAGAGTATTGAAATTTGGTTTGTCAATGAGCTGATTGAGATGTGTGCTTCCCTTTGCAAATAGAAAACAATATTTCTTTGGTCACTTTGCCATACCATGCTTGTATAAGTTTCATTTGTTGTATCACTTTGCCATACCATGCTTGCCTTTGCGATGCTATTTTCTGACACATAACAAAAAATATGAGATAATAGCAGTCTTCTGTAAGGCTTATATCTTCTGTTTGTTGTGTTACAGGATGGCTTGGGTGATACAATCCGTGTATCCCTCACAGAACCACCAGAGGAAGAGATTGATCCTTGCCGTAGACTGGCAAATCTTGGAACACAGGCTGCTAACCTTCAAATAGGGGTGGTAATGCACTTTGTCCTACCTAGTTTCCACTTTCCTCTTGTTCAGTCACTCGACTGTAAATATTGGTTCTTATTAAAAGTGCTTTGCTTTATCTGATTGTTTTAATGCATTTATCTTGTGTTCCTAGGCCCCATTTGAAGAAAAGCACAGGCGCTATTTTGATTTCCAGCGTAGAAGTGGTCAGTTGCCTTTGCAAAAGGAGGTTAGTTGGAAATGATTCCATAGCCAGATCATAAAAACTAACGGTACTAGATTTCTTACAAGCTGCTGTTACGACAGGGTGAGGACGTAGACTACAGAGGCGTGCTGCATCGTGATGGCTCTGTTCTAATGTCAGTCTCCTTGGATCAATTGAAGGTAACTTGCACCTGTGTTGCCCTTTTTGTGGAATATATCAATCCTTTCCTTGTGTGTCTAAGGCTCCATTTGGCATTGTGGTGGATTATGATAATCCTGTTGGTTAAACTAGCTTTTGTCTAATTTACCGTTTAACCAACTTTTCCCTACCTTCGTGGCTAACAATAGATTATAAAGTACATTCAGCACAGCACAGTTCAACAACCGCAAACTAAGCCTAAATCAAAAGATATTATAGCGCAGTTTATTTTCTAATCTAAACCAGGATAACTTTGCGGTCCCTTTTTCACTTTCCGTGCATTTAGCTCATACTGCATTGCTACTTGAAATGGAAATGGCAACAGCGAAGATTTCTTAATTTTGCCATCTGAATCAGCATGTTCTGTAATGATCAAAGCCATTTTTGTTTGCCAGGCCCCTGAGCTCCTTTACAGGTCTCTTGCTGCGAAGCTTGTGGTTGGCATGCCTTTCAAGGTCTGATCTTCTATAGCTGGATCTTCTAGCACCTGACCAGTTTTAGTGGGGCTTCAGTTTAAACTTTAAACTGATTTGATTTCTTCTATGAACATCAGGATCTGGCAACTGTAGATTCTATTCTTTTGAGGGAGCTCCCTCCTGTGGAAGATGCTCAAGCTGTGAGTTTCATACATTATTTTGTGCCCCCCAGATGCCACAAGCATGTGTATCTAATGTTCTATTCCTCTTTGTAAAATTGTCTGCTATAATTTGTATATCTGTACAGAGACTTGCACTCAAAAGATTAGTTGACATCAGCATGGGTGTGTTGACTCCCTTATCAGAGCAATTGACAAAGCCACTTCCACATGCAATTGTGCTTGTCAACCTCGACGAACTGTCAAGTGGTGCAAACAAGCTTTTGCCAGAAGGTAACCATTTGAATTAGATCATCATCTTGTTATTTCGTGAAATGTTTATTTTGCCAAATACTGTATTTAAGATGTTGCTTTGCCTGTTTTATCTATGAAATATTCTCTTTTTTTGTGTAGGCACTAGATTTGCTGTCACTCTTCGTGGGGATGAATCACACGAGCAGCTAGATGTTCTTAAGAGTGTTGATAATATAACAATGTTGTTACATAATGTTCCTTATGGTGAAGAGAAGACTGGCCGAGTACATGCTGCTAGGAGGTAAGTGAACACAGTGGGCCTGCAGTATGTTCCACATTATGAAACTTTTATATGATGAAGCAAGCTGTCAAGTCTAAAGTATGATTTCAGCATTAGAAGTCTTTGACTCTACAGAAGATCATCAGCTGAATAACAATCAATGTCTTCTAGGGATATTTCCAATCATAATCAACAATATAGTGATCCCACTGTTATATTTCCTTTGTTCTGCTTACCTAACATTTTCTATTTTCCTTGTTTTGCAGGTTATTTGAGTACTTAGAGAGCAATGGTTTGAACTACCCTGTGATCCATCACATAGACTTCCCTAAAAGCATTGATAGGTGACTCCTAAGTATTTTTCCCATTGAGAATTGCTGAGTCCTTGTTTTCTTGTGCTTATTCTATTCCAACTAAATGCAGAGATGGTCTTGTTATTGGTGCTGGGAGCAATGTTGGTGCTCTTCTAGTTGATGGTCTTGGGGATGGTGTACTTCTTGAAGCTGCTAACCAGGAATTTGAATTTCTGAGGGATACATCCTTCAACCTGCTTCAGGGTTGCAGGATGCGCAACACAAAAACTGTACGTTGATGAATTCTTTTTGATTAATAGATAGGGCTTGCTCTCTCTGTAGATCCCTTAAATGGCATAGACCTCTAATTGGACAGTTGTGAAAGAGTGCCTCACACTCTCCCAATCACAATGAAAATAACCTTCCAAAATCACCCAAAGAGAAAAAATAACTCTTGATGATTATCTCTTCTGAAAATAGAATATCATTGGAGCCATGTCTAACTGTTACTGAATGCTGCAGGAATATGTCTCTTGTCCTTCTTGTGGGCGAACACTCTTCGACCTCCAAGAAATCAGTGCTCAGATTAGAGAAAAGACCTCCCACCTGCCAGGCGTCTCTGTAAATTTTCTAACACGCTTCATGGTTTCCATTCTTTTCAATCAAACATCAGCCTGATTAACTATATCTGTATTTTCATGGCAGATTGCTATCATGGGTTGCATTGTTAATGGGCCAGGAGAGATGGCTGATGCCGATTTTGGATATGTTGGAGGTGCTCCTGGAAAGATTGATCTTTATGTTGGCAAGGTAACCAGTCCAATACGTTGATATCGAATCATATAAATTGGAAATTGGTATCTCCTTGAACAATAGTCATGCATTCATATTTCATGAATCTTGCCATCAGCGTCTAATAGATGTTGATGATGGCATGAATCTTAAAGCCACCATTTCCTTTCCATTGACACAATGCATATTTTTGCTGCAGACCGTTGTGCAACGGGGCATTGCAATGGAGGGTGCCACTGAAGCCTTGATTCAGCTAATCAAGGACCATGGCCGGTGGGTGGATCCTCCTGCTGAGGAGTAGGCTGTATCCTGTAGTTCGTTTGTAGGCCATAAACAATGCACTAGCCAAGAACACAGTGTATCCAGAGAGTACACGTTTCATCCTTACACGTTATGTACATCAATTGAGAAATAAAGTAGAAATAGGGGTGGCTGCGAGTCTGCGACACCTCATGAAGCATAAACAACTTAGGAGCTTCTTGAAATCATGTCAGGGTATATCTGGAAATAAGATTGTGGCATGTTATAAGTACATAACAAGTAGAAGATTAAACCAGTCTAACTGTATTTAGGATTACTGCATAGGCAAGATGGTGATTTTATTCAAGCTAATGCCGCTCTTCTGGATAAAGATGCTGTAGAAGAGTCCCATTGCCTGCCTTGGCTGATTTGCTATGCGGACTGCATAGGCAGTTCTATTTCGACATATTAATGTGCTGAAGTCATGAAATCTCTGTTCGTTGGCAGCTTCCGCTACACGGCTAACCTCGATACAGACGGTTCAAGAAACCATCTGTAAGTAAAGATCTATGATGGTCCCACGTCATCACAGTCAATTATGAAACCATCTGTGATATGTTATATTATAGACGGTTCTTAATAAAACCATATGTGATATCCCCTTATTACATGCGGTCTTAACTATAAAATCGTCTGTGATGAGGTTTCATAGAAAAAATATATATTTCTAATTATTGGTTAGCATCAATAAACAAAACAGCAGCAAATAATATATATGTATATATATATATATGGACCATCATCACAGTCAATTATGAAACCATTTGTGATATGTTATATTATAGACGGTTCTTAATAAAACCATATGTGATATCCCCTTATTACATGCGGTCTTAACTATAAAATCGTCTGTGATGAGGTTTCATAGAAAAAATATATATTTCTAATTATTGGTTAGCATCAGTAAACAAAACAGCAGCAAATAATATATATGTATATATATATATATATATTACTGTCCCTTTACAGAACCGTACATGAGATTTTCGCCTCATACGGCTCCTCGGTCAATTCTTTTGAAGGGATCTTTTTCCTCGTTCGAGAGACTCCGCCCTTCTTCCACTCCGTCCCGAAGACTAACTAAGACCAATTGAGTCACGTTTTCATGTTCTAATTGAACACTTTCTATTTATGATATGATTAAAGGAGAAGATTGTTCTTTTACCAAACATATGTGGATCAAATCACGTCTTATAATAAAAAGAAATCTTTCTCGGTATCAATCCCCTTGCCTCTCATTCTTTGAGAATCAGAATGATCCTTTTCGAGTTTCCATTTCTTCATTTGGAATCTAGGCTCTTCTATCTTCGACTTATTTTTTTGGCTTTATTCTTTATTTATTTCATTTCAATTTTTCCATTAATTCACAAAGTATCACACAACATCCTTGTAACTATCCTACAAAATTTATTCAAATTTTCAAATGCCATGTCATTCAATCCATATAATCTACCATGTCATTCAATCCATTCTAGTGTGCCCTTTTATGAGAAATTTTGACAATGCAACTGACCATCAAGGTTCACATGAAAGAGTACAGCAGAGTGACTAAATGAGACAATAGATTATAAATTTTGGAGACAACACAAACAGAGAGTATTTTATTCAAATTAAGCATTCAAATGTATTGAAATATATACATCCATACATATTATAGGCCTTGTATTCTAACTTGCTCTTAATATATAGAATGTATGCCTACATTTTTAAGATGATGTAAGAATTTTTAGTTGTTCTTTACCTCATACTGGAAAAGCAAAGCACACACTCATTATATAGCAAAGTCTTATCATCATTGACCTAATCATCTAAAGTAACATAACACAATCTTGAAAAGATTGCTTAGAGTATTGCTCATTTCAAATAAATTGCAAATCGGTCAATAAGGATTTAGTGGTGCAGAATTTAGGGTTGGGTTAATGCAATTTTAACCTTATCTTGAATCCTCAACCTTCAACCCTTGTAACCAATCATGCGTGGTTTATTAGTGGGTCTTATTCGCTATTGGCATAATCAAAATATAGCAAACCACCATCATGTAAAAAACTTGCACCACACCAATCGGTTTATCACTGCCTCTTTTGCGGTTTCAATGCTTGCCAAACTATCTACATTTTATTAATAGAAACGTGGAAATGGTATAAATTTTGGTTGCGGGTACTGACACATTTTACAAGGATCAAGTGGTTTCGGTCGATTTCAGGGTATTGAGCTTAATGAATTTTGAACCAAGTCTAGAACCCTACACCATTGATAGCTTGTAAAATATTTTATTAATTATGCGGTACTAAAGTTATTACCGAAGACATGGCAAAGCTAACTAAAATAGCGAAACTAAAACATCTAAGCATAGCTCAACTAGCTAACTAAAATTTATAACCCTAATATAAACATATCTACAATGGCATATTAATACATCATATATTGTTCTAATGTTCAGTTTAGATCATATAATAAACCCAATTCGAACATAATTACTACATATTAATATATTAATACATCGTAATATAAATATGTCTAGTCAAATTTTCGGTTGAGATAAGATTGAAACCAATTCGAACATAGATTGAAACCAATTCGAACATAACTAATTACGCTTGCTGATCTACGTGGTGATGAGGCGCTCACTGAAGAAGAAGAGGTTGCAGCGCACGGAGATCCGCATGACCCACATGAGCTGGCGCCGCCATGGAGGCATGCCTCGATGCCCTCCCTCGACTGCTCCCTCGAATCGGTCCACCTGCGCTGCCACCGTTGAAGCGATGGCCAGCTCGAACAGCACCAGTTGCACCACCGCGACCGGAGTGAGCAGCACCGTCCTGCCCCACCTGTTGAAGAAATACTGTAAGTCACACAATCTCATGGCTTATTCATCTTGTGCGACCAAAGTTGTTCTTACATTACTGAACCATCGTCGAGAAGATTAAAAAAGAAGAATACAATACAAACTTCAAGCCGGAACTAATCACATGGCCGATGTACAGGCACGGGAAGTTGACTGGCGCAGGAGACGCGATACCTCTATGGTAGAGCAGGTCGCTCATGAGCTGTGCGAATGGTATGTTAGGTGGACACTGTCCCAACTGATGTACTCGTCGGGTCTCGCGCACACCGCCGTCCCTGACGTGCCGCACATCCTGTCCATGTCGAAGTTGTACGCGCCGCAGCACGCCTAGATCACGGCCACCCCGTTGAAGCCCATCTTATGCGCATCCTTGAGCATCCGCACGTACGTGGAGAGGTAGTAGGCATAGGCGATCGTCGCGCTCGGGTACGACTCGTGCCGCTCCCGGATGCCCTACTGCAGCAGCATGTTGTGCATCTGGGTGAAGAGGTTGAAGGCAATGAGGCAGCCGTTGCCGGGTCGTTCTCGTTCACCACGCTCAGGTAGCTCGACACGCACCCGATCGGGAAATTGCCCAAGATGACCATTCTTGTGGCGCCCATGTCAAGCAGCTCCGTTGCCGCGCTTGTTATGGGTCGATTGTCGCCCTTGTCGAGGTAAGGCGTGAGCAGCAGTAGTCCAACATCCTTGGCAAGATAGTTTATCATGAGTATAGCTGGGACTTGGGCCGGGCCGTGCCAGCACGGCACGGACCCGTCGGGCCTCGGGCCAAGTCGGGCCGTGCCTGGCCGAGCCCGGCCAGCTTGCCGTGTCGTGCCGTGCCGGCCCGGCGGCCGGACGGTGGCGCCGAAACCCGGCCCGTGGCACGCCGGGCCGCCATCGGGTCGTGCTGGCACGGGCACGGCCCAGGCCGAAGGCGGCAGCGGCGGGGGCGGCGCGAGCGCGGGTGGAGGAGGACGGCGGCGCCGCGGGTGGACGAGGAGGAGGGCGGCGGCGGCGGCGCGGGTGGAGGAGGAGTAGGAGGGCGGCGGCGGGGCTGGTGGAGGAGCCGAGGAGGAGGAGGAGGGCGGCGGCGGCGCGGCCGTGCAGGTGGAGGAGGAGGAGGGTAGCGGCGGCGCCGCGGGTAGAGGAGGAGGAGGGCGGCGGCGGCGCGGGTGGAGGAGGAGTAGGAGGGCGGCGGCGGGGCGGGTGGAGGAGCCGAGGAGGAGGAGGGCGGCGGCGGCGCGGCCGCGCGGGTAGAGGAGGAGGGCGGCGGCGGCGCGGGTGGAGGATGAGTAGGAGGGCGGCGGTGGGGCGGGTGGAGAAGCCGAGGAGGAGTAGGAGGGCGGCGACGGTGGCGCAGGTGGAGGAGGAGTAGGAGGGCGGCGGCGGGGCGGGTGGAGGAGCCGAGGAGGAGGAGGGCACGGCGCACGGCTGCCACGGCAGGACGCGGGCGGGTGCCGGGTGGAGGCTTTAGGACTTAGGAGACAGGAGAGAGAAGAGAAGGAAAGAAAAAAAAGGAGAAAGGAAGTACAGAGGAAAAAAAAGAGAAAATGAATTAAATAAAGAGAAAGAAAATAAAGAGAAAAAAGAAAAAATAACGGAGGAATCTGTACCATCGGGTCACAGCACACGAGTGTTGGGGTAATTTTATTATTGATAAAATACTAATACATGTTACTGCCTCGTTAAAAACCTTACACCCCAGTGTGAGGTTCCCCTGTAAGGAAAAGAGTACAGTAACTACACTAAAATATATATACGAACTACTCGACGTCGACGATGTCGAGATCGGCCAAGGCCCCCAGGATCTCAGGATCCTCTAGCTGATGTTGTTGTCTTTTATCCGCATTGTTCCAGTCCTTGAGGCATGTGATTGCTTCCACCGTCTCGGACGCAAGGGAAGACCTTCTTTCTTCGATTATTCTCCCAACCATGCTGAAAGTTGCCTCGGAAGAGACAGTCGATACTGGAACAAGTAGAACATCCCGTGCAAAATGGGACAGGACAGGAAATATGCGTGCAGCGTTCTTCCACCACAAAAGCAAGTCAACATCCTTCCCGTTGGCAAGTTCACTATCTGTGGCTTCAAAATTATGGTCGAGATAGTGGTTGAGTTCTGCAATTTGATTCCAGTTGGTTGTGGACGATTGAGTTGATGCAGAACTGGAATCCTGGGGCTTCTTCCTCTTCCACAGATGTGCCGTCGCGCTTCCCTTACTATGCCGTGTCTCTTCTAACCTCGTGCCACCCGAAACGCCGTGCTTGTCGCTGTACAAGCGGAAGACTCGAAAGAGTTCCTGTTTCACATGTTTAAAAGCTTCGGAGTAGTCCAATCCGATTGTCTCACCTATTCCATCCATAGCTTCTTGCAAAGCTGGTAACTTCCTGCGAGGATCGAAAATGGTGGCAAAGCAATATGCGTGCGATATGGATTCAAAGTATTTAATAAATTTCTTCTCCATTGGTGCAACAACATGTCTTAAATATTGATGGTTCCTATAATTGTTTAATGATTCCGCCATTAGCCAAATATACTCTATAACTAGACAGGAGGTAGGATAGTAAACACCTGATAAAATTTTACTTGATTTATAGAAAGGCTTTAAGAAAACACGAAATTTAGTAGCAATTGTCCAATCAGTGGGTGTAAGCACGATACCTCCATCTTCAGAATTGGCATTAACAAAGACAGTCAACAGATTTTCGTATCCCTCTAGTTTCTTTAGCATTATATATGTCGAGTTCCACCTCACCTTCATGTCAAGACCGAATTTTCTTGGTTTGACTCCTTGAGCAACGCAATACTTCTTGAAGTTCCCTGACACTACTGTAGAACTTGAGAGATAACGAATAGCGGCACGTATATTGTTCAAATATAACCCAATTACCTGCATATCATCTTGCACAACAAGATTGATGATGTGACAAACGCACCTCTGGTGGACAACATATCCACCAATGTATGACCGCAGGTGGGGGTGAGGATTTCCATAGCCTTCGTATTCGACGAAGCATTATCAAGTGTAATAGAAAACATCTTATCTTGAATATTAAATTCAGTAATTACCTTTAATATGTGCTCAGCAATGGTCTCACCGGTGTGTGCCTCGTCGATCAACTTAAACCCGATTACCCTCTTATTTAAATTACATTCACTATCTATATAGTGGGCAACAATACTAAGGTACGAAGTTCTCTGATGAGAGGAAGTCCAAATATCAGAAGTTAATGCAAAAGAAAAGCTAACACTTTCGAAAGTTTTTTTTAGTGCCGTTAGGTAGATCGCTATAATATCATTTTTGGTTGTTCGTCTACTGGAATGCTGGTACTGTGGACAGAAGCCCCGTTGTATCATTCGCTCAAAATTATCGCTCTCGCCCATCCTAATAGGCAAATCTTCCGATACTATATAACGTGCTATTTCATCTCTAACTACTTGGGGTTGGTAGAACCAATTACTTACAGAGCCGTCAGACGCGTAACTCAGCTGGGTCTGCACGCCTTCTCCTTGGGTCTGCCCCAATTTTTGTAGTCACTTCTTCACGTGCCGGTTGAGATGTCCCGTCCCATTAGCCGAACCTGCAGTAAATTCTTTATGACAATAATTGCATGTTGCATTTACTAACTTTACACCGTCTTGCATTGCAATCCTCCTTGTCATGTGGGCCCAGCATGCCGCCTTCCTACTTCTCGAGGAGCCACCACCTTCTTCGGCGACAATTGTAGGCACGGAGCTATAGGTAGCATGCGGTGGGCTTTCCCCGGCTCCGGCGTCTTCGTAGCCCTCAAGACCATCCATGTGCTGGTCTTCCATGTCGTAGTCTCCCATACTGGGGGAGAGTAGACGAGGATTGATCCCATCGTCCCCCATTGGAAGAACATGGTGCGGCGTCATGTCGCCAAGCGAGGATCGACCCCGTTGTGGCGCCGTAGGGGGAATAGGAGGGCGGCGTTGGCGTGCCACCTCTGCCTTCTTCTTCTTTCCACGAGAGAACATGGTGAGAAAATGAACTCTTTCCTCTCTGTGCTCGCTGGAAATCTTCTCACTTTGTATACTGCCATCTTTGCTCTGAAAATCTTCTTATATAGACTATAGACCTATAGTATAATATAGACTCACGTTTTGTGCTGCCATCTTTGCTCCCTTCTTTCTTTCTTTTTCGCCCGAGCGTCCCATCATATCTCTCTCCCTCCCGTGCTTTTTCTTTTTTTATTACTTTTTCACCCGAGCGCCCCGTCCCATCTCTCTCCCTCCCGTGCTTTTTTTTATTTTTTCACCCGCGCGCAGGCCACCCCGTGGCCCCGTCCCATCTTCCATCACTTCTCCCTCCCCTCCCGTGCGGCCGTGCGCCCGTGCCCGCCCAGACGCCCACCCGCGCTCAGGCCCCGTCCCATCGACTCCCATCTGCCCCGGTGCCCCCGTACGCCCGTGCGCCCGCGCTCCCTCCCGCCGCGTGGCCTGCGCCACCTCAGCTCAGCCCCGGTCGCGCTTTACCGCCGCGTGCCGCTCGCCCCCCTCTCTCTCCTTGCCACGCTCCGGGCCCCCCCATCTCCCGCCTGCGGTCCCGCCACGTCGCCCCGCTCTCCCTCCCGGCTCCCGCGCTCCCGCCGCGCGCCCGCGCCCCGGCCCGGCCCCAGTGCCACCCCCCGCGGGCCGGCCGCCCGGGCCTCCGTGCCGCCGTGCCGCCCGAGCCTTCTTCGTGCCGGGCCGGCCCGAGCACGGCCCAGGTGGCCGTGCCGTGCCGTGCCGCCCGCTGGGCCGAGATTTCAGGCCCGGCACGGCCCGGCTATTCGTGCCGTGCCAGCCCGGCCTGTTTCGGTCCGTGCCGTGCCGGCCGGGTCTCGGGCTGGCCCGAAAAAGCACGGCCCGGGTCCCAGCTATAATCATGAGGTATCCGTCAGAGCATCGTCCGGTGGCGTGATTGATGGCGAATCCATACGGAAGCTCTCCGGTGTGATGCATCGATCATACCAACAGCGCCTTCTAGACGTTGGCTCATGCTTGCTTTCTTGTTTCTCGTGGAGAAGCTTGGGAGACCTGGCGCCCCTATTTATAGGTCAGGCCATTAGCGAAGCGACCTCGCTCTCGGATCGGAAACCGGACAGTGAATCCGAATCAACATGGAGTCCGAATCAAACATGGAACGAAGCTTCGTGTGCTGCAGAAAGGTCAAAGGTCAAAAGCTCTGACTAGCCAGGTCTTGTCGCACGCATCTTCAAGCGGCGGAGACAGCGGTTCGCACAGCACCGCCACGTGTTTCTGCGCGAATCTCCAGGCAGACGAGAAGGGTTAAAGGCCGTAGCGGAAGGGTTCCTCTCTCTCTCTCCTCTCTTCCGCGGCGGCCGAGACCTCACCTCACCCGCCGCCATGGCCAAGTTCAACGTGGTGCAGAAGAACAAGCGCGAGTTCAACCAGGACCGCAAGCGCCGCGCCCATGGGGACCCCAACTCCGGCAAGCTCAAGCACCGCAACGCGCCCATCGCCATCTCCGGCAAGCGCAAGCGCAAGCTCCTGCGCCGCCTCAATCGGGTGGGTTTGGTTCCCCTTTCCTTTCCCCCTCCTAGTGGTTATCCTGATGGATTTCTGATATCTGATGCTTGTTTGGTGGGGCGTGGCTCTCCGGCTGTGCAGGACCAGAAGGAGGCGGTGATGGTTAAGGCGCTGGAGAACAACATCGGCGACGTCGAGATGGTATCTGCTGAAGGTATGGCTCTTGGTCTGCTTGATTGTTTTGCGCTGGGTGGGGAGAATTGTACTGTTTGTTTGCTTCCTTTAGTTAGTTGGGTGCCATTGGCTCATTGCAATGGTGAACGGTTGCATTCTTCTGTTTTTAGGATAATTAGTGGCGCCAATGTAATGGTGAACATATCGTGGTTGTTTATTTTCTTTTTCTAGTTTCGTTGTGGAAGAATCGAATGCGGTAGTTATTAAGTTCCACACTTATAATGCGTCATTGTTCCTTCTAAGTTAAGGACCCCTCTATATTGATGTCTATGGCTTCCTTGTCAGTGGAAGAACTGATGATTCCGCATTTGTGTTGCACTGCTTGATGGTGGTTAGTGATTTACGCTAGCTTGAATTTGTTAGTGAGCTGTGAAGTATTGTACGTTCTGTTAGGTTTAATTGCATTGTTTTTATTATTGGTCATTTGTTCTGTTGTTTAGCAAATATTTACCATGCTATTGTAGCTATTGGTTAAATGGTTATCTTGCTGATGCTTGATGTGATATTTGTTTTCCATGTTCATTTGGATGATCTGATATATGAGTGGACTGATATAATGGTGGTCAATGGAGGACTTGGGAATCGGGCCTGATTGTAAAACGGCACCATTTTTAGTCTTAGTCTTTTCCCCTCCTTTGGATGGAGGCTAGATACTGACGATGACATGGCACCCGGGTATCGTCAAGGGGGACAAAGCTAGTCATCCGGGCATAGGGTGGGCCAGGCCGACTACTCGGAGTCCGATTTCTACACGGGGGGCGCCTCATCGACTTGGAGTACAAGACATGAACTAATACCTGCCCGGCATACCCGGGTATCAGTTGTAACCGATTAGGAAACATATCTGTAAGCCGATCCGGACTCCTATAACCCTACCCTTGGTCGTCTATATAAGGCCGGGTAGGGATCCTTGGATCGAGACCGGCTGAGAGACGATCAAGAGCAAGCTAGAGCACAAGAACGTTCTGAGCATAGGCATAGACACATACCCTCATACGGGATACGATCAATACAATCCACCAAACACAGGACGTAGGGTATTACCTCTTCTCGAGGGCCTGAACCTGTCTAAACATTGTGTCCCGTGTGCACCCATCTAGATCTGCTGTGCGTACGCCGCCCCGCATTCATTATTGCCGAATATAAACACCGACAGATAGCTACTGGGGGCACAAACTAATGGTACATGTATAGGTAGGAACAGTTGGTTTCCACTTAAATTTAGTGTTGCGGACAAGGAAGTTAAGGCTTAAGGTGACAAATTGGGAGTGATTTAGGCTTATTTCCTTGGTTTACCTGTTGGTGAGATGTTAGTTTTTTGGTCGATTACTTTGGCATATCGAACAATACATTCGTTTTATTGTGATGAAATATTTTTCCAACCAATTTGTATCGATTCATATCCAGCTTCCTAGAGAAGTGGGTGTATGCACACATGAGAATCAAACAAAGAAAAGCTATCTAAAGATTCTACGCAGACAAAAGATCAGAATTTTTTTAGAATAACACTAAATGTCATAAGTTCTAAATATTCTGGACTGCTAAAGTCCAGTCTATGCCAATTGGCGTAGGACTAGTATCATTTGCTATTTCGTTGTTAAATACCAATTGTTAAACTTCTTGCTAAAAGATTAGTGCTCTGTATCATCGCACCTCACATGGTTAAACTAATGATGGAAAGACCAAAAGATCGTACATTTCCATAGAAGGGAAAAAACTTGGCACTAATAGTTTCTTGATTTCATGAATTATACTAAGTACTTGTGCATGTCTGTTTTGATTGTGTGAGCTATAAGCAAAAACAAGGTGTGATTCAATATGAAGATGGCTGAATTGGTGATGGAAGGTGGCTATCTATGTTTATAGTCTAATTGATGTTAATGGTCAGATGGTTGTGATAAATTTCAAATCATTAGTTTTATATGTAGTGTCATTTGCCTCTTTTTTGATAGCTTCAAGTACATTAGTTCCTAGGTTCCTTTTCTCCACTGAAGATTGTATTCTTCTTCATCTGTGAAGAAAGACTGCGAAGCTTGTCACATTTTGACTAGTTTAGTCTAGCTAGCTATATATGCTACATGTCTATCCCCTTTTTAAATGTAAAATGTAAATTTATGTCCTTATTTTTGCAAAGTAATGATGTACTGGTTGTTTCGTACTGGGACACATTCATGACCTAGCATGAGTAGAGATGGTCCTAAATCGACCTGCTACTGATTGAGGGATTTCCGTTGTCTTCCATTGCTTCTTTGTCAGTTTGTCACACTATCTCAACTTGTTGTTTGATGTCATTTCCGCATATATTTGTTTTATCACCTTATTCCTCTTTGCATTGCCGTCACTTCTGTAAAATACATATCTGGTGCTTATGGCAGTGCTATTACTTACTTTACTTCTACAAACAGCATCTTCAGAAACTGCGAAGGACAAGTCTCAGATGAAGTTTAATGTGAAGAAAAACTCAAGGATACAGATCAAAAGATTAAAAGGCAAAGGTTAGTTATTCCGCTTTTCAAGTAACTTAATACATCAAACACCAACTCGTTGCTCCAATATTCTTCCTTGGAATTGATCAAGCAGTTTACTTCTGTTCCGCGTATGTCCTGTTGAAAGGTTCACTCAAGCTTTGCTGATTCACTCCGCAGGTAGAAAGAAAGCCAAAAATGCAAAGCCGCCAACGAAGGATAAAGCTGACGCCATGGTAGAATGACTGGCAAGAGCGGGTCAGTATTGTAATATGCAACCTTTATAGGGCACCAGCAAGTACCGCAAAGCCATGACCTCAGCAATACTGGAGCTCGTGGAGTAACTTGCTGCTCTGCCGCCTTAATGTTCAGTAGGAAGTAGTCACTGCTATGGAGTGAATGTATCGAATTCAGACATCACATTTCCTTTTTAATGATGAGTGTGCGGTTTCCTTTATGTTCCTGATATCAGTTTATCTTGGTTCCATGGGAGAGATTTGGTTGTGGATTTGCAGTTTCCTTGTGTGTTACCTTCCTTATGTAATAGTATCTCCTCGTATGCTGAATACAAAGGGTTGCGCATTATGTATTTCCTTGCTTGGAGACGCTAACCGCAGGGCCCACCAAAATGCAGGCCCGCCTCTACGAAGGGGTAAAGTTCCTATGTGTATTTAATTAATTGGGTCTTTATCCTCACTTTTGGTCTGGTAGATCCACCTAATCTATTCATGGCCCATCATTATATTGTACGTCAATAAAGAAGAAAAGAGAAGTCCCCTAAATACTGTGTTCATTTTACTTTACCGTATTATATTCTTCATGTTCCTCTTCTTCCTTGATCACGTTTATGTCTCGCTCTACACCCCTTGGACCGGACTTGCTGGCAAAATTTGTAGAATACGTCACTCCATCGCCAAGCCGTCCCATAGGCTTACTTTACATTAATTGAGAAGGTATAGATCGATGAATACATGCGAAAAATGAGTTCTATTATTGATCTAGATTCTATTTTTATATTTAGTTTTGGTATCTAGAACCGTTTCACCCATGTGTAAAATCTTATAGCAAATATCGCTGAGAGAAGTCATTAGCCCATGCCGACCATTTCGCAAATGAAACGTGAATTGACTATAGCCGTATTCATGCGCCCCTCACGACGACATAAAACATGTGCGGCCATGCAGCCGCACTGCACGCCATCGCCCCATATGGCGGTCACCGCGTCGCAGCCCCGCACGTCGCAACGCCGGCGACCACGCGCGGCAATTGCCCGCACGCGGCCATCGCCGTCTCCCGCGCCACCGGCCCGCACACTACCGCTCCCCCTAACGGGCCGGGGCAGTGTCGTGGCGGGCCGAGCAAAGTGGGCCAAAGGCCCATTAGTCATGCGGGAAAAGGGAAAAGAAAAACAGAGATAAAATGGGCCGGCTACCCAAGTAACGCACGTGAGCGAACCGGGTCGGATCAGAGTCGATCTAGTTCCGGCACTTTTGCGGAAAACCCCCTGTAGTTTTTAGAAACTATGTACAAAATTTTCTCTACTAAAATTTAGCGCATGGGCCGCTAAAAGTTACAGAATTAGCATAAATTCATATTCCAGCATAAAAAGACATCAAAAATCGGATTTGAGTCAGTTTTTGATTTTGACAATTGCTTAACATGCTATTTATGTTTACATGTTGTTATGTATATGTTTTACTATTTATAGATCAACTGTAATACAAATTTTACCTTTAATCTTTGAGTATTTCATATAATGGCATGTTTAAATATTAAAACTCTGTTTAGAATTATCTTTGTATCATTATTTACTTTTCATGCAATATTACAGTCACTTATAAATTCGAGCGTAACTGAAAGAAAAAACGGCCAATTATAAATTACAGTCCCTTGTTTTTTTTCCTCGTCGATCAACAGCTACCTAGCATGAAGGACATAGGGATTCGCCAGGAGGGGCAATGCTAGAACACATAAAATCCAGTATATTTTTTAGACGGATTTGCTAATCTGTGCTACTGATTAATAACAGTTCTTAGATTTGAACATTTTATTCAGAAAGACGCATCTTCATGCTCATACCAATGCAGAACCTCAAACGACCACTGAACGTACCAGGAAAACCACGTAACGAATTGTATAATAATCGGTAGCCCAAAAATTCCATACAAAAAGATTACCTCATTGATACTGTGAGTACACAGCTTCAGGAACAAAATATGATTTCTATGTATCATATTGGGGGTTTCCTATAGGACCATGTCTATCCAAATTATGTTGTGCCACCCCACAGGGCACAGCTGACTATCCCTCCCAAAAAACTGAAATGGAAAGGGGAAAAAAACACATTGATACTTCTTTCTTTGCCTTTACATTGTACAATAGTTTATTTCACTCGCAGCGCTACACAAAATCTGCTGTCCCCCAACTGTTGGAAACACGGCAAAAAAGAATGTCTTCTATCCTACCTGCAGAAACACAAGAAAATGAGTTCAAAGGTGATGAGCTAATAAGAATTCTTAGCAAACTGACATTTCCAGAAACTTAATTCCAGATTGGTGAATTACAGATAAAATCTATGCAAGCTTAAGTTAATTCTACAATTTTCTTTCTTAGAAACAAAAATCTAATTCTGGAGCCCACATCAGACCAAGCGTGGCCTATATGTACAAGTAACCAGATCATTTTAATCTTGAAGTGTATCTCCAAACAATGAGAGCTTCTGTTTGGATCAGGTAGCTCCCGTTTGATGCCACTACTATTTTATATACAGATCACAAAATTTCCTCAAATCAATAGAGCTATTATCGACAAATACCCAGTAGTTTGTAGGCAGAGAGACATTCTGTTTATTTGTTCACAACTCAGTCTGTATGATATTCAAATATCAGAAGCATACATATATTGACAGAAAAGAATGCTATATCTACTCTTTTCTACTTTCTAGAGCAAACACGCCATGTAAAATGAGCAACATTGTTATAGAAATTCTGGCTAAAATAAGCCACACATACCTTTTAAAAATCATGTTGGCAACAGTGGTTGCCTCTCATCAGTTCCAATCCGATGGCTAGCCTGAAATGACATGTACAGCTTAAAATGTAGGTGTCCAAAATGAAATTATTTCTGTTTTTTCTATAAATAGAGAGTAGCTTACATCATCAGCAGCACCAGAAGTCATATTTACAAAAGACGATTCAGATGACCTGTGATATAATAAGCATCTTATGAGGCCAAGAAATACTTGGAAATCAGCATAAACAATTATTCAGAAGCACAAACAAAGCTATCAGGGAATCAAGGACTCGATACAAAACAAGACAGACAGATTGATTAAAATTCATACTTCAACCATTTGAAACAGGATAAAAACTTACCGATGATTCTGTGTATCTTCCAACTCCAATAATTCACCTGGTTTCTCGTCTTTGACTTTAGCTAGCGGTGAGAAGAACTGGGAACAAATAGCAGTTACACAAGTAGAAGAGGAAGAAGGTTGGCTCAATGAAATTAAGTTCAGAAATAGGCAAAGTCACCTGGTGCATTGAAATAAACACCACTGATATGCCCAGCAGAAAGTTAATGGTCAAGGTATGTCCCAGAAAAGCAGCAGAAGCTAGACCAGTAAAAATTGTGGCAACAGTTGATGAATACTTCTTCAAAATTGTGTCTGCAGCATAATTTCAATCATCATTTAATGGGGAGAAATTATAGAATAAAATAGACAAGAACGAACGATGGTGTTTAGACAACAGAAAGTAAGATAGGCAGGTCCAATATTTACCTGCATACTTGAAGAAGAATGAAGAAAGAATGCCTTGTGCAGCATTGTTACATATGAGAAACATTGTAGCCCTCGAGTGCCCTTGAAGGATATTGAAGTTCTCTGGGCCTGCAAAAAGATAGGATATGATTATACCAGAAACATGTGCCGTAATTGCCAAAACATAAGACACATTATGACATTTCACAAAAAGATGCTTTGAACATGACAACATAAGGCAGAACATGGCTATCATTTTTGTTCTGGAATCTGATGGCAGTCATCCATAAAATGCACACTCATATCTCATATCTAGCCTCAAGGTTTACTAATCAATAATCATATTTCAGATTCTACATAAAAACCAACCAGGAAGTCACTCCTCCGCTTTATAAGCTATTGGGAATAAGTTATCACCCCACTTCCAGGATTGCACAACTATGAAAGCACTAACGATGATAATATCATGCAAATTCCTTGCCTCACCTCTCTCTGGACTGATAAACATAGCTCGGATAAACTGGGCTTTCACTGAAGGTGCATACCTTGGAATAAGGCAGTCCCAAGGATGCCAAGGAAGTTGAATATTGCACCATATCCATACAAAAATAAATTCTGCAAATTATATCAAAAGAATATTTAAGTAAAGTAGATAAAAGACAAAAGAATCGCGAGATGAAAAGAAGAACAAGTCAATGTCTTACAACACAAGATTGGAAAACTTATAAAAACTACCATAAAATAAGTAGATAGTTGGATAGAAGAATGAACGATGACAGTTCTCTATGATAATTCCAAACAGAATATAGTCAAACTTAAAAAAAGGTTACCTGAAGATAAATACTAGTATCTTGGCTTTTCATGGCATATTCATTGTAGACAGAAGCCAGTGATGGAACAGTTACCTATAATTCACAGATTCAACTGAATATACGATAATCTTTAAGCTCATGGTCTGTTGAGAGCTTATAAAAAGAAGTGAAAGAACAGAGAGAAAAGAACTAAATGATCAGATGGCCTCTCAGCAACTTACAAAAATCAGTGTATACACGTATGCAATAGCAGTGATAGGGAGACCAAATGCTGTACTGCCCGCAGGTACGGTGCGAAGTTGATTGATGCTGATTCCAATAAGTAACAGAGCAAGAGCTTCCCACTGCCAACATTTGAGACAGGAGAGCAGGAGAAAAGTTAACATGGCTGAAAGTCAGAAATCAGAACTGTCCCATAAGAGCATTTGCAAAAGGCACTTTCCATGTACTTTTTCTCCTTTAGACATTATGCGTAAATTTATGAAAGGCCATTGTCAGTTCTCAACCATTTCTAAGCAATTCATGGTTTCAGCCAATAAATCATCCACATATTGACCACCAAGGCTAGCGTGCAAGGCAGAGAGAACATGTCAATTCTAGCAAGGCACAGCCTGTACCTAGCCAATATTCTGCTGACTTATTTGGAAAACACCACAATTCCCAAAGGAGGCTGAAGCTAAAACAATTGGCGGAAGATCAAGAGCTTTCCACTTCTAACTTTGTCGAGAGCATTTGAGATGCAAAACACTTTCTTGTAACTACTTTTACTCACATTTAAATCAAAGTTGCACTAATCATGGTTATTATGGTGATCAGGCGAGATGCCTGGCCATCGTAGCACCTACAAGGTGTGCGGCAAGGTGACGCCATACTCACATCCCGATCTTGTATAGCAGCAATTAGATGAGAAAATGGCATGGCACATAAAGAAAGGCAAAGGGAAAATGGCAATAAGAGCCTAACAACTTAACCCACCTCACCCCTGCTGTGTACCCTGAAGAGCCAGCTGCAAACCATGCTGCTGCCAGAACATGGGCAAGCCAGAGGGGAGGAGGGGATACCAGCCACTGCCGCCGAAGTTCAACCTCACTGCTCATCAATCACTGCACCGCAGATGGAGACGACTATGGCAAGCAGTGACAGCTGCGCCGGTGGCGATCTGCAGCCAGATCCAGTGGCAATGAGCCAAGATTCGGCAGCGCGGCAAAGGCCCCACGGCAGCAAGCCGGCGACGACAACAAATAGGTGGCTTCAGCGTCAGATCTGCTTCCCCCAACCCAAGATCGACGCGCCACCTCTCGTCATTTTAAGACCTCTCTTTTTTCTTCGCTATCTCCCTCTCTCTTCAATGATTGCCATGCTCTCTTTTTTCACTCCTGATCAGAGCATCCTCATCACCCGCCTCACCTCACGGCGACGCCATATTGCGCCTTGTTGTCGCCTCAGACGCCATAGATGGCTGTGGGGACCACCACCCAAGACCCCATCGATACCTAAGCGGCGTTTTGGCGACGCCTAAATAACTATGATACTAATGGTTCTAAATGATTTCTAAGTTCAAAGTACATTAATCCATGCTTCCCAACATTCCTAATATGATTCGGTAAGAGAACATGTAAATAACGAGGCAGGTAAAGCCTAATTCAGTAATCCTTAAATTACATAGTAGTAGTACTAGTAGACGAACAGATAATCTAAAAGCATAAAATAATCTGGTAAACTCTATCCTCAAATAAAAAACAAATGTAGAAATAACTGCAAGACAATGTAAACCTCAACCTTACCTGAATTACAGAGAACCTCCTTCTCATTATAAATTTCAGAAGAACAGCTATGACCAGTACCTAGAGAAGTTTAGACCATAAAAGGTGTGATATATGTGCATACACACAACTAACTAAAGCATGGCATCTGAGTGGTACAAGAAAAGTGTACCTTTAGGTTGCTTAGCATTTTCACAGTTGAAGGATTGAAGTATAACTGCACAAGCAGCTCAATATGTCAGGTTATAACAATATGCCAATATCACAAGGCAATATCAAAATATACTCATGAGAACTGCAAGACTCTACCTCTAAATCCAATGAAATTTACCTGCATGATAAATTTAAGGTAATTGTTGATGGCATATAGAAGAGCGGGGACAGCTAGGAGTACATTATTACGGGCCGCCTACAAAGAAATGGTTGAATGATCAGATAACGAACCGAGTGACAAAAAGGTGAAATAAAGTATTTTATGCATGGGCATAGGAAAAATAGAAACAAATCATTGGGAAATAAAGCAATAACCAATAAGATATTTAAAAAACAACATGAGATTACATAGAAATAAAATGCCTAGCAGCAATTCAGCGTTGAAACTGGAAGCATACACGCCAGAATATGGAAGCTGAAACATGAACAACAAAGGAAATGTAAACTCTATCATCTTTTTGGCCAGATAAATCACCTGTATAAAGGTTGAACGTGCCAGAAGTGGTTTTTCCCCAACCTTTTGCTTTCGAGACTGTCACATTAATACAGCAACATCAAAAAGGAGAATAAGAAGAAAACATAGCATAAGCTATAGAGAAGCCATCACTAAAGTACATATGCTGCCGTACAGCTATCATGCATCCTGAAAATCCAGACTTTTGAGGAATACTGCACAAAGTTCAAAGCTAATCTGAACATACAAAAACTAAAGTGCAGGTTGCACATAGAATATCCATGCTAGAATTGTCATCTCACTACAAAGCTGCTTCCAGAGCTCAAAGGCAGTTCTTGTGAGCTAAGCTTATCATTTTTTAATGTGCAAGCACTTCTGGTCTATTATTCTACTCTGCGACCACCATAATACCACATTGTACTAGATGCTTTTAGTAGGCCACTTATTTCAAACTTGGAAGTGATATATAAGATGAACTAGCCGAATTGCTTGCACAATATGTGGCTAGATACTAAATACATTCGTTTAAATTTGAAAATAGAGTAGTTTTTGCCATACAATTACAACAAGTCTTATCTATAGTTGATTAATTCTACACTATATTATAATCTGGACCACCAAAATAAGTGGTGTAGATAATTCTCTCTCTTTTTTCAATTAATGTGGGAATTTCTAGCCTTTTAAAATGAAAGCGGAATCTCCTTTGAACCTTGTTTCAATAATATAATAAATGAGTAGAGCATTTTTACTACAAGCAAAACGAAATATGTTGTTCAAGACATATTAAAGCAGGCAAAAGCTGAGAAGCACAAGGTGAAATTCAAAGCGATCCAAACAAACTATGCATGTAAGAAATCAGCATTTCATGTCTCACTTCATGTGACTTATCATCGCGACATATTAAAGCAGGCAAAAGCTGAGAAGCACAAGGTGAAATTCAAAGCGATCCAAACAAACTATGCATGTAAGAAATCAGCATTTCATGTCTCACTTCATGTGACTTATCATCGCATGCAAGTGCACAAAAGAAAAACACCGGCAACAAGAACAAACCTGAACAATTAGCATCACGATAGCAAAGACAACTTTCGCAACCTCCGTCAAAAAGTTAACACTGATGGGGCTGAACTGAAACTTCCCATCGACCTTTGACATGAACACTAGGATGGGCTGCATAATAAGCAAATTATGATCATAAACAAAGCAACCATGAACAGAGCTCTCCAAATTATACTGCCACTCTCTCTAAAAAAAGACTTAACTACTTATTACCAGACACAAATGTAAAAGTATAGCAATGGACCAACCAAGTAAAGCATGCATACATAGCCCTGGCTTTGCTCATCCAAATTATGTACCAAATTCGTCCGACCATTTCACCAACGTGGAGCACTGAGAACGTGGTGGTTGTATATTGTCGTTAAAGGGAAGTGGACCACACCTGGAGACCGACAAGGATGCAGTCACCGACGACGAGGAGGAAGTTGAGCGCGCGGAACTTGGACGATATCTTGCTGCGGTGCTTGTCGTACGCCCTGGACACGCTCCGCGGGCTCGGCACCACCAGCCGGGAGCGGCACACGCTGCATTCCATCACCCCGTTCCGCTGCATCTCGCCCGACCCGCCGGCCACAGGACCACGACACCGCCGACGAGACGCCGCTCAGCACCCGCGGCGTCCGAGCCCGAGGGATCACAGCAGCATAGCTGGAGCCATCACACCGGTTCAGGCAATCAACAGCGGCGAGTCGGAGATGAGTGGATAGAAGAGCGGATCTGAGGGATTCGGCTCGGCCGCCGAGGTAGAAGGCGGGGCGTGGTCGGCGCGGATCTCGCGGATCTGGGCCTGGGCACCACCGCGCTCGGCCGGCGAATCGGGCAAGGCTTGGATGGGTCAAGCTCGGGGGCTCCGGCGAGCGTGCAGAGGTTGGATCCAGGGAGAGGGGAGTTGTGGCGTGAGATGCTCTCGGCGGGGATCACGGGTTCCGGCAGTAGGGGTCGGGAAGAAAGGTGTGAGGGCGAGAGAAGGGGAGGAGACGCGAAAGCAAGGCGGGTGTTTCTACCTATTTATATTTGCTCATGTCACTAATTGTTTGAATTTTTTAAATATTATTTTTCCCCTAAAAATCTCAAGAATACAACACGGATTGGTGGCATTTCAAAAATCTGACCTAGTCGGCCATCGGAGGCCGAAATAGGGCAATCGACCAGTTAGCTGTGATTAAGTGACACATCGCTAAGTCACCAGCTGACACATATATCGACAGCTGGTAAGCCCACTAGGTAGGGCCAGTCGGTCACTGGCTGGCTGACTAGGGCATTTCGGCCAGTGGGTGGCTGACTGGTCCGTGTCGGCATTTACACGGCCGACCGGCTCCCTCGGCTCGCAAACACCCTGCATTACTTCAGGAGGGGCGGCACGACGCGGTGACACCGGCGGCGGGGACGGCGCGACGCAGGGGCGGCAGCGGGGGCGGCGCGATGCGGCCGCGGCCGGCGAGGGCGATGCTAGCAGCCGCGGCGGGCGAAGCCGGTGGCGAGGCGGCGCTAGGCGGCGGATAGGGAGAGAGAGCAGAAAGAAGAGGAGAGAGAAGAGAGAGAGGAGAGGAAGAGGAAGAAGAAAGGAAGAAGAGAGAAGAGCAAGAGAAACCACGTCGCGGATTTTCATCGTTTAGGTAAACCCTAACTTTAAATTTTTTTATAGATTTGGTTAATTAGATATATTTAAGTAGTTAATTCTAACATAATTATTAGTGTTGGAAATATATCTTGTTTAGCTTAGCATGTGAGCTTAGTGTTAGATCGTAATAAATTATTAGTATGATAGGTATTTAAGGTGTTAGAAAAATTAGACAAGCAACGTCGTGGAAGCTGATCTGATCATATTTTTGAAGATTTTAGATACAGTCATAAATAGAAGACGAGGCTATAAGTGGGCTATGTAGAGAACAAATAGAAGTTGATCATACAGCTTAAAAAAATGGAAGTGGGCTATGTAGTTAAGAAATAGTAGTGAACCTAATTTTGCTATTATAGATCAGTTGATTGTATGTAGCTTTACATAAAGAGTATTGTAAATATTAAAAATATGTTCAGCGTCGCATTGAAAATCTGATATAGTTAATTTCAAGATTTCCTATGGTACTGAAGAAGTGAGGACAAACTCGTCTGGAGTTGATCTTAGTGCATTTAGTTACACTGTATTGCCTCTGAAAAATCTAGAATCGCTGAACATAAGAGAAGCGAAACACTGTTTCACTCGTAGCTTTGCTCTTGATACGGACAAGTATGGCGTCAGCATTCAAACAGTGTTCACAATGTCCTTAACGAGCATGTGCTAGGATTTGATGTCTGTTGAAAGAACGAATGAGTGGAGTTTTTGGCTGAGGGTGTGCAGAGGTCGTAATGATGAGCCAGTTGCATTGGTGTAGGCTGTTGCGAAGGATCAAGCAGGGTTTCATAGTACTGAGTATGAAAAAGGTGATAGCAGTGCATCAGCCCAAGGGGTAAAACAACACTGAGCAGATGATTATCCAGAATCAATAGTTTAAGGAGGAATGAGATCTAATCATGGTCCTTCTGGGTGGGCAGATGAAGCTGAGGAATTCGAAAAGTTGGTGGAGCCTATGGAGCACAAAGATGTAGCGGACATAGTAGAAGATGAAGACGAAGAGGTCGATGATGAGAAAGTGGTATCGACGAGGAGACTTTGGATCGTCAAATTCTCAGTGGGTGGAACCAAGAATTATTGGGTGGAATGCGTGTGATAGATAGACATGAGTCATTGTGGGAGTTCAGAAGGAATGAGATACAATACGGCACTATATATTGCAACAAGCTCGAATTGAAAAATGTCGTTGCTCTTTGGGGTATGTCCACGCAAAGGACATTCTATGTTCAAGTGTCTACCCTTACCTAGTACACCGCAAAGTGCACCGCTAATAGTTGTCCTTGCTATGTGCATGCTCACGTCTCAAAGTACGAAGTGAATTGGATTGTTAGTAGAGTAATGCCTCATAACTGTGTTAGATCCAACGTCCTCACAGAGCATCGTAACATGACTTCAAGCCTAATTGCAAGACTGATGTTTGCCGAGATAGTGGAGAAGAAAGATATAGAAGCGAAGCATATTCAGGTAGTAATAAAGAACAAGTACCAGTTCTCAATCAGCCATGGAAAGGCATGGAGAGCTAAATAGAAGGCCATGGAGATGCGATTTGGGAATTTCAAAGATTCATATCACAACCTACCTTACCACTTTGTCATTGGAGTCACCGGGATTTAAAGAGATGAACCGGGCTTTTTTCTCCATCGGGGCATGCATTGAAGCATTCAACCACCATTGACCTGTGCTATGCGTTGATGGTATATTCCTGACAGGCAAGTATAAGGGTCAAATCTTGACTGCTATTGATGTGGACGATAACAACCAAATTCTTCCACTAGCTTTCGCTTTTGTTGAATGCGTGAATTGCGCAAGCTGGTTATGGTTCTTCAGAAGACTGAAGCGAGGTGTAGTAAAAAACTGGCCCAACGTGTGCGTACTCCATGACAAGCATCCCGGTATACTAAAGGTTGTGAAGACTATAACAAACCCCGGAGCGGATGAGCTTGAACCCTAGATTGATATGCAAAGTCGCTGGCGCATTCGCCATCTAGGGGCAAATTTCTACCGGCAGTTCAGAAGCGTCTTATGAATCTCTTCAAGAGGCTATGCAAGCAAAATCAACAAAAGAAGTTCGATAAACTATGGGCTAAATTTGATGAGTTCATGAAAACTGAGGTAATTCAGCAGAGGCAGAAAGCCACGGCAATGCCAATACCAGCAGACAAAGAGCCGAAAGAGTCGTAGAGGGGGGTCTGTTAGGGCACAGGAGTGTGACACAGCTCTTGCACCCTTACGTCAAGCTTGGGAGGAGGTTGCGATGGACCGTTGGGAGGAGACAAGGGCCTTCGACCTTCGGGCCCATCGGGCTTACATGCACTGGTATGTTGGTCGTACGCGCATTTCCTTCTACCACGCATGGAGCCTCGAGAGATCCAACCTGCACAAACCACATACTTGTACCCACTTGAGAGTGTTCGTTTGAGGGGCAATGCGGTACGTAGTTATACGAGTTCCATAAGTGATGTTTTTAAATAATTTCATTTCTGACTAATTTATTATGTACGTGCAGAGTGAGGTGGCACGCACTCTTCATGAGCACATCATGACCGCACTTACGAGCTCGAGTTCTTCACTTAGGACAAGAGAGGACTCCACTGCGTGGTCCTGTGTCGAGGAGTTGTGCCGGAGTTTGCTCGACGCTCTTTCGTGCACACGGGGGTCACACGTGGCCAATTCGCATGGACGATGTGGAGCACACCTCCCTCAAAGGCTGTCCGCACAGCAGCCTCACCCACCAGGTCCTTCACAGGCAGGTAGGTCGTCCTGGCAGGCGCCTCGGCAGGAGGTCAGACAGGTCTTTCAGTGGGACATGCCATCGTGCTCTCAGCGCACACCTACACAGATTCCGTCCATGATTCCGACATCTGGTACGTCTTTATTGCCGTTTCTGTAGTAGAGTTTTTATTTTTTTCAAGATCATTAACTATTGTCTCGCACAGGTTTTGTTACTATGTCACAGGGGGAGGAGGATTGGAAAGCCCATCCCGATACTACCTGAACACTCAGTTCGACCCCGCCGACAGTTCTGCTCGGGAGGAGGTTATCTTACTCCCTTGTCACCCGCCGCCACCCACGCAGAAGACCCAATCTATAGCCGCTCAACCAGATGAGCCCTTGCTCGGTAGAGACCGTCGTACGATTGTTCGGCCGGACAATTGACATGCTTGGACTTTCGGAAGAGGCCGCGAAGGGTTGTGTGTCGAGGCCATGGACACGGAGGCCCAGGAGGACCGGACCAGGGAGACTTACAAGACTAGTTATTTCATTACGTTTCGACCATTTTCTTTTGAATGTTATCCATCTTAGTTCTACTACATTCCTGTAACATCCCCCTTTTTAATCATATTTTATTATGCATCATGACATTCATGCATGCATATAAAAAAACCTCAAGGGCTAAGTTAATAAATAATTAAATAATACAACAAAGAATTATGAGCTATGAGCTCTAATAAATTTTGTCGAGCTATAAACCCCAAAGATCACCTAGAAATAATTCTAGTGTTCTTGAGCTAAGTTCTCAACGTGACTTAATCCAAGTACCATTCTAAAAAATATATGCATACGGTAATTAGTCCTTCATGAGATTTATGAAGTAACTCCAACGCATGTATTTTTGTTTTAGCTTCAAGCCTACAACACATGCATTAGGAGCATTGACTCATTTCTCTTGCATCAAGCTATCGGATGTACACCAGCACCCTGCCACCGATGCTAGATTAAGCAAACTGAGGATATCTCAACAGCTAGATACTTTGGTTCAAACACCAAGCAGCTAGTCACAGCCCCTACGGGCAGCTGGCAGTAACATATGCACTGCTTATCTTGTAACCAACTTAGCCCCCTTCTAGAGAGTTTATAGAGAAGCTTATGGCCTTAGGAAGCCATAAGCCCTCTAGAAGGGCTTATTATAATGGAGCTGTAGGGATAAGCCCCTCTAAATTCATGTGTATTGTTAGAAGCTGTCAAACCCCAGCTTCCCGAGCATAACTTGAACCCATTACGAGTTTGCCCCTGGTTTTCAAAAAAATTGCAACGAAAATGCCCTTACCCATCCGAACAGTTTTCTCATCACGGCTCCCCCCACGCCCCTTCTCCCTCATGCTCACTTCTCCCTCGCGCACGCTGCTCCCGCCACCCGCTCCTCCCCTCCCGTCCTCCTCCCGCGCTCCTTCTGCCCTCCCGTCCTCCTTCACGCCGGCACAGGCCGCCGCCCGCCTTCCCCTCCTCCACCCCCGTCCCGCCCCTCCTCCTCCACCCCATCCAGATCCAGCGCTGTCGCCTCGGCCCCATCCACCCCAATGCCGGCTTCGGTTCCACGCCGCCGCCTCGGCCCCCGTCCACCCCGATGACGCCGTCCACTCCCGTGGTCGTCCGCCGGCCCCCTCCCCATCGCCTGCTCGAGGTAGCACCGCCCTCCCCCTCCCCCCGCCGAGATCCGGCCCGAGGTCCGCCGCCCCCCTCCATCGCCGCCCCGAAGGTCCCCTCCCCCCCCGGCGGCGCCGAAATCTGGCTCGTCCGCCGCCAGATCCAGCACGCCCGGCGCCGGTCCACCTCCTTCCACCGCCCCGCGCGCTGCACCTCCATCGAAGAAGAGCGGCCGCGCGTCGGCCCCACGCGCCATCAGCGGAGCGCCGTCCTCCCGAACCCCTCTCCCCCGACGTCGACTCCAGATCCCTCCCCGCCATTGCCCCTCCCTCCATCCCCTGTCGGCCCAACTCCGCCCCTCCGTCCGGCCGCTTCCCCGTCCAGAGCATGTCCACGGAGAGGTCCTGCCATCCCCCTTGGGCTCCTTCTCCGGCCGCCGCCTCCCGGGAACTCCCCCATCTCATCGCCCACCTCTGCCTCCCCGGCTATCTCTCTTTTCTTTTCTTTTTTCTTCATTTGCAGTGTAGTTTCTAGGATCATGTTGAATCAACAATTTGATTTCTGTATGCTATTTGTAATGAGTTGTATACCTTTTGTTGATTGGCACTACAATCCAATTTGATTTCTGTATAATCCAATTTGTAATGAGTTGATGCTGATGATGATGTATAGGTCAAAGTTCTTTGAGGTCCCAATTTAGAATCGGCAGATGCTGATGTTGAAGTAGGCATTCAAATGTTGCAAAAGATTCTAAGTATATGTGTACATTTATTAATGAAAAAATCATGTAGAGATGCTATTTAGAAGGGGATAAGACAATCGTGTTAATAACACAAGGGGTATTACAGACTTTCTACATTCACCTCTGGTCATAAGCTCAAATCTTAGAAGCTATTTAGAAGGGGATAAGAGCTTCTCAGAGCTTCCTCACACCGGAACTTCTGGGTACAGTTAAGCTCGAGACAGCTTATGCACAAGCCAAAGCCGTCTAGAAGGGGGCCTTAGTCATTGTTACTGTCTAAAAAAAACTTAGTCATTGTTTAACTCATTGGGAGTCACCGGAGAGTGTTAGCACCCAGGCTAAATTCCATGAACTGTGTCAGTACACTCCTGCACGTCTATCCTTATCGTGGCAGAGTGCATAGGCAACCTATTTAGAGTAGTATAGTTGTTACTTCTAAACTACTTATATTGTTAATTATGCTTAGACATGCTTAGACATGTAAAAGTCATAATTCCTTGGATGGCAGGCAAACCAACATACTCTGGATGGGTTAAGTGGTAGGTGGGTGTTCACCTGAAAGTAACTAATGAACTTGATTAATAATTATCGGGTTTAGATGAGAGGCTATGGCTGGGAGTATGGTGGGTTGTCTTGTTTTTCCCACAAGGACCGGTTCCCAGTGTCCTTTTGAACCAAGATTTGCTAGAGGAAAAAGTTTAAACTTATGTTAGAGATATTATAAGAATGATCATATAAGTTTAACACACACACAGAAACCATCTAGATAGATAAAGCACGCTAAAAGAATATCTCAACTCATGCTGAAACTAGACGCCCGGAGATTCTGGTTGCATTTGGACATTCCAGGATCCGGAGATTCCGGGGTAAGTTTTTCGGACACTCCGGATGCACTGGAAGAGGTGTATCAGCCTTGGGAGGATGTCCAGATATTCCGGACTAACAGGTCCGTATACTCCGGACGTAGTTTCAAAACTGGAGTAGAGACATGAGCACAAAGCTCGAAAAAATGTGTTTTTTTTGTTTTTGTTTTGCCACCAACTAGCAACATATAATCAAGACTAGCTATAGTTGGTGATAATCCAAACAAATCGATGATCCAACAACAATCTCGAGATTATGGGAGCACAAAGCACGGAGAATCTCAAGTTCCAATTAAAACCAAACATGGATCACTTAATGGATATTTCAATTTCAGTCTTATGTGAGCTTGACATACCACACAACAACTAGATAAGCAATGATATCAATATTATGTGGTATTTCTCAACTGTTCACATTTTCTTGATTAGTGATATGCACAAAGCATAACATTCCCCCATAATGTGATACTACATTGATTTCTCCAAAAACCAAATAAAGATCAATAAAGATCCAAATAGTGATTAATTAATGGATACTTTGCGATTTGAAAACTTGTATGAGTTATTCATGCCACCAAGAAACTAGATAAACATTTATATCAATTCTAAGTGACATTTCTCATATATTCACAATTTTATAAGTTTGTAAGATGCACAAAGCATAGTACTTCCTCATAATGTGATATTCCATTAATCATTCACAAGAGCCAACTAAGATCCATAAGAACAAATAAGATTAAGAGAGTTCCAAAAAGAAAACACACAATCAACATATGAATGTGCAAAGCATTCTACTCATACTAGATATATGACCTACACATACTAGTGAGCAAGCAAAGCTAGTTAAGCTAGAAATAAATTCATAGCACACTAGCAAGCAATCAAACATGCATGAGATATGTTATTGAGCATGGCAAGATTGCAACTAAGCCAACATATGCTAGATGAAGAATCTACATAAGCAAGACTAAGCAATTTTACACAAGTCAGGCACAAAGTCTAAGCATACTAGTAGAATAAAATTATAGAAATGCATAGATATAAAACCTACACATACTAGGGGCTAAGAACAGGTACTCTAGGTAGTATCAAGTGCGCAAGTCCCAAGCAATCATCGATGAGCTAGTCTTCATAGGTTCAACTCGCGAAGGGTAAAATGGCTCACAAGGAAGTGCAAGGAGGACAAGTTTTCATATAGATGTTACCTTTCCTTGGGTAGTTTCAGCCTTGCTTCCGAAGATGGTATCTAGTAAGTGATGGGATTTCACTTGGATGACCTAGAGCTCATCGATAGCTTCGAAACAAGTCCAAGTTCACCGAAAACGGAGTTTGGATACGAAAGTTATGTCCGAAATGGTGCTCGCTGCGCAGTCTGAAAATTGGTCATCCGGAGATTCCGGGGTAGATTTTCCGGATACTCCGGGGTAGGTCCCGAGAGAACCAAAAAACTCAGTTTTGATAGGCCAGAGACTCCGGGCGGGAGGTCCAAATACTCCGGGATGCGGGAAGTTCCAAATCCCATGGAGTGACATTGGACAGATGGTGATCTAATTTGCTCGCGACTTGTCACTTTTAGCATTTTGATGAATTCTTCATCTTCAAATAATTGCCAAGCCTCCAATGCCCTTCTTTTCACCTATTGATCAATTTTGAGATTTTTGGTCCCCAACAAGGTTGGGTCCTAAGAAATTAATCACAATAGGCTTGGTCACCCAAATGGTCCTTTTCTTTTTCAAGCCACTTGGAGTACCAACATATTTGGCAAACAAATTGCCAATTTTATCCTTTCTAAGCGAATAGTATTTATTAACAATAGGAGACTTAGAGAAGATACCTTTGGGACACGATGAAGACATGTGTCCCTTCTCACAGCATGTATAGCATCTCTTGCCGCCTAGCCTCTTCACTTGATGCTTCTCACCATGATGGCCATCTGCTTGACCCCTCGTCTCATGTGATATTGACTTAGCTTGGGGCAGTTTCTTTTGTTGCTTACCACCTTGGTGTGAACTTGTTTGAGCATTTAAAGATGAATGAGCTTCATCCACCATGGGCCTCTTGCCTTGTCTCTCCTTCTTCTTCAAAGGGCAATCCCTCGCATGATGTCCCTCCTTCTTACATTTGAAGCAAGTGATGGTGGCCGGAGGAGTGACTTGACCTTGACCCTGCTTCTTGACATTCTTGGACTTCTTGTTGTTGGAGTTGAATCCAAGTCCTCGAGTATCAAGTGGGTGCCTTTAGTCACTTAGGATCTCGTTGAGGATTGTCTTTCCTTTGAAGCACTTAGTCAAATCTTCTTTCAAAGAGTTGACTTGATCCTTGAGCTCCTTAATTTCCTTTACAATGTCAGTTTCATAAGTAGCACTAGAGGAAGCATTTTTATTAGAGCAACAAGGAACAATAGATAATTCATCATTGGATATAGCATCTGCATTTGATGAATTTCTAGGATAAGCACATGAAGTTTTATCAATTGAAGTAGAAGTGCTTAACTCCATAAGAGGCTCACTAGATGTTACCTTGGTTTGAATGGTCTCATGAGCTAACTTTAGTTCATCATGGGAGACTACAAGATTCTTATGTATACTTAAAAGTTTTTCATGATTTATTTGTAATTCCCCATGATTACTAGTTAGTTTTGCAAGTTGAGCTCTAAGCTTAACATTTTCGTTTATAATGGATGCTTCACATGAGGTAGAGTTAGTAACATAAGCATCATTATTAGAAGAACTAGTGAATTGGTCCTTAGATAAAGAATTGCATTTAGGACATTGGTTTTCTAAATCCACTAGAGATATGACATTGTTCTTTTCAAGCAAAGATGTATGATCACTTTGAAGTTTATTAAGAACAATAGTCAATTCATCATGAGACTCCTTTAATTTGTCGTGCTCAATATTTAAAGCTCTTAGCTCTTTTATTTTATTAATAAGCATGTCTTCTTGTTTCTCTAGAGTCCCATATTGCTCTGTCTTGAGCTTCTATGGTTAATACTAGTTGAGTGATTTTAAACATGGTATCTTTGTTTAAGGAGCTCAAGAACTTAGTATCAAGCAGGTTATCCTCACTATCACTATCCAGATCACTAACATCATTTAGAATAGCTAGTGAGGGTTTCTTGGAAGGTGATACCTTGGCATTACCTTTTGCCATGAGGCATATGATGGCCTCGGATTGAGATGATGAGCATTTTGGAGAAGTGGGATCTTCAAGTTCAATGTTTGGACAATCCACGGCAAAGTGTCCACGTTCTTGACGTGTGTAGCATCTCTTATGCTCATATGACCTTCTCCTAGGTGGCGCCTTTTTCTTAATCTTTTTATTAGGCTTTCCACCAATTCCACGTGCCACGTGCATATCGGTTTCCATTACAAGATTAGGCTTGCAAGAACAAGGAGAAATCAATGCAAGTGAACATAGCAAAGCAAGCATATCATCATTTTGACTAGGCAATTTAATCCTGGATGACATGCTAGAGCAATTACATGAAAGAAACTCATTCTTCCAAAAATTACAATTTTTCTTAAGCTTGTCAATAACAAGCAAGGCATCCTTAAGCCCACAATATATATCATTTTGGGTTGGTTTAAGAACATTGTCACACATGCTATCATCACTCACCATGTTGTTACCTTGTGCATCAAAACACGTTGGTGAGGGTGATGAAGATGTGGAGGTGGCGGTGGCGCGGTCGGAGGTGGAAGCAATTGGGTGCTCTTCATGATGTGATGATGAAATAGAGCACTCCTCAATAGACTCCTTCGAGAGAAGATCATCCTCGGTGAGATTTAACCCATCATATCTATCTTCGAGTGTAGTCCAAATCTCGTGAGCATCCTCAAGAGGAATAATCGTCTCCATCACTTCAATACTCAAAGCATCAAATATGGTATTAGTAACTTGAGCATTGAGATGTAGGTTTTTCTCTTCCTCAATTGATAGGTCATTATCCCAATCGCTTGGAGGAGAAAAACTCACATCTACAACTCGCTCGAATTGGGGACCCATGTCTCGAAATCTATTTAGCATGCGAGTTCTCCATATATAATAATTTGTGCCATCTAGTAGAAGTGGATCAATATGCACTAAATTATTAATTGACATATTTACTCTCTAGGCGGTGAAGCCCCAAAAGAGAGACCTTGCTCTGATACCAATTGAAAGGACCAAGATGTCGCCTAGAGGGGGGTGAATAGGCAATTTAAAACTTCTAATCAATTCAAGCCAATTTATATGCGGAATTAAACTATTGGCTATGAACAAGATTATCCCCCCTCGAAAGCTAAGTTCAACTAGTGCACAAGCAACCTAATCAAGTGTGTATGATTTCAAACTTAGGTTGATTAGCATACAATAAAATATGGTAATCAATTTATTCTGTACAAGATATACAAGTAGCAAGAATGAATTGCGAGTATGAAATGCGATATGTAAAGGAGATAAGGGACAAACGATATATGACCCGGAGTTCGGATATCCACCGATACCCTACGTCTCCGTTTGAGGACCCGATCACACTTGATCAAAGGTGGGCTCTCTCTCAAGCCACTTTCTCTCGAGGACTCTCCGGAGTCTCCCCGATCACTACGGCTAGCTCCTTCCTCCACTCCCGGAGATGGCAAGCTCCAAAGCCACTTCACAATCTCTCAGGCCTCTTCACAATCTTCACGAAGAGATCACCGAGCTCACAACCACCAAGCCATCTAGGAGGTGGTGGCCTCCAAGAGTAATGAACTCTCATCCACGCGCTCGAACACAATCGACGCCGAATGCTCAAACTCACGCAACTAATTCGCTAAGTGTGGGCTACCAAAGCACCACACACCTCTCACACATCTCTCTCTTTTCTCACTAAGTCACAAAAACTTTGAATCTCACAAGATATGTTTGGGAGAGGAGAGGAGAGCACTCAAAGGTGGAACACCAAGTTCTAACACCTCACAAGCCACTGCACAAAGCAAAGTGAGCAGCCCCTCCCCACAAGGAGGGCAAGGGGTATAAATACCCCTCTCCCAAAAACTAGCCGTTGGGAGCTCGGCACCACATCCGGACATTCCAGGGTAATACCCCCAGACACTCCAGATACACAAATCCAACGGCTACAAACTAGCCGTTAGGATCTCGGCAGCACATCCGGACATTCCGGGGTAACCCCGGACACTCCAGATACACAAATTTAACACATCTGGACATTCCGCACCCTGGAATGTCTGGACACACAAATTCCAGCAGCTACAAATTAGCCGTTGGACCCCTAGCACACAGGGAAAAACACGTCCAGACATTCCGGTCCAACCCAGACACTCCGGGACAACTCAGACACTCCGGGAATACCCGGATACTCCGGGTACTTGGCCGAGAGCACCCCAAAACGGCTCAAGACCACCCGGACACTCCGGGACAACCCAGACACTCCGGGTGACAGACCCAAGGCAGCTCAGAACAGAGCCAGGCCGATCAGACCACTTCTACTTAGACAGAAACCTAGAATACCAAGATCTAGACTTCCCGACAAAATACGACCCGCACACATCCTAAGTTTGAGCATCTGATAACCGATATGATTGTGCTACACGTCCGGTAGCCCCTTTTGATAGTACGGCTATCGAACCTATAACCCGACCTTCCACCAAACTCTGTGAGACTGGCAAAACTAGAACCCTAGTCTATGGCATACCTTTGCCTTGAGCAATCCTTGCCGGACTTGACGAACACATCATCCAAGTCCCGTCGTTTCTTATTGCTCTTCTAGGCTTGTCATCAACTCCACTTGAGCTTAATGACGATATCTTCGGAAGTTTGATGAAGTCCAAATAATAGCTCCATATGCACCAAGCATAGGAGGCTTTCTCTTCACATTATCTTCATCGGTTCACCACTAAGGCTTGAACCGCAAGCATCAAGTTCATGAGTCTTCACCGTGCTCGACTTGATCTTGCTCTTCCATTTGGCACATTTGAATATCTCGATTCAACTCTTGCCACCATATGAACCTAACCCCGACTCACTCTCAAACACATAACATGTGGGTTAGTCCATAAACATAAATTGACAATCTCATACATTAGTCACTTGGTCCATTGATCGCAAGCGACAAAGTCTTCTTTGCTTGATTGTCAACTTTCTTCATCCAACTCATGGATTTAATCTTCGACCTTTTAGCTCAACATATGAGCCCATGGATCTTAACCCCAACACACTCTATCACAAAGCAAATGGGTTAGTCCATAAGACATTATTGACGACTATATACCTTAGCCATTTGAACAACTCAAATGACTTAGCCTTCACGCTTATCGTCAATTTTCTCGAGTCCAACTCATGGACTTCCTCTTGTTATTCGCTTAGCTCAACTCATGAGCTTCGCACACCTCGATCATCTTTGAGTTCACTCCTTGAACTCAATCTTGATCATCCGAGGTTTTCTTCTCTCTAGCTTCTTCTTGATCACCTGAGTATCACCTAGAACTCATTGATCTCGATGCATTTCTTTTGATCTCATGGCATTCCTCAATGATTCATGCTCTATCAACCATTGCATCACCTACGGAACAACCTTCAAACAATTCTCACCTAATTGTTAGTCCATAGGTATTGTCATTAATTACCAAAACCACACTTAGTGACTAGATAAACCTTCACGCGTCCCGCTCCCGAGATGTCTCTTCTGCCTCGCCTCCCAAACCCTAATGTCCTCTCACTCCCCTCGCCACTGCTAGGAGTTTCTTTCTTCTCACCTCGCTCCTGAACCCTTAGCCCCTCTCCTCTCTATCTCCCACGCTGTCTTGACTATTCTGTTTGTGGGTGGATGGGAGGCAGAGGGAGGTCTGGGGTGAATAAATAGGGTGGTAAAGCATTTTGGCTGTGCATTGGCCGAGTTCTGAGACATCTCGGCCAGTGAAGAGCCGACTAGCCTCACAGGTGGCAACCACATGTGAGAATACGTGCAAGTCGGCCATTGGCTGACCTACTAGGGCATGTCGGCCCACGCTGGCCGACTAGTACCAGGTCGGCCCACGGCTGGCCAACTAGGACCAGGTTGGCTAAGGGCTGGCCGACAAGACCTTGGCGCCAAAATCTGTTGACTCAGGTCGGCCACCAGACAGCCAACTCTAGCCTTTCGGCCTGCGATCAGGCGACTCAAGTGTTATCGGCTCTCCATTCGCCGACTTTCGCTTCTCGGCTTCCTACTAGCTGGTTGGGTCATATTTTTGAAAATCTTCCATTCCGTGTTACACAAGTGCGATTTATGCGGAAAAAATAATATTAAAAAAATCTTAATTGTTTGCTTGTGTTTGTGGCTTTCTACACTAAACAAACCGTTGATATGACAACATTTGGAACAAACAAATACCTCGTAAGGCTTCGTTTGAATCTCCCGTCAAAATTTGAAGGGTCTTCTTTTTTTATACTAATATAAAAGGCATGAGATAGGATAAAATATTTTAAATTTCAGTCGTTCGAAATTGTTGATTTAATTTCATAATTTAATATCTAATGGTTGTGGATAAATATTTAGACTCTCTCATAATCATATATATATTTATTACTTCATAATTATACTCATTACCTCCTAATTACTCCTCAATTTCAATTTATATACCTGAATGTTGTTGTTTTTCATGTTTAAAAAAATATTTTACCATGTTCTTTCTTTATTCATTTTTAAATCTTAATGCACGGTCTTTTTCTTCGAGTAGTTTTTCATATGTCTATACTAATATAAATATCATGAGTTAGAATATGATACTTTTAATCTCAGCCGTCCAAAACCATTACTCTAAAATTACAACTTTTAGCGTTTATATTTTTAACATAATTTTAATGCATTGTCTTTTCTTTCAAGTAGTTTTTCACATATATGAGTGTATATTTCACGTAATATATATTCTGTAAAATATGTATTACACATGGAACAAGTGCTATTGTGTCTATAATTCATGAATTTTTCCCGTGGGATGTCCAAATGTCACTTTTAAAGGTTTCCTTTATTTTTTGGTCAAATAGTAGTGCAGGCTACATGACATCATGCGGTTTCTCTATTACCGTGCGTCTTGAATTCCTGTGTTCCAAACAACGCTTTTCATGCTCTTCTTTTTGTTACTGTTTTTTTGAACTCCTGCATTTCATACGGTGCCTAAATAATGGTCCTTTAAGCAGGATGCGGGATGACATGGAAGTCGAAAGGGCATCAGAAAAAGAAGGAAGCAGAAAACATAGGTCTCAGAAAAAGAAGGGAGCAGAAAATAGACGTGAGAAAGAAAACGTGCGGAAAAAAACAAAGGAGAAAGCTCGCAGCTTTCCTCCTCTGCGCCCGAGCGAATCCACCCATTTTTCCTCCTCCCCGTTTCCCCACGCCTTCCTCCTCTCCACCCCTTCCTTCCTTCCTCCTCCCCAGCCCCCCACCCACCCCTCCTCCGAATCCGAGCCCGCTCGTCCCCTCCTCGCGGTGGCCGTCTCTCCGATCCGCCCGATCCGGGTCGCTCGCTCCTGGGGCTCCGGCCCGCGGCGGCCATGGATTCAGAGGACGACGCGCGCGACTCCGCCGACGAGGACTTCTACAGCGGCGGCGAGGCCGGCCTCGCCCTCAGCGACGACGGGGACGCGGACTACGACTTCGCCGACCGCGACTCCGACGACTCCGACGACCTAATCTCCCACAGGCAGCAGGTGATGATCACTGATTGGTGGCGCCCGATCGGGTCTCGGTCTAGAAATCGCTCACTCCAGATAGCCGGAATGGAAATTCGGTAGCGCATGTATTGCTTCACGATAAATGTTGTCTATCCGCTCTTGCTTATCCCCGTGAATCTAAAAAAGTGCGCTCTTGCGTAGCTATGATGGATAGTAATGTGGCTGGTTGGATGATCTAGATATTGCTTTGGTTGCTTGTGATTGCGTGATGTGCATGGGCGGCTCGTCGAGATGTACATTTTCTATGGAGGAAGTCGCAAGGAATCATGATCCTAGTGGCTGCTTTAACCATATGTATGGAATGTGTTTATATAAGTTATCCAAGGGTGGTTCTATTTATGTCCTACGGTAGGAACTGGCAAGCCGAACGTTTCAGATAAATTACTTTTGGTCGTTGGAAAGGTATGGAGAATTATGCTTTTGCCGTGACTGCTGTCCAGGCGTGAGTGTTGTAACTTGTAACTCATTGTGTACCGCACTGGACGTCTGTTGCCACTCAAATTTTGGTTATTGGTAATAAAAGTAGCACGAAAGGGAGAACATTGGTTGGGGTAGGACCATAGGGAAGCATGGGAAAGGCAAAAGTTTGAACTAGGGAAATTCGGATGTGCAATGTGTTATCATCGCTTTCATGTAGGATTGGGTGCATGAAGATTTTAGGTTCAGCTTTAGTAAGTGGGAACATGTATTAGGCATGTACTCATGAGCTACTCTGATGCAAGGGCGTGCCAGTCCAATTAGTATGTTTCCGTATCTGATTTTGAGAGGTCTCCTGAAGCTTTCTGATTTCGTTGGAGCTGGTGCAGTGTGTTCATTTATGCTGTGATAGCTTTATCTGAAAGATGATGGTTGATTCACAAACCATGTACTACGCCTTACAATTTTTTCTATGCTAATTAGGTGAAGACAAGTCTACTTAGCGTTTTCTTACTCGCAATTCAAGGAATTTGCTTTATGTGATGGAAGTATACTTTTCTAGTTTTTGAATTATGGAAGAGGTTACCTTGCATGATATTCTTGGTATTTGTGAATTTGTCCAGCTGTTGAATTCATTTAGTTTTATTTCAAATATTTTAGTGATATTGGATTTAACTATCAAGAGATGAAACAATTAGGGAAAGAAAAGCTTGCACAATGACAAACTTGCTCCTGCCGTAGAACTCTAGTGAGTCTTGATTCAGGAATGGATTTTATGTTCCTCCTGTATGCAGAACTTAACTTGATAGGACCAAATATATCTTTCATTATTTAATGCACTTTCCATTCCTACTGAAATTTCAGTTCCAACAAGATGCAAACAGACAAATATTCCTTGATAGGGTATTGCGATATATTTGTTGGTGTATTTCTTCCCGTGCGCTCTTTGACGTTGAATAATATACTGGGAATCATGTGGTTATAGCAATTTCCTTCCTGACTGGAAAATGCAACCAACGAGAGATGCTATTTTTCTCTTATCCTTTTACCAAGATTTTTTCTGGTTACGTACTTCATGAGTTTGTGCTGTTTTGGTGTATTTACTTGTTAAATAATCATATTTTACTGACAAAGAAATTTGGTTTACTTACATGCTGATTTGACCAAGTTTAACTTTTATGTCTCGAGTTAATCTTGTGATGAACTGGTGATATTCAATTTTATTTATTTTTAGGTGTTTATTTCACCTTATTGCTCTGTTTATCTCACTACCATTCTTGTTTACATTCCAGCAAAACTACAGTGTACTGAGTGAAGCTGACATAAAGCGACACCAAGCAGATGACATGAATCGGGTTTCAACTGTTCTTTCAATTTCAAAATCAGAAGCATGTGCCCTTCTTCGCAGTTATAATTGGTAATAGACATCATTACATTTGGCATGGTAGTTACATTTTGTGCTTAATTCGTTATTTTTCCATTACAAGAATACTACCTGCAGTTTACATAAATATCCTACTTCTTTTGGTCCTTCCCCATTTGCAAATGGCAGAGATGCTTTGATCTTCTTTTTGTTCATAGCTTTCTATAGATGGTGATATTTAATTTATGTTGGTTGTGAAATTTACTTTCTGTAAAGGCATTATAGAGTTTCTTCCTGCAGGAGCGTTAGTAAGGTGCATGATGAATGGTTTGTTGATGAAGAACGAGTTCGTACTGCCGTTGGTTTACCCGAGAAGCAAATTGAAATGCCAAATGAAAGAGAAGTAAGTCCCACTATTTAAATTTGTTTGCTTGGTTGCCCAAACATATATGCTTCCAATTGAGGTTATTGTTATTGGATTCCTGTATCTTTCGTAGCCATTCAATGAGTTAGTATGGCCTGCCTGCTAGCCTGTATTTCACTGGATAAAATTTTGAAGAGTAGGTTTGTTCTGTTGCATGCTTGCTGCAAACTGGCATCAAATCACACCTTTTTATGTTCTAGACATGCTAAGGAAAACATTTTCTTCACATGTAGGTCATGTGTATATACTCCACTTCTCTCACATGACTTGTCCTTACTTTAACAGCTTACATGTGGAATTTGTTTCGAAAGTTGTCCACGTGAGTCAATGAGTGCTGCTTCATGTGGGCATCCCTTCTGCAGCGTATGTTGGAGAGGTTCGTTCTTTTGTGCCACAGTCCTTGCCTAGATGATTGTACCACCTGTATATTTGGTGACAGGCCAACAACAACAACAACAACAACAACTAAGCCTTTTGTCCCAAGCAAGTTGGGGTAGGCTAGAAATGAAACCCAATAAAAATTGCATTAGCCAAAAAGGTAAAAGAAAAAAGACTTAAAAGGGATATTATGGTTCGGGCACGTGGATCGCTAATTTCCATGCGGTCCTATTTAGAGACAAATCTTTAGATACATTTCAATCTTTTAGGTCTCTTTTTACTGCCTTCTCCTATATCAACTTTGGTCGCCCCCTGCCCCTCCTAGTATTGTCGATGGATCTTAGAATACCGCTATGCACCGTTGCTTCTGGAGGCCTCCGTTGGATATGTCAAAACCATCTTAGTTGATGTTGAACAAGTTTCTCTTCAATCGGTGCCACCTCCTACCCTATCACGTATATCCTCATTCCAAATTCGATCCCTTCTTGTATGCCCACAGATCCACCGTAGCATACGCATCTCTGTGACACTTATCTGCTGGATGTGTTGTCTTTTAGTGGGGCCAACATTCTGCTCCATACAACATCGCAGGTCTAATCGCCGTCCTATAGAACTTACCTTTTAGCTTCTATGAGACCTTTTTGTCACAAAGGATGTCAGATGTTTGTCGCCATTTCATCCACCCCGTTTTGATTCTGTGGCTAACATCCTCATCGATACCATCATTGCTCTGTAGCATTGATCCCAAGTATCAAAAAGTGTCTTTCTTAGGCACTAGATTATCGAAAAAGAAACCCTTTAATTTTTTGTGGCTGCACACATATAGATACTCATCATGTGGCTGACTGGCCGTCATACCATTGATGTTTCCTGTAGCTGAATGTGGGCATATCTTGCTCGATCAAAGTTGAACACGTGGGCCTATCTTGCTTTAGTGTCTTTCCTGAATCTGTATTTTTTGAAAGAAACATCGCTGGCAGTCTCAAGTCATGCATGGATACATAGAAATGTATTTTACCTTTTTCTGATAGCTTGCTAGCCTGCAATGTTATTGTTGCAATCACAGCCTGGTTGGCCAAGTTCTTTGAAATTGACAAAAAAAATTATTGTGGTTCTCGTCTCTTATGTGCAGTACCATCGCTTGTTGTGCTATCTTTCCTTATATAGCACTCATGTGTGCTGTATTTGAATGCTCCTCTAGCCATTTAGAATTCTATATTTGATAGTATATTACCTGGTCAAACCATTTGAAGTCGAGGAGATAAAAGTCCATTGGTTTTCAGTTTAACAGTCTATATTTAGCTTTGGTCACTTGACTATAAATCTATAATGATTCGCTACAAAATCAAATATTGGTAAATAACACATCAGTTTGCTGCAGTGTTGCAATGCAATGTCAATATGCCATTATCATTCTCCTCTTGCAGTTTATGTTTTTGCATACTTGTGTGTACTTTTATGTAGTCTATTTGCCCTTGTGGTTTATTCCAGCATCTAATAAATGATTTGCGTATTCTTCCATCATTTCATATAATTTTTTCTTGTAATTCAATACAATATTCTGAATTTTTTATCGCTTCAATGTTTAGTCAGTGCTGATTAATTTTTGGTTTTTCATCTACAGGCTATATTAGCACAGCTATAAATGATGGTCCAGGATGTTTGATGTTGAGATGTCCTGATCCATCCTGCAGTGCTGCTGTTGGACAAGATATGGTTAATTTATTAGCTAGTGATGAGGATAAGGGAAAGTATGAACGATATCTTTGCAGATCTTATATTGAAGATAATAGAAAAGTAAGTCCATGTTTTCAGAGGGATGTTGACCGTAATGTAATGAATGCTGAAATAATGTTTGGTTGGTTTTCCAAGACTTCCTCAGTTTTCTCAGAATTCTAAAATTTTGTACCGTGCGGTTCACCTTATTTTCTGGCTTCTATCCTCTTCCTTGTATTTGATTTCTCATTTCATCACTATTTCGAACTGTCAGAATTTCTTCTCATTCGTAGAGTTATCTACTTTTTATCTTCAGTATTTGGACTGGCATTGTTATATGGTAATTAATGCTGATAACTGCATTTGGACTGGCATGGTTATTGACTACTGGTTTATCTGTTGATTTATACTTCGTTCTCATTGTGTGTCATCATGTTGAACAGACAAAATGGTGTCCTGCTCCTGGCTGTGAGTATGCTGTGGAATTTGTCGTGGGCGGTGGCAGCTATGATGTTTCTTGTGGCTGTTCTTATGGGTTTTGTTGGAATGTGAGTATTTCTAGTTGTAGCTTATTTGTGTGATATGGTCAGTGGAACTTAAGAAGAATGAAGTCATGTGACAAAATTTGCAGTGCACTGAGGAAGCTCATCGCCCAGTAGACTGTTCCACAGTTTCAAAGTGGATCCTCAAGAACAGTGCAGAATCCGAGAATATGAACTGGTATGGAAAAGATAAAGCATCTGTTTTCCCTCAACTGCCTTATTGTTTCTGCTAAATCTGCATCATCTGTCCAACAGCATGGTCATGTCAATCAAGTACACTTTCTGATCCCTAAGTGTACCAAACTTTGACATAAGTTGTGTTTGTGGCGTGTATTCTTTTAGGCTATGGTAGACACTTCAAACAATGTTTTGCATTTGTGCTATTCTTTTCTCATTTCTTTGCTAACATAATGGTGTGTAGTAGTTCAGTAAATAGCATGATGCATCTGCACAGATATGTTTCATTTTTATTTTGACTATCAACTGTACCGCTGTCTTTCTTCACCACCTGTTGTTTCTGTTTTCCAGGATACTAGCTAATTCGAAGCCTTGTCCCAAGTGCAAGCGGCCTATTGAAAAAAACCAGGGCTGCATGCACATTACCTGCACACCGCCATGTAAATTTGAATTTTGCTGGTACAAAGTCACATTGTTGCTACAGTTCTCATTATAGTTTTTGCTATTTCAGATGGTTGACACAGTTATGCTGTGAATGTAGGCTTTGTCTTGGTCCATGGTCAGATCATGGGGAGAGGACAGGTGGTTTTTATGCTTGTAATCGCTATGAGGCAGCAAGGCAAGAGGGAGCGGTAATGGTTACCAATCTTGAGCATCATGTTTCTAGTATTACTATATCATTCACACCAATTCCTTCTACATTGTTGTTACAGTTTGACGATTCTGAGAGGAGAAGAGAAATGGCAAAGAACTCCCTTGAGAGATATACACATTACTATGAACGATGGGCAGCCAATCAGTCTGTAAGTGATGTTCAACTCATTTAGCAGCACTGATATTCATTCAATGTCAGATCTTAAGTGGGTATAAGGCGACCTGAAGTCCTGAACAATACCTACGCACCCAAAATGGCATAGGCCTGTGACTCCCGAATATCCAACTGACAGAATAAATTCGTATGTAGTTGTAACTTTTGAGTGAATCCTTTGGGATGGTAAAATATGTTTCTATGGAAAATACCATGAGCCTATGACTCTTATGAATGCATAGTGTACAAATATCAATACTAGTTAGGATTAGACAACTTGGTAGTTGGAAGTGGTGTTTGAGTGACTGCTATACTGTTCTTGATTGCAGTGGTGTTTTCTTTGTTTGTCAAACTTGCCAGGAGTTCCTGTAGGTTTGAAGAAAATTGTGTGTAGGATATTTCGAGTTTCTCAGTGTAAGGAATAGGATATCGATGATCGTTTTCAGTAAGCTGAGTTAAGGAAAATAAAGATACGAACATACCTTTTTGTTTCTTGATTTGTTGTTTTGGCTGATGCAATAATTAATGCACTACTAGCAACTTTTATTTGCATGTAATAGACAGCATTTACATATTATTTTCATTATTATGTAGTCAAGGCAAAAGGCGCTTGGGGACCTGCAGAGTCTGCAGAATGATAAGGTAGCTGCCATTTGCCTCCAACCCCAAAAACACCCCCTTTTTATTTACTGATTTTGTATTAAAGTTACACCATTCAGTGCGCATGCTGTTCACTCGAGAAATTTGGATTCGCAACTTAATAAAATTTCTTAACACCTAATGACTGCTATTTGTTTTGTAAATCCTTCAGCTTGAAAAGCTAAGTGATGTACAAAGCCAACCTGAGTCACAGCTCAAGTTCATAATTGAAGCATGGTTACAGGTATCGATCACCTCATTGACATTCAAGTCCCCAAGCGTCACCAGTACTTTGTTAGTTACCTGAATATCTTACCTGGGATTATGCCATCATTTTGCAGATTGTTGAGTGTAGACGGGTATTGAAGTGGACTTACGCATACGGCTATTACCTTCCAGACCATGAACATGCCAAAAGGCAGTTCTTTGAATACGTGCAAGGTTCATACTTCTCCTATTTGTAGATTACATATCCAAGTATCTATCACTGAATGGATTTCTTTTTGCTATTACTTAATCAGGTGAAGCAGAATCAGGTTTAGAACGCCTTCATCAGTGTGCCGAGAAAGAACTTCAGATCTACCTTGATGCAGACTGCCCATCTAAAGATTTCAATGACTTCCGTACAAAGTTGGCTGGATTGACTAGGTAATGATAAATCGTATTGTATTTTCTTTTGGACTAGTGTTGTTTTTCTCCAACTGGTGCCATCATCTTTAATCTGAGACATCAATAACATGTTCCACAAGCTTTTAAAACTACTGGTTTCCATGGTGTAATTAAGTGGCTTTTTCGCCCTATATGCAACGTCAGAAATCTGCCAACCTGTGGTTCTGTTTTCCCGCATTCAGTAACTTGTCATGTCATTGCTATATGTTTTTTCACTAATCTTCAGTTGATATATTTTTTTAACAGTGTAACTCGAAATTATTTCGAAAACCTGGTTCGTGCATTGGAGTCTGGATTAAATGATGTTGGACCTCGTAGCGGCCACGGTGCATGTAGCAAGGCTGTAAGTTCAAAGAGCCTTGGCGGCAAGAGTAAGAGTGGCAAGAACAAGGCACCTAGTGCTAGTGTCTCCAAGTCAGGTGGTTCAACCCGCGGTATTGATGATGGCAACGTTTGGGCATGTGATCAGTGCACATTTGCAAACCCTAGATCTGCTAGAACCTGCCAGGTTTGTGACCATCAGCAGCACCGATAGCTCTTGTCAAGCATTGGAGGTTTGAATTCAATTGGACTGGAACCCCCTGTTACCTGTACATGCCTAGAGGCGCAGCACACATGAAGTTACTGGCCTCTGGGGCAGGCTACAACGAGAGGGTGAAATAGAAGACTGCTGCAAGCGCAGGGAAAAGAAAAAAGGTAGATTTTTTTGTGTCCTGGCTGCTTGTTAACTGACGGTGCCCCAGCAGCCTCACTCCATATCATGGTTCGTGTGTATATAACTATCACCCAATCTTCGCACTATCATGTTTTAAGAGGTGTAATGTCGGGTGTTGCCCGCATTGAACTGCCCTGTTGTAGTGTTGTACAACTGTTGTAAACTTGTAATAATACATTACCCACATTTAAGGCAACTCTGTTCACCGGTTTTTCTTGTTTGTTCGGGGAAAACAGTTGGTGAAGTGCCAAGATTCAGTTCTCTTTAAATTTGGAGTAATCAGAAAAAGTCGGTCCTATTCATGCGTGACGGTTTGTCCGCTCCCAGTGGCGACGTGTAGGCGACGGGATCCCCAAATCCTTGCCGGATCCAAACCAAAAATTTGTGTAGATCGATTGTCGGCGTGTGAATCCACAATCCCCCGCGGTGTTCTCCTAATCCCATCCTATACGCCCACGCCCAGAGCTCTCCTCCCCTGTCTTCTCCGCCCGAAGCCAACCGCCGCCGTCCGCCATCGGCGCCTGGCCCGTGCGCTGGCATTCTTCCCCGAGTCCGGTGGCCATCGCCGAAGCTCGAGCCGCCCCCTTTCCTCCCCGCTTCCCCAACACCTCGAGCCGCCACCGCCATCAGCTTTTCCAGCGGCCTTTCTGCCTAGATCCAATGGATCGGGTAGAAGGAAAGCTGAAGGAGCTACGCCTTTCGGAGGAGGAGGAGAAGGGGATAAAGATCATCAGGTCTGGAGTGAACAGGAGGAAGCAGAGGCCACTGCAGGTGCTTGAAAAGTTGTTCTCAGATAGGCCAGTCAGAGCTTCAATTCTGGAGCGGACCCTTGGTGATGTATGGAGCCCGCTTCATGGAGTCGAATGTAAGGAGTTGGGAGGTAACAAATTCCTTTTCACCTTCAATGATCCAATAGGGAAGAAAAAGGCATTATAAGAGGGGCCTTGGAATTTTGAAAAGGAATTGTTGGCTGTAGAGGAATTGGATGATCGTAAATCCTTAGAAGAAGTGGAGTTCACTCATATCCCTATCTGGGTAAGAGTATACGGGCTGACCTTTGACACGATGAATAGAGAGACAGCAGTAGCTTTAGGAAACAGAATTGGAGAATTTTTGAAAGTGGACTTAGATGATGAAGATTGGGTTGTTGGTGCCTTTATGCGTATTAAGGTGAAAATTGATATAAGGAAGCCTTTAATGAGAGGTTTATGGCTCAATCTGGAGGATGAAGAAGAGGAAGAGGAAGAGTTGAACAAAAAGGGGAAGGAGAAAGAAGCTGATCGGGAAGTAGAAATGTCAGAGGAGGATCAAAAGGAGCAAAAAGATATGAGAAGATGGTGCAGATTTGAGTACGAGTACTTACCTGATTTCTGTTATCAATGCGGCATTATTGGACATTGTGAGAAGGATTGCATTGAAAAACTGATGAAAGGACAGAAGATCCAATATAGTAAAAATCTTAGAGCTTACATGTCAAAACATAGGAGATTTGAGGAGGGAGGATATAGAAGTGCTGGAGGAAGGGAATTATCTTATGGAAGAAATAGTAGCTCGGGAAGTAAAGGAAGCCATAGCAAAGCTGCAAGTGATGCTCCTTCCTGGAGGAGGAAGGAGGAGGAGAAGAAAATTTCGGATGAAACAGAAGTGACCAGCCCGATTAAAAATAATGGAGAGGAGATGTAGCCTGGGCTGAAAAACAAGAAAGAATTATTTGCAGGAGATGCATAGGAGAGCTGGGCCAAATCGGAGAAGCCTAGAGAGAAAGAAATACAGGAAAAAAGCAAAACTGAGGAAAAGTCTTTGATGCCTGTTAGTAAACAAAAACAAAGTTTGGAGAGAACACAAACAGCAAACAAAAGGGCTTTTCAAAGGAAATATAAGAAACAAAGCAGGATTTCAAAAGGTTCTTCTAAAAAAGTAGGTGTAGTACTAGGAGAGAAAAGAGGCCTAGATTTGATGGAGCTCGAAATGGAAAAGGACGGGAACCTGAAAAAACCAAGAGGAAAAGATATGTCAGTAGTGGAGAAGGATCTCGAGGAAACCACCACCAATACAGCTTTGAACGCGGGGCTGCCGGGACAGCCCTGCGAAGCACAATGAAGCTTATAGCTTGGAACTGCCGGGGGTTAGGCAACTCCTCGGCAGTTAGGGGGCTTCTGGATCTGCAGAAAACAGAGGATCCAGATGTCCTGTTTTTGTCCGAGACAAAGTTGTGTGCTGAAAAGATGCAGAGGTTCCGGTGGAAATTAGGACTCACAAACATGTGGGCCCGTAGCTGTGATGGAAATGGAAAAGGAGGATTAGCTATGCTGTGGAGACCAAACATCAATGTGGTACTACATAACTTTTCAAGGTATCATATTGATGTTGAAATAAAGGATGACTTTGGAATGAAATGGAGGTTCACAGGAATTTATGGGGAATCCAAAACTGAAAAGAAATACTTGACCTGGAAACTCTTAAGAACTTTACATAATCAATTAGACTTAGCGTGGTTAGTTGCAGGGGATTTCAATGAAATCCTACATGACCACGAAAAGGAGGGAGGTAGAAGAAGACCACAATGTCTGTTGGACAACTTCAAGGAGGCTCTGGAGGATTGTGGTCTATTAGATTTGGGATATCAAGGGGATATCTTTACTTGGAGAAACAATAGCCATGAAGTTCAAGGTTATATCAGAGAGAGGCTAGATAGGGTAGTTGCTAACACAATTTGGAAAGAAAAGTTCCCAACCTGGAAAGTAATTAACGGTGACCAAAGGCATTCAGACCACCGTCCTGTCATCATCCTCACCGGAAAATTACCATGGAGACAAACGAAACAAAGAGGAAGTGAAGATTTCAAATTTGAGGCTAAATGGCTCTTAGAACCAGATTGTGAAAGAGGTGTTGGAAGGGTGGCAGGAAGCAAGGCTCATGGGTGGAGGAACTGTACAGGAAGGTTTCAAAAAAGTGGCAGCAAAGCTAAAAGTTTGGAACTCCAATGTTCTCGGAGACCTGGACCAAAGAATAAAAAAGGTGAAAAATGAACTAGAGGCCTGTAGAAGAAGCCGTTTGTCACCACTAAATATAACCAAAGAAGGGGTCCTAAAATTCAAACTAAAAAGATTAGAAGACCAGCGTGACATGTATTGGAGACAGAGGGCCCATACAAACTGGTTACAAAATGGTGATAGAAACACTTCATATTTCCATGCATCGGTGAAGGAAAGAAGAAAAATCAATCACATAAAGAAATTAAAGAAAGAGGGTGGTGGCTGGGCAACTACGGAGGAGGAGAAAAGGAGAGTTGTAACAGATTATTTACTAACTTGTTCAATACTAGTGAAGCAGTAATTTCAGAAGAGGTCATGAATGAGATGCAACAGAGAGTTACAAATGACATGAACCAACTGCTTACAGCTCCATTCTCAGAAGGTGAAGAAAAAGAAGCAATAGATTCTATTGTTGATTTAAAAGCACCGGGGCCGGATGGTATGCCAGCGGTTTTCTACAAAAGCTTTTGGCATATAATTGGGGAAAAGGTATCACAGGAGGTAATTCAAGTACTAAATGGTGCTCCTCTCCCTGCAAGTTGGAACATGACCACTATAGCCTTAATCCCAAAGGTGAAGGAACCCGATAAGGTGAAAGATCTAAGACCGATAAGCTTATGCAATGTGTTATATAAAATTGTCTCTAAGATAATTGCAAAAAGATTAAAGTCTATCTTACCGGAAATTATTTCCCCTTCTCAGAGTGCTTTTGTGCCAGGAAGAGTAATCACTGACAACATACTACTTGCTTATGAAATAGTACATTATCTCAAAAATAAGAAGAAGGGGAAGGATGGGTATGTTGCAATTAAATTAGATATGAGTAAAGCTTACGACAGAATAGAATGGCCGTTTCTGAGAGCAATGATGATCAAGATGGGTTTCTGTCTCAATTTTGTGGATTTGGTGATGAAATGTGTGGAAACAGTCAAGTATCGAGTGAAGGTAAATGGAGAATTAACTGAAGAAATTATCCCGGGAAGAGGATTAAGGCAAGGAGACCCATTATCCCCTTACCTTTTCATCATTTGTGCAGAAGCTTTCTCCACACTGCTATATAAGGCTGAGGCTGAAGGGGAAATCAAGGGTGTACGTATTTGTCAGCATGCTCCAAGTATCTCGCACCTATTCTATGCAGATGATTCCTTAATTCTATGTCGGGCAAGGAAGAGAGACGCAGCAAAACTAAAGCAGATGCTCAGCTGGTATGGAACCTTCTCTGGACAGATGATTAATAAAGATAAAACAACTATACTATTAGTGAGAATACACCAGAACAGTCCAAGATAGAAGTGATGGAGGAACTAGATATAAAGGAAGAAACATCAAATGAGAAGTATTTAGGCCTCCTGGTCCATGTAGGAAAATCAAAAGTACAAGTTTTCACTTTTTAAAAGAAAGAGTATGGAAGAAGATACAGGGATGGAAAGAGAAGATGCTCTCTCGTGCCGGGAAGGAAATTCTTATTAAGGCTGTTGCACAATCCATTCCCACATATACGATGAGCTGCTTTGATATTACAAGAAGTGTGAGTGAACAAATCACATCATTGATTGGAAGATATTGGTGGAGCAATCAAGAAAAGGATAACAAAATACATTGGATTAATTGGAAAAAGCTTACAAGACCAAAAGGTAAAGGAGGATTGGGGTTCAGAGATGTATATGCTTTTAACATAGCTATGCTGGCCAGACAAGGATGGAGATTAATTCACTACCCAGATTCCCTATGCAGTCAAGTACTGAGAGCAAAGTATTATCTAGATGGTGATGTACTACAAGCAAAATCAATGCAGGGTATGTCCTATACTTGGAGAAGCATATTGGAGGGAATAGATCTGATAAAAAAAGGACTGATATGGAGGATAGGAGATGGAGCAAAGGTTAAGGTGTGGGAAGACCCATGGATTCCCCGGAACCTCACCAGAAGGCCAATTACGCCAAAAGGTAACAATACTATCACTTGGGTTAAAGAACTGATTAATTTTAGTGATGGGAGTTGGAACAAAAGCTTAATAGAACAAATTTTCTGGGAGGAGGACGTAAAAGACATACTTTCTATACCTGCAAATCTGGATTATGAGGATAGACCGGCTTGGCACTTCAATTCTAATGGTCTATTTTCTGTTAAATCTGCATACCACTTATTTGTAGAAGATGTAATGAGAAAAAGCCAACAAGGCATAGCTAGCTCCTCAGATATTGCTGCTAATAGTTACATAAATTGAAGAAAATTGTGGAACATAAGTTGCCCAAATCATGTGAAACACTTCCTGTGGAGAGTGGCGCATAACTCTCTACCAATCTGCATGAATCTGAAGAAGAGAGGCATAGATGCTGATCAAAAATGTCCAATCTGTAACAGATATCAAGAATATGGAGGACATCTATTTTTGAAGTGCAAAGCAGTAGTTCAGCTATGGAGAAGCCTGGGGATGGAAATGATAAGGGAAAAATTAATTGGAAAACAAACAGTAGGTGAATTCATAAATGAAATGTTAGATCTGGAGGAGGAAACCAAAGTTAAAGTAGCACTGTTGCTATGGCACTGGTGGAATGAAAGAAACAAAATTCGAGAGGAAGGTAAAGCTAGGAAGAATGAAGATATCTGTTACTTAATTATGCGACAATCTAATGAATATTGTCAAGTTCTTTTGAAGGAAAAAGAGGGTATAGCACCCAGTCATGGAAGCTGGACAAGACCAAGTCCAGGTACTTTGAAGATCAATGTTGATGGCGTCTTTCACTCTGAAACTCAATCTGGTGGATGGGGTGCTGTAATTAGAAAGGATAATGGCTTAGCTGTGGCAAGTGGTGCTGGTAAACTTACTAATCTTGCTAATCCGCTGCATGCTGAAATTATGGCAGCGATGCATGGAGCAAAGTTGGCTGCACAAAAAGGGATGCTAAATATACAAATTGAGATGGATTCGCTTCTGTTGAAACAGGGAGTTACGAAGGGCATGGATTTGTCTCCAGTCTGTATGGCAATGATGGAATTAAAGTCCTTCTTACATCAAAACTTTGATAGTTATAGTATCTCCTTTGTGAATAGAGAATGTAATAAGGTAGCTCATGCTTTAGCCTCATATGGATGTAAACTTAATGAGGGAGAAGTTCTGAATGCTAACTATGTAATCCCTTGTGTAAACAGTTTAGTGGCGAGCGATTTAGCTTCGTCCACTTTGTAATGCAGTTTTTGCATTTGCTCCAAAAAAAAAGATTCAGTTCTCTTTTCTTGCACACGGTAAGCTCCGTTTTAGCCTGTAGGTCCATGGAAGTATCACTTTCTGGTCTTAGGTTGTATTTGGTATTGTGGTGGATTATGATAATCTTGTTTGGTTAGCCAGTTTTTGTCTATTTTATTGTTTAGTTAACCAACTTTTCCTACTGCAAATTAAACTAAGTAAACAACTGTAAACTGAGCCTTAGTTAAGTCTGAGGTCACTTAATTTCTCATACTGCCTTGGGCCTCTCTCCCTACCCCGGTGGCTTTGCTGGCCGGAGGAGGAGGGAGTCGCTTTGGCCTCCTACTACTATGTTCCTTGTGTTGTGTGGTATGGCAGGAGGGCAAGACCAAGTGGTCGTCGTCCTGATGCTGGTTCTGTGTGAGGACTGATGCTTGTTTTGCAGTGGCGGGTGTTGAACAAGGCGACTGGGCGAGCATAGGATCCGAGGTCAAATTGACAAGCTGAAGCAGCGTTCAACTCCAACGTCATCTGTTCTAAATGGAATTGGGTAATAGCTAGTGTATTTTGCTTTGTTTGCAGGCCGTGTTAGCTTACTGTTGGTTCAGTTTTGTACTGGCAGTAGACGTAAGCTGGTGTGCCCAGCAGGCAGCAGCTACTTTATGTTTGTAATCTCTCTACCGTATGACACTTCGTATGCAAATTTTCCCTTGGATTAAATAGAAGTAATAACGTATATACCGTCTGAAAATTCTCGATCGGTGCAACTCTTCACGCTAGTAAAATTTCACCCAGTCTACCAAGCGTCGCCAGCTCAGATGGCCTGATCTCGATTCCGTTTCCGCGTCCAACTCAGTTTCCGAATTCGAGACCTAATCGGACTCTGAACTCCCGTCGTGGCCCTGCCGGACATGAACAAATGCGAGCCGCGAGCCCCGTCTCCTCATTTGATCATTTCACGCACACCACGCCTCTAAGCCCACTTCCTTCCGAAGGTCCTCGCGCGCGCTTCTTCCGCCGCCACAGCGCGGGCAGACGAGGCCGACGGCTGTACGCCGTGCGGAGATGCCTGACCGGAAGGCGCCCGAGCGGAGGCACACGGTGGCCGCCAGTGGCGTCGCCCCCGACGACGACGGGCTGATGGGCGTCAAGATGGCGACGGGAGGAACCAGGGCGAGGTCCTCAGGAAGCGGTCCCGGTCGGAGCTGGATCAGGCAGTGCGCGGGCTCCTCCAGAAGGCAGAGCTCTTGGTGGCCGGCGATGACGGCGCCGGCGCGGTGCTCTCCAAAGCGCGTCCGCCCGCTGTCCGCGGCAAGAACGGGCGGCTCTTGCTTGCCGAGGCCAGCCCGAAGGCAGACAGGGCAGGAGACAAGAGGAGGAAGGCTGCGAGCCCTTTCGTGGAGGTGATCGAGCCGAGGATGTCACGGGACGAGAGGGAGCGCCTGGGCGGCATCCTGTCGCCGCTGTCGACGGAGCTACCGGCGCACATCGTCGAGTTCATGGAGCGGCAGTGCAGCAGCGTCGCCGTCGACGCGGTCCTGGAAGGCGGAGAGGTGGAGATCAATCTCTACTCCACTGGAGACTCCTCCCTGTTTCAGCTGAAGGAGCTGCTCAACGAATTCGCCGATGAGAGGAAGCGGCGGCTGGGGGCGGAGCCTGGACCGCGACCACCCAAGGACGTCGAGGCAGCGGACGCGTCCGGCTCCGTGGGCAAGGACGAGGAGGACGAGTTCGTGGACATCTGCGACGATGCCTCGCCTGTTGTCCTAGAGAAGAAGCTTCCCGAGACCGGCGACGGCGACAGCCCAAGCAGCAGCGGCAGCAGCAGTTCGAGCAGCTCGTCCAGATCTTCTTGCAGCAGTGATTCGTCCGATGAAGACGAGAGTGCCAGCAGCAGCCCAGCAGCTCCTGCAGTTCTCCCCATCGGAGCTGCTGCACAAGAAGAGAAGCTCGAGCGAGCCGCGCCTCCGGCTGGTCGTCCGATCAGCGATCTCATCGCCAAAGCAGAGGAGGAGAAGCGCAGGCGCCTCCGTGAGCTGGACAGGAAGAGGGTTCGTGAGGAGCTGCGAGAGAAGGGAGGACGGCGTCGCCGAGCGACAGCATAAACCCCGTGGATATGGTGGCGCTCGGTATCGCGGAGGTGGAGCACGTTGTGACGACGAGGATACGAGCCCGGTGCATCGGCTCGCTCGGGCTCTTCTTGAAGTGATTGAAGAAGTCTATCATACTTGTACTGTGTCGTATGATATGAATTGTGATCAACTGCGTCTATATGGTTAATCTTTCATATGTGCATAAAATGGGCTGTATAGTTGTATACTTCAATCATAAAAAAGATTCAGATGAGATTCTAATGATGCATCCAAAGCAATCTTTTCTTCAGAAAATGTCTGAACAAATTTTTTTTCGCAACGAGGGGCAGGAGCGATGCCATGTATTATATAAGAAAGAAGAAAGATTTATGTACAGGTTAAAGCGCGACCAAAAGAAAAACCGGTAGGGCAAAACCCGACATCAGGAAGCACTAAGAGGAATAAGGCATTGTTGTCGAGCTGCAAGCGAAATTTCTAAGGTCGAACGCTTGTCGAGTGAGGGCTGCCACCTCAGTTGCCGTTGCGGATTGGTCTTGGAAGGTTCTTCTATTCCTCTCTTTCCAGATGTTCCACATGATGAAAATAGCAACCCCGTTGAAGTCTTTTCATTTCAGTTTTGTTGTAGTTTTGGATGCTTGTATCCACCATGAGATTAGATCATTGTAGTCATAGGTTTGATCAAGTGAAGAATGTTGAGATCATAATACTTGAGGACGTTTTCCCATACCTCCCTAGCAAACAGGCAGAGAATGCATAGATTGATTCTAGATTCAAAGGTCGGGTTGCAAAGGAGACATGACGCCGAGTGCGGCCACCCACGCATTGTTAGGTTGTCTACTGTGAGGATTTTCCCTTGAATGAGCAGTCATGCAAAAATTTTGCATTTTGACTCAGAGTTGCCCTTCCAGATCACGGTCGAGCAAAAAGGTGTGGTTGACCTATTGAGCTGTACCTTATAGGCTGATTTGGCTGAGTAGGCTCCATTTATTGTCCATCTCCAGCCAATGGAGTCTTGGGAGGCCGGTTGAAGCTCTACCACCTGGAGCCTAATCCACAAAGTACTGACAAACTTCTCAAATGTCTGAACAAATTGCTTGGCTTATAGCTCTTGATCCCTGTTCATCCAAAGCAATCTTTTCTACAGAAATGTCTGAACAAAGTTGCACATTAAAATCAACGGTAGCTTTCCATATATACAGAAAAACAGACCACGCACCTGGCTTCGTGCCGTCCCAGAAAAAAAGACACCACTAAGCACTTCTGTTCAGATCAGGAGACATGACACAAACATAGAAAATGGACTCCATTTTGTGCATCTGGCTGCTGATTCTCCTCTCCACAGCTTCTTCAGTACAGGTATAGTAGGTGATTTTGTCTAAGAGTAGGTCGATAGCTTGAGGCTTGCAGCTCGGCGAGGCTCGGCTCAAAGGTGCAATGAGCTGAGTCCGAGCCTCCTCCTCAGTTCGTAAAGCTCGGTGAGTTGATTCAAAAAGCTCGTGAGCCGCTCGTAGGCTTGTTTGGGCTTGCTGTGTAATTTTTTTGGTATAACCTTTGCTAAAATACTGACAATTCACAAGTATACATGCAACAATTATACAACTAACAAGTATATATGGAACAATTATACAATTCACAACCGCTGCTGCTCTGCTCCACCGGCGTGATATGGTGCCTTTTTGTGTTTTTGGATGTTGAATTATTCATGCAAAGAGTTTGGACTTTACATTTGAGCCCTTGTTAGACTTGAACGTAGTGCATGTGAATGTTGTTGTTGAGAACTCGAGACTTGAAACTAGTTGACATGTTGAGTACATGCATTTGGAGGTGCGGCGGGCCCATGGCGACATGCCCTAGCCCTAGTCTGGCGGTGGTTTGTGGGAGCTGGGACAGAGCCAAGTGTGCCCGTGTGTACGTGTAAGTCGATCTATGAGGAGGAAGTCTAGCTCATGAACCGCGTCAAGCCGGTTCGCGAGCCGAGCGAGCCCAAACCAAACCAGTTTCTAAGCTTGCTACAGGTGGCGAGCCGAGCCACGAGCCGGCTCGGCTGAGCTCGTGTCCAGCCCTACTTCCTGCTCCAGCTCGACGTCAATGGTCATTCTATGTCTATCCAAGCAATCTCATCAGCTACCCTCTCTTCTTCGCCGAGAGTGCAGTTCATCGATCCATCTCCCAGGATGCACAATCTTGGGACTCAAGATACAAACTACACAACACCAAAAACAGGGGGAAATGACATCCATTCTACATTTCTACATACTGGACACTGGACAGTAAATGCTGGTTAGCCTTAGTCATTAGATAATTATACATAAGCATGCGTGGCACAGAGAACAGTGTCAGTACACCAGGCAGCAGATACATATCTGATTATTGCACATCGGAGGGATAAACGGAAGGACTGAAGGAGTAAAAGAAACAACAGCATCATACTTCCAGCAGAAAGACTAGATGAATGATCTCAAGTCACTCTTACAGTAGTGTTACTCTTCAAGAATAATTCTGTCAGCTATCTTTGCGCCCCTTGATTTGGCCATGTAAAGTCCTATGTGATGCATAAGATCCTGCAGCATTAGAAGGTTAAGTAGCTGGCCATAAGGACTATCAATGGGAGATATTTTTCTTATTTTCTCTAAATGAGCAAAGAGATGCAGAAGATCCAAAGCAAAATTGCTACCGCTGTGTCTATGAAGTAACTATCAGGTAAATTTTTAAAAAACAGCTGAACTCTACCTGTATAAACTTCGCATATTATACCACGTATGGTGCTTTGCGCATTTGCAGTCTATAAACTCCTGGTAAGCTTGCCAAGAAGACAATGTCTTTACCTTGTTAAATGTATCCAATAACCAACATTTAGCCCAAAATCTGGGAAGATCTGGAAATCTAGTGCGCTTCTCATTGGTAGAACACAACCTCTTTGTTCTATTGCTATGAACTCTGGATGGTATGGACGTGCAAAATGTCCTATGTTTTAAGTATGGTCTAAAATTAACAAAAGCTAATAGCTATCCTGTTGTGAATAAAACGGGTGGACGACATGATCCAGAATGTGACAGCAAGTTATCCATCCTCAATCTGAACTCTACAGCCTCTTTTTCTTTGGAGAGAGAACTCTACAGCCTCATTTTTTTAGACAGAGAGAACCCTACAGCCTCATTGATCATGCATAGTAGATTTTAGTGGTTAAATACCTGTGGATGGGCCAAAGCTCCTTTGATACTCGTGGCTACTTCAGCAGGGAGGTCATATGTAGCACATCCCTTGGAATAAATTACAATATCTTCCAATGGAGGCACCCGGCCAATGTTTCTTGCAGCCAAAGCTGAACTTGCAAAGTCCAAAACACAAATGTCTGTGCATATTCCTAAAACCAAAATCTGCATCAAGCCAATTCACGAGTCATATCAAAAATGCAATTACACCTTTTTCCGAATCCTTAAAGAGTAGAACTGATCACTTACGGTTTTGATCTGAAACCTCGCAATCCAATCACTAAAAACATTGGACCCATCCTTCTCGAATGAGGCAAGATAACCATCAATACAATCCTTCCTCCTGATCGTCACATTTGCATCATTTTCCAACCACTCGAGAGCTGCATATGGTAGATTGAACATTGTCAGACACCAAAGATGGACCATATTTTGTTCTCATTCTCACATATCGGATTGGCGAACCATCAACAGAACATCTCAATCCAACAGCAAAGAATCAGACGTATAAGCTGAACATGGTCTGCGAGAGGCTTAAGACAACAAAGGAAAGTGTGAATTTTAGTATCAACCTGGAACAAAATTTTCTTCACCGGAGCCGATGATACAATGTGGCGGAAAAGGCGGTTCAGGCTTATCGGGGTAGTGGGTGTCGAGAAACGCAAAGACCGGCCAGTTCCTCTCGCAGAACACCTTGGCAAGCCTAGCAGACTCCTCCACCATCTTCTCTATCTGCTTATTTCGCGTCCCGGGAGCCTGAAAATGGCATGGACAAACTAACCTATCAGTAATAACAACTCTGATAAGTGGAGTAAGTAACAACTCTAATAAGTAAGCAACTGATGTAAACAATAAATACTAGGCTAATATGGTGAATGAACAAAACGATTTTCTTTCTTGCAGATTTTTATAGAGAAGGGAACTTAGGGAATAGAACAAAACACATATGTCTTGGGAGATTACAGTGTGTTGATCAATGAATAGTGAAGACTCTCAGTACGAGCAGTGCCAAAACTTAATTTTGTATTAACGTGAGTAGCGCGTAAAAACTAAGCTGTGTATCCGGAGACCGAAACCCAGATTGATACTTATGCAAGAGAAAAGAAAGAGAATTGAAGATTCTGATTCTGAAGATGAGCAAGAGAGAGAAAAGGAAAGACAAAACAAGAAAAGGAAAGACAAAATAAGAGAGAGAGAGAGACAGAGACAGAGAGAGACAGAGAGAGGAATTGACAAGAACAGAACAAACAAGAGCTAAAAAAAGCAAGGCAGGGAGCTGAGCGCGGGAGCATATCCCAATGACCCATTCACTCGTGTCCCCATCCTAACGCAACCAGCAAAAATCCAATTCCTAGCACGCCGGTACCAACCAAACTATCCCAGCCGCCGAACGCCCTCGAGGGATCGACCAACCTCTCTCTCGCGCGGCCGCAAAGGCTCTTCAGCACGCGAGGTGAAAGAGATGAGGGGGGAGGAGGCGAGCTCACGAGGTTCCCGGCGCCGACGGTGCAGAACCCGTTGGAGACGTCGACGAGGACGAGCCCCACAGCGTCGGCGACGGCGTCGGCGGCGGCGCGGGGCGGCAGGAGGAGGTCGCCGTCCGTCGGTAAGGGCACCGCCGAGCGGAGCAGGTCCATCGCGGCGGCGGCGGCGGCTTCGGAGCCCATTGCGCGGTGGGTGTGCGGTGCGCGTGGATCGTGAAGAGTCCGTTTGGCTTTCCGAGCTTTGTTTGGGGTTGACCTCTCTCTACTAGTATTAGTCCACGTGTGTCTCTCTTTCTCGGTACCTTCCGCGATCCTAACGGCGGATGACAGGTGGGCCCGGAGCGACAACTACAGAACAAAAAAGAAGAAGAGGCAACAAAATAATTGCAGCGCGTCAAGTATAATTAATTGCAATTTGCAAGACTAAGTGCGTGTTAGCGAACAGATCTTTTGGATCCATACGACGAATTTTGGATAAGAACAACTGATAAGGTCTACATCAAGAGTGGTTGGAACGAAAAAAATCACCAAGCTCATTTGCTAGCCATGGGTATTCGTATGCGTAAGAGAAAATCTCGTCATGACTTCGATGTTGCAATTTGGGGTAGGTACCCTTGCAAGATGTTCTCCGTTGCAGCAGTGTTGAGGAATGGGAATGTACTGAAAGATGCAAGGAGGCACGGTACTTATGGGCGCATGCTTATATCTCAACCTTCAATTCAATACTAGCTCTTCAATTAGGGCATGTTTAGCAAACAGCTCGATTTGGGAAGAAGCTGGAGCAACTAGGCAGACTTTTTTGGCTCCGAGTAATTTTGGAGCTGCTAAAGTTGTGAAGGGCAGCTTTCTAGACAAATTCTCATGGAGCTAGCTAACCTCTCGGAGTTGGCTGCATCATCTTGTTACAACAGCAAAGAGAAAAAAGATAATCATTTTAAAATCAACTTCTAGAACTAAAACAAAAAACTTGGGACTTATGTTTATGTGTACCGAACAGTGCTCGCGGGAGACATGTGAAATACGGCATCTATTTGATTTTGCTATGCATATGACGAGACAGAAACATCTAAATTCGACAACCTATAGATTTGACATGGAATAAGTTCCTTGCGTGTTAGCGTGTTAGGCCCTAGTCTAAAGTAGACTTTGCCTGATCCATTATCCACTAACGGAAATGACTTCTTTGTAGGAACTGAACCTACATTCCGATTATCCGAAGCAGGCACAATATGTTCACAATGAAGATTAGTGCAAAAAACTCACTGTTAGCCTATGACCTAGTAATTTGGAGATCAAATGCATACAGTTCAGAACGGAGGAGATAAAATCAAGGATCTAAATTTCCTGCAGCATCTTACACCACCATTTACACACGACTGAAAAGAGTCTCGGCCAAAACAAACAGGAAGCTAAGCTGCTTCCGCTACTTCGGACACTGAAATCCTAAAGTACGTCTCATGTCACGGAATTCACATCCATCAGAACATACGGGAGAACATCATCTAGCATTCTAATGCTACAGTAAACTGCTCCTGAGCAAGCAGCGTTGAAAATACAGTGATATGTTAATTTGGAGTTTTCATGTGGACAGAAATTCTTCAGTTCATTCCAGGCCCCAGGAGTGATGACTCGTTTCTCAGCTGAAACTCGACAGGCTTATTCTCCAGAAATGGGTAATTGTCAAGCTCAACTTCACCAAAGGAATCTTCAGCCAGCTTTGCTTTATCGCCTGTATGCAAATTTATACAAACTACATGTAAGAAAACTGGAAGAACATTGTAGGTTGGAGCACTGGAAGCATCACAGTTAAGAGATAAGAATGTGTGTACATATTTAAAAAAATGATTGTGCAAGGGAGAAAGAGACCTGAACTTGAGAGACGCCCATCCATGTCAGGAAGAATCTCAGGTTCCAGTTCCAGCCCATTTACTTCTTCATAAAACTTTGCAACTGCCTGAATCATCAACAAACAGATATTGCATTTGTGGTATCAATATATGCATTAGAGAGAGGGGGAAATGAACAGAAACTGCAAATGTTAGTTGATATGGAGCAAGACACAATTGCTCTATTGGAGTATTATTATGTTGTTGCTTTAGAGCGTGAATGAATGACAGACAAGGACATAAATAATAGCATGAATACACCAATAACACGAACATAATAGACGAACTAATGGAACGAGAACATACTAGACAACTAAGGAATAACTGTTGGGTTGTAGATGTCATCTGTCATTAATCACTAAAGACATGGAGGTACGTATTTAGATAAACAGATGCAAAAGAGATATAAATACACCATTAATTAATGGGAAAACTAGTTTCGATGTCATCAATTAGCAGTAAATGCAAAACAAAAAAATTGTGATGGGACAAGACACTCATAAATAGGAAAGCGGTAATACATACACAAAGTAATTAGCACAACGGAATATTCCAATATCTTCGAGAAAAAATTCAGAGAACACGCTGATGCAGAATATGCTTCTTAACTTAGCAAATGTTGTATATACATTAGCTAGTTATTAAACGTTGCAGGGAAAGAACCCAATGGGGAATTATCAGAATTCAGAAGCAACATCCATAAGTACATCTAGTTGCCTAGCCCATATTGTTTCTATTTCTTAACTGCTTCTACAGATAACAAGAACAAGCTTGCCAATAAAATGCTAAATATGCTTTTGTGGTAGAAGACATGGTATAGTCCCTCCATGGAAGGGGTATGAAAGGATCATATAATACATCAAGCACTTCTGAGTTTTGATCGACTTATTTGCCAACTTTAGCTAAAAGAAACAGTGGAACAAATTATCAGGTAAGTTCCTGTTCCATGCTTATGGCTTACAAAAAGCATAGCAACTCCATTGGTTAGATAACGCACTAGGTTATGAAAGAAAGCCAAGTAATTAGATATCAAGGGCATACTAAGATACACACTCTTCCTATATTTAATAACATTAATGCGATTTCTTTGTCTGGATGTAAGTTTGCAAGTTTGTAGAATTAAAGAGACTGATACTTGAAGAACGTTTACTCATGAACTGGCAAAATCTCTAGAGACATTCCAAATAACCTGTAGAAATTGTAAAAATACTGTGTATGTGAGTGGCTTACCTTAGCTGGAAACAACACAGGATCAAATATCATGTCTGGCCAGTCATGCAATGCTGACATTATTTTCTCCACTTTCTTCTTGACACCTGCATAGTTGACATACTTAGTTATATGTACCTATTGAAAATGTCCACCCGCATATTGAACTAGAAAATTAAGCAAAAGGCGCAAATTCTTACGTGTGTCTTGCTTGTCCTTGTCCAACTTCTGAGCATCATTCCCAGTGAAGTGGGTGCCCTCCACTCCACCCTTAGCCCATTCATGACATTTTGCGGACTCCTCATCAGCAAATATTACAGTCTTCTTTGCTGGCTTCTTGATGGGTTCTTTGCTGCGCAGGGCGCTTTCTTTCAGGACGGACCTCTCCTTCACGGCAGGGGCTTTAGAAATGTTAGGCACTGGGGGCTTGCCGGTGTTAGACACATCCCGCAGGGCCTTCCTTGCTGATGGCTTCAGTGGATTTGCCTTCAGAGGCCCATCAGTCCTCTTGCCTGCACAACAGGACCAAGCATGTCAGCCGTTTACCACAAGAAACTTCTTTATCATGAATTAGATTGAGCAAAAGCGGCCTCACCTCTGTGGATTGGCAGGTTCTCATCAAGAAAGACAGCTGCTGGAGTTGGGAAAGCCATGGCAGAACACAAAGCTTTCTTTTTCTACCTTGAAAGCCTGAATGGAGTTCAGGTGTTTGACAAAGGGAAACATAATCAGAAGATAGAAGCAATAAACGGCGAATTCCCTACGCCTATTGATGCACAGAAATTGCACGAGATTTAACACCACGATAAGATAATTCAAGTTTTAGCATTGAAATATCAAGACATCCGCATTGTTGCTGAAGGCAACCAAGATCTCACTTAGATTTTACATTCATATCGATTCCGCTAATGAATTTGCAACATATATTTAGAAAGATTTTGCTTCACGTCCCTAAATAACTGATTAGAAGATACGCGTGGACGAACAGTACCCAACTCAAGAAGAAGACGCGAACCATATGGATGGATGGATGGTCGGATTGCGATACTAACAATAAACTAATCCGCAACCTGTGCATACCAATACCAGAAGCATTTACACGAATTGGACGGGTTATCGCAGAAAGATTAGGGTTTGGGATTGGTTGCTCACGGCAAAGGACAGATAGAGCAAACTAGAGCAAATTTTCTCGGGAGGAAACATGAGGGGGACGCGAAACCAATCCAAGAAATCTAGGGCTTACCAACGCAAGAAGTCACTCCGGATCGATCTCGGTTCAACTCCGGCCCAGCGGCGGGGAGAAGAGGAGACGAGCTCGCGGTGTCGTGGTCCGGCGGGAGGAAGGCGCGGTCCTCGGCGGCGGCGAAGGCTGGGAAGGGCTCGATTCGGAAGCGAAACGAGAGGCGTTTTCTTGGTTTCTTGGTTTCTTGCCTTGTCTGTGTCTGGGAGTTGTGTTCTTGGGGGTGAGGAAAGTGGATTGGGGAAAAGTTCTGTTTGCGCGAGAGAGGGTGGAAGAAGGCGAAGCGGGGAGCACAACGGTCGGATTTTGGGTCGGTGAGGGCGATGCGGGAAGTGCCGTTGGGGTTGGGCCGTAAATGGGCTCGCCGGTGGTACGGTCCAGTAGCGTCGGCAAGATCGGCAAACCCTATACGCCGCACGTTGCGGGCACTAGCGCTGTGCCGCCCAGGCCTCTCCTCTGTGCAATTGGTCTAGATTTCGAAGCACGTGTGACCAACATAACTATTTTTTTTCCTTTTTTCCTTTTTGTCAGACTTTTTCATTTAGACAAGCTTTTTAATTCATTTTTCCTTTTCCCTTTTTTCATTCAGAAAAAAATATTTTCTTCATTTTTAATATGTTTATCGTCTTCTTTTGCTATTTCTTTTTTTATTTTTTCTAGTTGTATTTTCCCCTATATTTTAAAGAATTTTATATTTGTTATGTCATGTTCGTTTTATTTGTTTTCACTAATTTTTTTTAAAACACTTTCCGTAGTTTAGTCTCAACGTGATATGACAAATATGAGGGTCTTTGTTCTTTTATTTTCTCTTTCCTTATTTGGTTTGTAATCCATTTTCACTATTATGTTACTTGTGATGAGAGATTCAAAGCAACTATATTCTGATTTGGTGGCATTTTTGTATGAATATTTTGTTAATATTGAAAGTACATCTTGGTCTTGTGGGTTCCGATGATTAATAAAAAAATAATTAATAGACTAATCTCAAGTGTGATCAGGTCTTTAGTCCAAAAACAGTACAAAACAAAGATTAATTACTATTTTCTAACTCTTTTGGTGGATCAAAAGGGATCGCGTTGAGTTAAAAAAAGTACCGTTAAGGGGGTTGATATCTGAAAGCTGTTGAGAATGTCTTACTAATACTCAGCTATGAATCAATTTTCAAAACCAAAGATGCCTCTAAAATCTTTTCTAACACATATTTTTTTGGAAATATCAGACTATCCGAGATTGATGTCGGCACATCTGAGTTTCACCTATGTATGAAGAGTCAAGGAACTCGGAGCATCCGAGTTGTCCTTTTTGTCTGATTTTTTGGATGTCAGAACATCCGAGATTTGTCGGAACGTTCGAGTTTTGGTTCTGTGCATACCTAAGTCTTGTGCTCTGAAAGTCGGAGCTACTGGATTTTTTTTCTGGAGTCTCCAAAATCTGTTTTGGATTTATCTTTTGAAATTTTGGATGTATAAGTTCATTGTCGAAATTTTTGATAATGAGTTATGCCACTTCAGTTTAGGCTCTTTGAAATCTTAGAAAGTCCGAGCATAATGTTGAAACTTCTGAGATTTTGTTCTGACCAGCCCTTGCCAAGGCCATTCATAATCCCGCATGAGTTCAAGTGGAAACCTCTGACATTCATTTTTTGTCTAATGCGCTCTGAAAGTCGAAACCTCTAGGTTATTGCTGGAAGTTTCGAGACCAGTTTCTAGACAGATAATAAAGTCGTTGCTTTCAAATGTCAGAACCTCCGGCTTCCATCTTGGAAGTTTCAAGTTCTACGCTTTTGTACTAATGGCTAGCTTTTGAAGGGTTGACTATATATACCCCAAAACCTCTTTGCACGTCTAATTCTTTGCAAAAACCATTCATCTGCTCTCCCAACTGCTACTTTATATTTTTTCAAATCCAAATTGTGATTGTTGTGACGAAATATTTGAAAGAGAAATTAAACCATAGTTGAACATAAAGTAAGAGTTCATCTCTAAGTTAAACTGATTGGAGCTTATTACCTTGAATATTAGCATCTCTTACACAGCTAGAAATCGTTTGAGAGTCTTCAAAGTTTGTGAAGCTACCCAAGATATTTGTGAGGGTTTGGAGCTCGCCTACTATAGAGTGAAAGCTACCATAAAAGAATTTTTTTTTGCATTAGCAAGGTTCTCGAGAAAAGAGCAGCCGACTTCAATCGTGAGAAAATAGTTGTAGTCCGGTCAATTACGAGCCATTTGGGAGTAGACGTTGGTCTCGAGTTAGCGATGTTAGGTCGGACGCCTCGTGGGCCATTGGTGGCGCATAACTACACGCCACGCGCGCGGTATATACGGCATATAGTAGTTTCTTCATGTTATGCGGTTGCACGTACTCATGCCCGCTGCGCTTTGTCCCCTCTTATTCAGTACATCCCGCGTGATATTTGGTCCAAATGTTTCTGCATGTGGTTTCGACCTTGGAGGTGGACGGAGTGTCATCTTGCTCAAACTTCACCCAACGCTACTGTGCTTCCACTACCTCGCTGGGGTTACGTACAGTTACTATGTTTTTGCTAGGAATTTCTTTTTAATTTGGTTTTGCCGTGCTCTTTCATCGGATCCACGTTCCCGTGACACAAGTCAGTGGCAAATTACAATGCAGCATAACAAAAACAACCACGTGCCCGGGTCCTAATATGCGAACCACATTGTCAATGAGACTTTGGTTTTAGTGCTAGAGAAGATTTTCTGAGAGTACAAGCACGACCACACTGCACAGGTACACCCTGCTCATGTAACCATGCACAGGCTGCTCAAAATGCGAAAGGATTTGATCATTTATTTGATATTTGGTTTTTGCGAGAAATATTATATATACCACTCCTTAGTTTATATGAGAGGCCAACAATGGGGTCCTGACTCCTGACCTGCATTGTCAACGAGATTTTCTGAACTACGCAGGGACATCTGCAGACTTTCTCCTCCATATCTTAAATCTTAAAATTCAGAAAATTTCAGAGATGTTTTTTTTTGCTTTTTTTCCGACGGGATTTTGCTTTTGTTTTGCTAAAAAAAAAGCACAAACATGCTGGCTGGGCCTTATTACTTTCGGAATTGTAGCCCATATGCACTGATTAGATCAGCCCAAGAAGACTCGTCAAAACCCTAATCAGGAACTCTCTGGACTGTGGCTATATATACAGACTTGTTCGGCCGCCAAGAAACATGAAGCATCTCCTTGTTCCTTTCGTCCACCACGGCCGCCGTCTCTCTCTATCGGGCCTTCAATCTTCCCGGCGCCCAAAACCCTAGAAACCTCAGGGAGCAGAGAGAGAGAGAGAGGGGCAGCCATGGAGAAGCTGGACGAGAGCAAGTTCGAGCAGCGGCTGCAGCTCTGGGCGCTCCGCATCCCTCGCAAGCTCGCCTCCGCCGTCACCCGCCTGCTCCGCTCCGGGTAACACCTGTCTCCAACTCTACGATCCAATGCTTCCATCCAATGCCAGGAGAAGATAACGCAGCATTTTGCGGGTTCGGTCGTGTTTAGTGGTACTAACTAGTAGAGTAGTAGTACCGAGCTGAATTTTATTCCCCCCTGCGTTTAGGTACCTATTGGACAAGCCGCGGGTCAAGCCTGTAGTTGAGGACCCCGGGAGCGACAAGAACCGACTCGTCGTGCTGTCGGTGAGGGTCCAGAACCCCGGTATGCTTTCACATCTTCTAGCAATCGAGCAAATCTTTGATTTATGAGGTGGAGACTGTGGATTGTTTGCCCAGATATGCTTAAGTTGGGTCGTGGCTCGCAGTTGTTGCCTCCATTTTTAGAATTTTAAAATAGTATGAGACCTGATTCTAAGAGTTAATCAAACATAAATGCTTGAATGCCGTAGCACTACTTGATTAAGACATTTTAACCCTTTTGATTGCTCATTCTTCCGTGCTATACTTTACTGTGCTTAGTTGGCTTCTTTGTTGTCAAACAGTAAACATACATTTGTTAATTTTGCTCTTCTCTCTTGCTTCTAACAAAATTCAAAAGTATGCTTACGTCCATAATATTTGGTATGTAGATTTGTCTGACATTCCGGAGCAGGTTCACGATTCCTTGAAGCAGCTATGCAATATTGATGTTGTACCTTACGCGTTGGCCCTCGGTTATTCTTACTGGAGTGCTGGTCAGTTTTCTTCTGTTCTATGCCATCTAATTTCTGTAATGTTGTTGCAGTGTGTTACTTAGTCGTGATTAATCGTGTTTCCTTATGTTATTCTTCTACAAAGTGTAGTAGATGGTAAATTGGTCTTCATAACCGAAATCAAGCACTCCTTGAATATTCTGGATTGCTCATTGTGAATGCTGCATTGCTGCTAATAATCCCCCTATTTAGTAGGATTTCATATTGACAAAACTATATTACCCTTTATTGTTGCTGAAAATAAATCCCTTTATTGTTGCTGTCTATAAGTAGCAAACATGTAGTTGTGCTTTTGTAAACGTTTGGTGTATTTCATATTATTGAACAGTTGCAGACTTACAGTTGCTCTGTGTTTTAGTTCATTATTTGTACATCTATTCTGCAGATTGTTTTAGTGGCCTTGTCCAAAAGATATACTGGACAGGATCATTACCTTGGATCCACTGTTATTGTTTCATCCGTTCAAGTGAATCTGAAGAATTGATACTATCCGTAAGTCTATTCCTCTTCAATTATTTTTCAATATGTGATGACTTGTTCCACTTGATCATACCATAGGTCCATAACATGCAACACTATTGACAGTTTTGATGATCTCTAAAGCTTCTTTGACATCATCTATGATGGAAATACAGAACATTGTGGATACGGAGAAGTGCGGAGTACATCAACTTCAGCAATTGGCAGTTGTTGCCTCGGGGATTTTGCTTTTGTTTTGCTACAGAAAAAGAGAGCAGGAATATGCTGGCTGGGCCTGATTACTTTCGGAATTGTAGCCCATATGCACTGATTGGGTCAGCCCAAGATGACTCGCGTCGTCAAAACCCTAATCAGGAACTCTGTGGGCTGTGGCTATATATGCAGACTTGTTCGGCCGCCAAGAAGCATGAAGCATCGCCTCGTCGGCTCTGCGCCGTTCTGTTCGTCCCCTCTTTCTCCACCTCTATCCGCTCTTTGTATTTCTTATTTGATTTTGAGATGTAAACATTTTTCTTCGTTGGTTTTCTTTTCTTTTCGATGTGGAGATTTTTTTTCTATGGATTTGCAAGATCAGCTTCTTGTTTGGATCTCGATTTTCACAGGTCCAGCCAATCGGCAAATCATCCTGCCATCATGCAAGAATGAAACCCAAGCCAGCTTAAACTCACCTGGATCTGACCACTCGGTGATTTTCTGGGCCCTTTCCGCTGCCACATCACACGCCTTCTCCATATCTCGCTCATTGGTCTCCTTGCATCTTCTTGTTTGTCTCGCCTTTCTTTCGTTAGATTCTTCTCGTCGATTTGGAGATTTTTCCGTGTGGATTGCAAGATCAGCTTCTTGTTTGGATCTCGAAACAACCCGGTCCAGCCAATCGGCAAATCATCCTGCCATCTTGCTAGATTGAAACCCGAGCCAGCTTAAACTCACCTGGATCTGACTTCTCGGTGATTTTTCGGGCCCTTTCCGCTGGCACATGCCTTTGTATTCTTAGAAAGATCACTCATTTTGGTTTGGTTGTTTTGTACGTGGAAGCAAAGCAAACTCACTCTGTCCCAAAACTTTGCCGTGTTTTGTGGCAATTTCTTCGTTTGCGAGATGGATAAGCCAAATATCTCGTTCGCGAGGGAGGTTTCCTATGATCTCGAGGAGGTGTTTTGGAGACATTCACCGCCTAAATCCACGCTTGCATATACTATCTGGATAGTTAATTTTGTGGCAATTGGTTGGGTTTCTGCAGCAGACTAGGGTTTTGATGATCTCTTAAGCTTCTTTGACATCATCTATGATGGAAATACAGAACATTGTGGATACGGAGAAGTGCGGACTACATCAACTTCAGCTATTGGCAGTTGTTGCCTTGGGGATTTTGCCTTTGTTTTGCTACAGAAAAAGAGAGCACGAACATGCTGGCTGGGCCTGATTACTTTCGGAATTGTAGCCCATATGCACTGATTGGGTCAGCCCAAGATGACTCGCGTCGTCAAAACCCTAATCAGGAACTCTGTGGGCTGTGGCTATATATGCAGACTTGTTCGGCCGCCAAGAAGCATGAAGCATCGCCTCGTCGGCTCTGCGCCGTTCTGTTCGTCCCCTCTTTCCCCACCTCTATCCGCTCTTTGTATTTCTTATTTGATTTTGAGATGTAAACATTTTTCTTCGTTGGTTTTCTTTTCTTTTCGATGTGGAGATTTTTTTTTCTATGGATTTGCAAGATCAGCTTCTTGTTTGGATCTCGATTTTCACAGGTCCAGCCAATCGGCAAATCATCCTGCCATCATGCAAGAATGAAACCCAAGCCAGCTTAAACTCACCTGGATCTGACCACTCGGTGATTTTCTGGGCCCTTTCCGCTGCCACATCACACGCCTTCTCCATATCTCGCTCATTGGTCTCCTTGCATCTTCTTGTTTGTCTCGCCTTTCTTTCGTTAGATTCTTCTCGTCGATTTGGAGATTTTTCCGTGTGGATTGCAAGATCAGCTTCTTGTTTGGATCTCGAAACAACCCGGTCCAGCCAATCGGCAAATCATCCTGCCATCTTGCTAGATTGAAACCCGAGCCAGCTTAAACTCACCTGGATCTGACTTCTCGGTGATTTTTCGGGCCCTTTCCGCTGGCACATGCCTTTGTATTCTTAGAAAGATCACTCATTTTGGTTTGGTTGTTTTGTACGTGGAAGCAAAGCAAACTCACTCTGTCCCAAAACTTTGCCGTGTTTTGTGGCAATTTCTTCGTTTGCGAGATGGATAAGCCAAATATCTCGTTCGCGAGGGAGGTTTCCTATGATCTCGAGGAGGTGTTTTGGAGACATTCACCGCCTAAATCCACGCTTGCATATACTATCTGGATAGTTAATTTTGTGGCAATTGGTTGGGTTTCTGCAGCAGACTAGGGTTTTGATGATCTCTTAAGCTTCTTTGACATCATCTATGATGGAAATACAGAACATTGTGGATACGGAGAAGTGCGGAGTACATCAACTTCAGCAATTGGCAGTTGTTGCCTTGGGGATTTTGCCTTTGTTTTGCTACAGAAAAAGAGAGCACGAACATGCTGGCTGGGCCTGATTACTTTCGGAATTGTAGCCCATATGCACTGATTGGGTCAGCCCAAGATGACTCGCGTCGTCAAAACCCTAATCAGGAACTCTGTGGGCTGTGGCTATATATGCAGACTTGTTCGGCCGCCAAGAAGCATGAAGCATCGCCTCGTCGGCTCTGCGCCGTTCTGTTCGTCCCCTCTTTCCCCACCTCTATCCGCTCTTTGTATTTCTTATTTGATTTTGAGATGTAAACATTTTTCTTCGTTGGTTTTCTTTTCTTTTCGATGTGGAGATTTTTTTTTCTATGGATTTGCAAGATCAGCTTCTTGTTTGGATCTCGATTTTCACAGGTCCAGCCAATCGGCAAATCATCCTGCCATCATGCAAGAATGAAACCCAAGCCAGCTTAAACTCACCCGGATCTGACCACTCGGTGATTTTCTGGGCCCTTTCCGCTGCCACATCACACGCCTTCTCCATATCTCGCTCATTGGTCTCCTTGCATCTTCTTGTTTGTCTCGCCTTTCTTTCGTTATATTCTTCTCGTCGATTTGGAGATTTTTCCGTGTGGATTGCAAGATCAGCTTCTTGTTTGGATCTCGAAACAACCCGGTCCAGCCAATCGGCAAATCATCCTGCCATCTTGCTAGATTGAAACCCGAGCCAGCTTAAACTCACCTGGATCTGACTTCTCGGTGATTTTTCGGGCCCTTTCCGCTGGCACATGCCTTTGTATTCTTAGAAAGATCACTCATTTTGGTTTGGTTGTTTTGTACGTGGAAGCAAAGCAAACTCACTCTGTCCCAAAACTTTGCCGTGTTTTGTGGCAATTTCTTCGTTTGCGAGATGGATAAGCCAAATATCTCGTTCGCGAGGGAGGTTTCCTATGATCTCGAGGAGGTGTTTTGGAGACATTCACCGCCTAAATCCACGCTTGCATATACTATCTGGATAGTTAATTTTGTGGCAATTGGTTGGGTTTCTGCAGCAGACTAGGGTTTTGATGATCTCTTAAGCTTCTTTGACATCATCTATGATGGAAATACAGAACATTGTGGATACGGAGAAGTGCGGACTACATCAACTTCAGCTATTGGCAGTTGTTGCCTTGGGGATTTTGCCTTTGTTTTGCTACAGAAAAAGAGAGCACGAACATGCTGGCTGGGCCTGATTACTTTCGGAATTGTAGCCCATATGCACTGATTGGGTCAGCCCAAGATGACTCGCGTCGTCAAAACCCTAATCAGGAACTCTGTGGGCTGTGGCTATATATGCAGACTTGTTCGGCCGCCAAGAAGCATGAAGCATCGCCTCGTCGGCTCTGCGCCGTTCTGTTCGTCCCCTCTTTCCCCACCTCTATCCGCTCTTTGTATTTCTTATTTGATTTTGAGATGTAAACATTTTTCTTCGTTGGTTTTCTTTTCTTTTCGATGTGGAGATTTTTTTTTCTATGGATTTGCAAGATCAGCTTCTTGTTTGGATCTCGATTTTCACAGGTCCAGCCAATCGGCAAATCATCCTGCCATCATGCAAGAATGAAACCCAAGCCAGCTTAAACTCACCCGGATCTGACCACTCGGTGATTTTCTGGGCCCTTTCCGCTGCCACATCACACGCCTTCTCCATATCTCGCTCATTGGTCTCCTTGCATCTTCTTGTTTGTCTCGCCTTTCTTTCGTTAGATTCTTCTCGTCGATTTGGAGATTTTTCCGTGTGGATTGCAAGATCAGCTTCTTGTTTGGATCTCGAAACAACCCGGTCCAGCCAATCGGCAAATCATCCTGCCATCTTGCTAGATTGAAACCCGAGCCAGCTTAAACTCACCTGGATCTGACTTCTCGGTGATTTTTCGGGCCCTTTCCGCTGGCACATGCCTTTGTATTCTTAGAAAGATCACTCATTTTGGTTTGGTTGTTTTGTACGTGGAAGCAAAGCAAACTCACTCTGTCCCAAAACTTTGCCGTGTTTTGTGGCAATTTCTTCGTTTGCGAGATGGATAAGCCAAATATCTCGTTCGCGAGGGAGGTTTCCTATGATCTCGAGGAGGTGTTTTGGAGACATTCACCGCCTAAATCCACGCTTGCATATACTATCTGGATAGTTAATTTTGTGGCAATTGGTTGGGTTTCTGCAGCAGACTAGGGTTTTGATGATCTCTTAAGCTTCTTTGACATCATCTATGATGGAAATACAGAACATTGTGGATACGGAGAAGTGCGGAGTACATCAACTTCAGCAATTGGCAGTTGTTGCCTTGGGGATTTTGCCTTTGTTTTGCTACAGAAAAAGAGAGCACGAACATGCTGGCTGGGCCTGATTACTTTCGGAATTGTAGCCCATATGCACTGATTGGGTCAGCCCAAGATGACTCGCGTCGTCAAAACCCTAATCAGGAACTCTGTGGGCTGTGGCTATATATGCAGACTTGTTCGGCCGCCAAGAAGCATGAAGCATCGCCTCGTCGGCTCTGCGCCGTTCTGTTCGTCCCCTCTTTCCCCACCTCTATCCGCTCTTTGTATTTCTTATTTGATTTTGAGATGTAAACATTTTTCTTCGTTGGTTTTCTTTTCTTTTCGATGTGGAGATTTTTTTTTCTATGGATTTGCAAGATCAGCTTCTTGTTTGGATCTCGATTTTCACAGGTCCAGCCAATCGGCAAATCATCCTGCCATCATGCAAGAATGAAACCCAAGCCAGCTTAAACTCACCCGGATCTGACCACTCGGTGATTTTCTGGGCCCTTTCCGCTGCCACATCACACGCCTTCTCCATATCTCGCTCATTGGTCTCCTTGCATCTTCTTGTTTGTCTCGCCTTTCTTTCGTTAGATTCTTCTCGTCGATTTGGAGATTTTTCCGTGTGGATTGCAAGATCAGCTTCTTGTTTGGATCTCGAAACAACCCGGTCCAGCCAATCGGCAAATCATCCTGCCATCTTGCTAGATTGAAACCCGAGCCAGCTTAAACTCACCTGGATCTGACTTCTCGGTGATTTTTCGGGCCCTTTCCGCTGGCACATGCCTTTGTATTCTTAGAAAGATCACTCATTTTGGTTTGGTTGTTTTGTACGTGGAAGCAAAGCAAACTCACTCTGTCCCAAAACTTTGCCGTGTTTTGTGGCAATTTCTTCGTTTGCGAGATGGATAAGCCAAATATCTCGTTCGCGAGGGAGGTTTCCTATGATCTCGAGGAGGTGTTTTGGAGACATTCACCGCCTAAATCCACGCTTGCATATACTATCTGGATAGTTAATTTTGTGGCAATTGGTTGGGTTTCTGCAGCAGACTAGGGTTTTGATGATCTCTTAAGCTTCTTTGACATCATCTATGATGGAAATACAGAACATTGTGGATACGGAGAAGTGCGGAGTACATCAACTTCAGCAATTGGCAGTTGTTGCCTTGGGGATTTTGCCTTTGTTTTGCTACAGAAAAAGAGAGCACGAACATGCTGGCTGGGCCTGATTACTTTCGGAATTGTAGCCCATATGCACTGATTGGGTCAGCCCAAGATGACTCGCGTCGTCAAAACCCTAATCAGGAACTCTGTGGGCTGTGGCTATATATGCAGACTTGTTCGGCCGCCAAGAAGCATGAAGCATCGCCTCGTCGGCTCTGCGCCGTTCTGTTCGTCCCCTCTTTCCCCACCTCTATCCGCTCTTTGTATTTCTTATTTGATTTTGAGATGTAAACATTTTTCTTCGTTGGTTTTCTTTTCTTTTCGATGTGGAGATTTTTTTTCTATGGATTTGCAAGATCAGCTTCTTGTTTGGATCTCGATTTTCACAGGTCCAGCCAATCGGCAAATCATCCTGCCATCATGCAAGAATGAAACCCAAGCCAGCTTAAACTCACCCGGATCTGACCACTCGGTGATTTTCTGGGCCCTTTCCGCTGCCACATCACACGCCTTCTCCATATCTCGCTCATTGGTCTCCTTGCATCTTCTTGTTTGTCTCGCCTTTCTTTCGTTATATTCTTCTCGTCGATTTGGAGATTTTTCCGTGTGGATTGCAAGATCAGCTTCTTGTTTGGATCTCGAAACAACCCGGTCCAGCCAATCGGCAAATCATCCTGCCATCTTGCTAGATTGAAACCCGAGCCAGCTTAAACTCACCTGGATCTGACTTCTCGGTGATTTTTCGGGCCCTTTCCGCTGGCACATGCCTTTGTATTCTTAGAAAGATCACTCATTTTGGTTTGGTTGTTTTGTACGTGGAAGCAAAGCAAACTCACTCTGTCCCAAAACTTTGCCGTGTTTTGTGGCAATTTCTTCGTTTGCGAGATGGATAAGCCAAATATCTCGTTCGCGAGGGAGGTTTCCTATGATCTCGAGGAGGTGTTTTGGAGACATTCACCGCCTAAATCCACGCTTGCATATACTATCTGGATAGTTAATTTTGTGGCAATTGGTTGGGTTTCTGCAGCAGACTAGGGTTTTGATGATCTCTTAAGCTTCTTTGACATCATCTATGATGGAAATACAGAACATTGTGGATACGGAGAAGTGCGGACTACATCAACTTCAGCTATTGGCAGTTGTTGCCTTGGGGATTTTGCCTTTGTTTTGCTACAGAAAAAGAGAGCACGAACATGCTGGCTGGGCCTGATTACTTTCGGAATTGTAGCCCATATGCACTGATTGGGTCAGCCCAAGATGACTCGCGTCGTCAAAACCCTAATCAGGAACTCTGTGGGCTGTGGCTATATATGCAGACTTGTTCGGCCGCCAAGAAGCATGAAGCATCGCCTCGTCGGCTCTGCGCCGTTCTGTTCGTCCCCTCTTTCCCCACCTCTATCCGCTCTTTGTATTTCTTATTTGATTTTGAGATGTAAACATTTTTCTTCGTTGGTTTTCTTTTCTTTTCGATGTGGAGATTTTTTTTTCTATGGATTTGCAAGATCAGCTTCTTGTTTGGATCTCGATTTTCACAGGTCCAGCCAATCGGCAAATCATCCTGCCATCATGCAAGAATGAAACCCAAGCCAGCTTAAACTCACCCGGATCTGACCACTCGGTGATTTTCTGGGCCCTTTCCGCTGCCACATCACACGCCTTCTCCATATCTCGCTCATTGGTCTCCTTGCATCTTCTTGTTTGTCTCGCCTTTCTTTCGTTAGATTCTTCTCGTCGATTTGGAGATTTTTCCGTGTGGATTGCAAGATCAGCTTCTTGTTTGGATCTCGAAACAACCCGGTCCAGCCAATCGGCAAATCATCCTGCCATCTTGCTAGATTGAAACCCGAGCCAGCTTAAACTCACCTGGATCTGACTTCTCGGTGATTTTTCGGGCCCTTTCCGCTGGCACATGCCTTTGTATTCTTAGAAAGATCACTCATTTTGGTTTGGTTGTTTTGTACGTGGAAGCAAAGCAAACTCACTCTGTCCCAAAACTTTGCCGTGTTTTGTGGCAATTTCTTCGTTTGCGAGATGGATAAGCCAAATATCTCGTTCGCGAGGGAGGTTTCCTATGATCTCGAGGAGGTGTTTTGGAGACATTCACCGCCTAAATCCACGCTTGCATATACTATCTGGATAGTTAATTTTGTGGCAATTGGTTGGGTTTCTGCAGCAGACTAGGGTTTTGATGATCTCTTAAGCTTCTTTGACATCATCTATGATGGAAATACAGAACATTGTGGATACGGAGAAGTGCGGACTACATCAACTTCAGCTATTGGCAGTTGTTGCCTTGGGGATTTTGCCTTTGTTTTGCTACAGAAAAAGAGAGCACGAACATGCTGGCTGGGCCTGATTACTTTCGGAATTGTAGCCCATATGCACTGATTGGGTCAGCCCAAGATGACTCGCGTCGTCAAAACCCTAATCAGGAACTCTGTGGGCTGTGGCTATATATGCAGACTTGTTCGGCCGCCAAGAAGCATGAAGCATCGCCTCGTCGGCTCTGCGCCGTTCTGTTCGTCCCCTCTTTCCCCACCTCTATCCGCTCTTTGTATTTCTTATTTGATTTTGAGATGTAAACATTTTTCTTCGTTGGTTTTCTTTTCTTTTCGATGTGGAGATTTTTTTTTCTATGGATTTGCAAGATCAGCTTCTTGTTTGGATCTCGATTTTCACAGGTCCAGCCAATCGGCAAATCATCCTGCCATCATGCAAGAATGAAACCCAAGCCAGCTTAAACTCACCCGGATCTGACCACTCGGTGATTTTCTGGGCCCTTTCCGCTGCCACATCACACGCCTTCTCCATATCTCGCTCATTGGTCTCCTTGCATCTTCTTGTTTGTCTCGCCTTTCTTTCGTTAGATTCTTCTCGTCGATTTGGAGATTTTTCCGTGTGGATTGCAAGATCAGCTTCTTGTTTGGATCTCGAAACAACCCGGTCCAGCCAATCGGCAAATCATCCTGCCATCTTGCTAGATTGAAACCCGAGCCAGCTTAAACTCACCTGGATCTGACTTCTCGGTGATTTTTCGGGCCCTTTCCGCTGGCACATGCCTTTGTATTCTTAGAAAGATCACTCATTTTGGTTTGGTTGTTTTGTACGTGGAAGCAAAGCAAACTCACTCTGTCCCAAAACTTTGCCGTGTTTTGTGGCAATTTCTTCGTTTGCGAGATGGATAAGCCAAATATCTCGTTCGCGAGGGAGGTTTCCTATGATCTCGAGGAGGTGTTTTGGAGACATTCACCGCCTAAATCCACGCTTGCATATACTATCTGGATAGTTAATTTTGTGGCAATTGGTTGGGTTTCTGCAGCAGACTAGGGTTTTGATGATCTCTTAAGCTTCTTTGACATCATCTATGATGGAAATACAGAACATTGTGGATACGGAGAAGTGCGGACTACATCAACTTCAGCTATTGGCAGTTGTTGCCTTGGGGATTTTGCCTTTGTTTTGCTACAGAAAAAGAGAGCACGAACATGCTGGCTGGGCCTGATTACTTTCGGAATTGTAGCCCATATGCACTGATTGGGTCAGCCCAAGATGACTCGCGTCGTCAAAACCCTAATCAGGAACTCTGTGGGCTGTGGCTATATATGCAGACTTGTTCGGCCGCCAAGAAGCATGAAGCATCGCCTCGTCGGCTCTGCGCCGTTCTGTTCGTCCCCTCTTTCCCCACCTCTATCCGCTCTTTGTATTTCTTATTTGATTTTGAGATGTAAACATTTTTCTTCGTTGGTTTTCTTTTCTTTTCGATGTGGAGATTTTTTTTCTATGGATTTGCAAGATCAGCTTCTTGTTTGGATCTCGATTTTCACAGGTCCAGCCAATCGGCAAATCATCCTGCCATCATGCAAGAATGAAACCCAAGCCAGCTTAAACTCACCCGGATCTGACCACTCGGTGATTTTCTGGGCCCTTTCCGCTGCCACATCACACGCCTTCTCCATATCTCGCTCATTGGTCTCCTTGCATCTTCTTGTTTGTCTCGCCTTTCTTTCGTTAGATTCTTCTCGTCGATTTGGAGATTTTTCCGTGTGGATTGCAAGATCAGCTTCTTGTTTGGATCTCGAAACAACCCGGTCCAGCCAATCGGCAAATCATCCTGCCATCTTGCTAGATTGAAACCCGAGCCAGCTTAAACTCACCTGGATCTGACTTCTCGGTGATTTTTCGGGCCCTTTCCGCTGGCACATGCCTTTGTATTCTTAGAAAGATCACTCATTTTGGTTTGGTTGTTTTGTACGTGGAAGCAAAGCAAACTCACTCTGTCCCAAAACTTTGCCGTGTTTTGTGGCAATTTCTTCGTTTGCGAGATGGATAAGCCAAATATCTCGTTCGCGAGGGAGGTTTCCTATGATCTCGAGGAGGTGTTTTGGAGACATTCACCGCCTAAATCCGCGCTTGCATATACTATGTGGATAGTTAATTTTGTGGCAATTGGTTGGGTTTCTGCAGCAGACTAGGGTTTTGATGATCTCGTAACCTTCTTTGACATCATCTATGATGGAAATACAGAATATTGTGGATACGGAGAAGTGCGGACTACATCTACTTCAGCTATTGGGTTCAGTTTATACATTGGTTGGTCCTAAGGTGGTGATCATATTTGAACAGGTTTTAATTTGAAAGGTGGAACGGCGCCCTTCGGCAAACTTAGCTTCCCAGCATAATAAAGCCTGATTCGTGGCGAACCCCAGGGTTGATCTGGTCCTGCTTGGCTGATGCATCTGTCAGCTAGTTGTGTCCGCCGATTCCTTTCTTTGTTTCCCTTGATGGCAGCGACGACTTGCAATATTAAAGCTCAACAGACCAAATCACAGTTCCTTCTCTTCGGAGATTGATCTGTATGCCGATTATCCCGCTGAACCGAGCCATCTGACTTCTCTTATCTCCGCTTCACTTCATTTTTGTTCGCATCTTCCTCCAATCTTTTCTAGCTGTTACTGATGTATAATCCAACACTAGATCCGAGTCCATATGATGCTTACCCATCTTGGCATCTGAATCCATCAGACAGCAGCTATTTTCTTTCTTTCATTCTTTAGTTTATTTTTTCTGGATTTTTCAGTATCAGGGGATGAAACCTTGAAACAATCTTAGGACACCTTCTGACCGAGTGCTTATTATCCTGTGGATGAGAAGGCATTTATTTTCTGATGATACTACGCTTGTACATCTTATTGTTTGAACTTTTTTTTTGACGAACCATTGTTTGGTCGTTTTTGTTTTTGCTGTTGGCCAATCGATTGAGGAAGGATCGTTTGCATCTGTCACGTAATCTCTTCTATTTCTTGTTCCACATGAAATTTATACAGAACAATGCTAAAGCCCATGATGTAATACGTCAGGTTTTCGAATGATGAAATTTTATGTGGCTTTCTGCAGCTTTATTCTAGCAATGTTATGCAATCTGCTATTGTACTTTTCATGCGTTCTTTCATCTTAGTTACATTCTAGTTGTGTAGAATAAGTTGTGGGAACAGTGAGGAGTTCAGACCATAGGAAGTGCCGTATGGCACTGTAAACAGCAGCTGCTTCTCTCCACTGTAAGTGTCCTTCCTTCGACCATAACCTTTTGTGGTTTGTTCTGTCTGGAATCCCCATTTGCACTGGTTTGATTCAGCTGTGTGCGTGATTATAAGCAGGTGTCTGAGGGACTCTGGGTAACCTTGCTTGCTCTGTTATTTAATTGTAGTATCTATATTGTCTGTACATGTAATGTAGCTTGGGTCTGATGCCACGTCTCTGGTAGCTACGAGCATTGACCGGAGATGCTATGATTGGGCCAGAAACGAGTTGTTTGGCGTTTCACATGTTGATAGGAACCTGGGACTGCGTTTCAATCGGTCTATAGAGCCGGTTATTGTGATTACATGTGCTCTTATCATATCTAATTAATTTAGTTAATTTGGGGAAAAATATATGGTGATGATGATTCATTTAAGGCTTGTTTCTCGAAACATTCGCAGTTGCTGCCTAAGAGCTAATGCTGCGAATTCCTTCCTTGATGTCCATCCGGGCAAATTCAAGCTGGGGGGCTGTATATTTCCAGTTTAGCCCCCTAGTTTCCGTGTAATTACATAGTTCTCAACATTAGTTGTGAATATTGCGGTAAAAACCCTCAGGATTACTGTTTATTATATATTAGCCCTCAGGCTTTCTACAATTTACACTTTAGACCCGTAGGTCTTAGTATATTGCATATATCAATATTAATTTATATTATGCATTTCTTTTATTCATTCGTAATTTCTTTATTTAATATTATTATTGCAAATGTTATCTTTTTCGCTTATAATTATTATTGAAAGCATCATTTTTGTTTTAAAATTTGTGAAAAAATATGTAAATTTGCGCATGTTTAAGTGATTATCTTCTAAATTTTTTGGCAAATGCATAAGGTAATGGAATCTATATTAATGGCTGCGATTGTAGCATCGTCCGTTCTTTGCAATGAAGTCCATGATATTAGTAACGATTTATTTCGTCTATTATTGCGAGATCTACAGCGCTTCGCGGTGACTAGCTTCAAAGTGTATAACCAAAATTTATTTAAATTTAAATGTAGAGTCTATATTTTTGGCGGTGATCATAGTATCATCCATTTCCTCAGAAATGGAGCCCAAAATATTAGCGACAATTTTATCGTCTAACTATATAGAAGATCTACACTTGGGTCACCAAAGAATCATCTTGTCCTAATTTTGCGCAATTTTAGCATCATTAAATTTTTTCTTAATTTACTCTCAACTAAATTAATACAAGCGTGTTCATTCATGCAGGACAATGACAGACATATCCAAAAAGGATTTTGCTGAACTTGCCCTACATGGGAGCAATTACTTAACATGGGCCATGGACCTTAAAATAAATTTATTAGGCTGTGGTCTTGGTGCTATCATAAATCCTTCTAAAGAAGGTGAGGAGCGTTATCATACAGCATCACCTCTATCCCGATCTCAAAACTGAATATCTCATGGAGGAAGATCCACTAGTCTTATAGACATTCCTCAAGGAGCGTTATGATCAACAAAGAGTGGTCATGCTACTCGAAGCACAACACGAATGGTCCAATATTCGTTTTCAGGACTTTAAATCCGTGGTAGCTTATAACGCCGCCATTCATAAGATCAACGCTAAGGTGAAATTCTGCAACAAGGCTGTTTCAGACGCCGATCTAATTGAAAAGATCTTGTGCACTTTTCATCCCTCCATGCGTATATTGCAACAACAATATCACTAATAAAAATATATCAAACATTCTAAGTTGATTTACACGTTTCTTCAAATTGAGAAGCATGATGAGCTTCTTATGAAGAATCATCAAAGTCACCAAACGGCACTATGGCAATACCTGAAGATCATACCAATACTTAGAACAAATTTCATGGTCATAAGAGGTACCGTAAAGAGTTCAAAGAAAAGTGGAAACAAAGCAATAAGTAGAAATACAACAAGTTTGATAAGAGAAAAATGTCATTTTAAGAAAAATGATCCCAAAAACAACTCTTAAGTTTATCAAAGATGTGGATGTATGAACCATCATATAAAGAAATGCTGAACTCTAAAGCACCTGGTCGAGTTGTATCTTCAATGCAAAGATAAAGGTAAAACAAGTCCAAGGGGCGAAATTCAAAACTCACTTCAATGAACAACCAGATATCACCCTGGAGGCAGGATGTTCTCAAACTCTTCCTCAGAAGGAGAACCAAGAACAAGCCAAGAAAGATGATGACTTCATGGACATTGACGACATGCTTGTAGAATTTAATTTTCAAGATACGTATGAAGATCTCAATTAGTCTCTAATTTATCTATAAATTATGTCAATAGCCTATATTATACGTACTAAGTTGTAAAAGACGTACTATATTGTCCATTATTATATTATTATGTATCTCAGACGTAATAGTTAAATATATGATGTATGTGTTCTATATAAATTTAAGTTCGTAATGAATTTTCTTTTACTTTATATAGAATTTTGGAGACAATCCAATGGAAGAGAAAATATATCTAGTGGATATTGCACCACTAACACAATTTTAAGGGACATGAAATATTTTCAAACTCTAAAAAAGAGTAAAGTGAATATTATGATTATCGCTGGACGCGATGCTATAATCATAGGCTCTGGTCAAGCCACAATCATTCTACCTATGTGTACGAAAATAACAATAGAAGATGCACTCTTGTATCCCGATTCAACTCGCATCTTACTAAGCTTTCAAGATATCCGTAAGAATGGTTTCCACATTAAAACTTGTGTTGTCTCCTCATCACTAGCAATGACGAAAGTCTCCTCATCACTAAAAATGACGGATATGAAAAATAAATACTTAGAAAATTCCTTCTCTAAAAACTGGATTGTACTACACATACATTAGACCAATTAAACATGTTGCGTATAAAGTAATTTTTTAAAATCTTGACAAGTTCAAGGTTTGGCATGATCGCCTTGGTCATCCCGGCATAGGGATGATGAGAAAAATTATTAAAAATTCTGTTGGTCATGATTTAAATATTGCAAAGTTTCCTAAATTCTCAGATTTTGTATGCACTGCATGTGCTACGGGAAAATTAATCTTAAGACCCTCTCATCTTAATATACGAAATGAATCACTTAATTTTCTTGAACGCATTCAAGGAGATATATGTGGTCCAATTGAGCCATTATCTGGACCATTCAGGTATTTCATGGTTCTAATCGACGCATCTACAAGATGGTCGCATGTGTGTCTATTATCCATAAGGAACCATGCCTTCACTAAAAAAATCACTCAAATTATCAAATTAAGAGCAAATTATCCTGAACACGGTATAAAAACCATTCGAATGGATAATGCCATAGAATTCACTTCGCGAGCATTTAATGCTTATTGCCTAACATTAGGCATAAATTTAGAGCACTCTGTACCTTACGTACATACTCAAAATGGTTTGGCTGAATCTCTTATAGAAAGAGTCAAATTAATCGCTCGACCAATTTTACAGAATTCAAATCTACCAACATGTTGTTGGGGTCATGCGATTTTACACGCCGCAGAATTAATTCAAATTCGTCCAACTACATACCATACGCTTCCTCATTGCAGTTAGTACGTGGAAATCAACCAAGCATTTCCCATTTGCGTCAATTCAGCTGCGCTGTATACGTGCCGATATCACCACCGCAGCGTACACAAATGGGCCCTCACAAAAAATTAGGGATCTATGTGGGGTATAATTCTCCGTTGATAATTAAATACCTCGAGCCCCTAACAGGTGACTTATTTACAGCCCGGTACGCTGATTGCATTTTCGATGAAGATAATTTCCTAGCATTAGGGGGAGATAAAGACAAGTACCACAAAGAATGCCGAGAAATAGATTGGAATGTCACAGGCATTCAATCCTTAGACCCACGTACTAAAGAATCTGAATCTAAAGTTTAGATAATCATAAATTTGCAACACATTGCAAATAACCTGCCAGATGCATTTACTGACCATAAATGTGTAACAAAATTATATGTTCCGGCGGTTAATGTGCCAGAAAGAGTGGAGGTACCTAATAAAACCACTCAACTCTCAAATGAGAGCAAAAGGGGGAGAATTTTGGTCACAAAAGATCCAGCTTCTCAAACCATCCGCGGAAAGAAAGGACACTAAATCCTGAAACAGTAAATGCAAATCAATCTCGAAAGGAGAAACATTTGTTGGATGCTCAACATCCACAATCCAGCAAAAATATGCACATAAATTTAAGTGTTGGGACATCGGAATAACCTAACTCAAATGTTGAGGGAAATCACAATGAGTTAGAAGATGATAATGAAATGTCCATAAATTATATTGATTCAGGAGAATCTTTTAATAGAAAGACTGCAATGGTCAACATTTACTTCTCGAAAATTGCTAAGAATCTTCAATTGGATCCAGAACCTAAGTCCATGGCAGAGTGCCTCAAGCGCTCAGACTGGTCCAAATGGAAGGAGGCAATCGAGACAGAATTGCGCTCGCTCAAAAAAAGAGAGGTATTTACTTCAGTAATACCAACTCCTCAAAATATCTTCCCTGTGGGAGCAAAATGGGTTTTCGTTCGAAAAAAAAATAAAAACAATGAGGTGGTGAGATACAAAGCGAGACTTGTAGCACAAGGGTTCACGCAGAGACCCGGCATCGATTACGATGAAACCTACTCTCCTGTTATGAATGGCATAACGTTCCGATACTTAATATCATTGGTAGTACAAATGAAATTATCTATGCAATTAATGGATATTGTGACCGCATACTTATATGGGTCATTCGATTCAGATATTTACATGAAAGTCCCTGATGGGCTTAAAATCCTGAATCCAAATGCAAATCGCAACATGTATTGTGTAAAATTACAAAAGTCACTCTATGGCTTAAAACAATCGGGAAGAATGTGGTACAACCGATTAAGTGAATTCCTTCTTCAGAAGGGTTACTCAAACAATGATGATTGCCCTTGTGTATTCATAAAGAAATCCTCAAAGGGATTTTGCATCATCTCAGTGTACGTCGATGATCTCAATATTATTAGAACTACACAAGACATACAAGAGGCAAGTAATCATCTAAAGACGGAATTTGAGATGAAAGATTTGGGTAAAACCAAATTTTACTTAAGTTTACAATTTGAGCATTTTCCCTTAGAAATTCTGATACATCAGTCTGCATATATCCAGAAGATCTTGAAGAAATTCAATATGGATAAATCATATCCATCTAAGACTCCTATGGTCGTTCGATCTCTTGATAGAGACAAATATCCATTTAGACCTAGGGCCGATGACGAAGAGATATTAGGACCTGAAACTCCTTATCTCAGTGCCATCAGAGCACTAACGTATCTAGCAAACTGCACCAGGTCTGATATTTCATTTACAGTTAATCTACTGGCTAGACATAGTGCATCCCCTACTAAAAGGCATATGGTAGGTGTTAGGAATATACTCAGATATCTTCAGGGCACAAAAGATCTTGGTTTATTCTATTAGAAAAATCAAGATATGACTATAGTAGGATATGCTGATGCTGGCTATCTATCTGATCTCCATAACGCCAAATCACAGACTGGATTTGTATTTCTACATGGTGGAACAACCATTTCTTGGAAGTCTGTTCAAAACAGACTTTAGTGGCTACTTCCACTAATCATTCTGAAATAATTGCATTATATGAAGCTTCATGTGAATGTGTATGGCTTCGCAGAATAATTAACCACATACAACGGTCTTGAGGAATTGGTTCCTTAGAATCATCAACTATTAACTACGTAGACAATTCTGCTTGTATTGCACAAATGCAATTAGGTTATATAAAGAGCAATATTACAAAGCACATTGCTTCTAAATTATTTTATCCCCATGAATTACAGAAAGGCGGGGAAATAGAAATCTTGCAAACTAAGTCTTGTGAAAATCTCGTAGATTTATTTACAAAGTCCCTACCAACATCTTTATTCCAGAAATATGTTCATGGAATTGGTATGAGGCGAATTTGAGATTTGCAAGATTTAGGGGGAGCAAACTCCTAAGATATAACCTGATAATGATCATCAGATCATATATATACATTGTACTCTTTCCTTTATGAGTTTTTTCTGAATGGTTTCTCATAAAAGGTTTTTAATGAGGCAATATTAATACGAGCACTATATGTCACATTATTTTCTACTTATTTTTCCCATTGGCTTTTAAAGGAGTTTTCCATGACGCATTCTTTACATATGTTTCTCCTCATATTTTCCCACAGGGTTTTAGGGTAGTTTTTCAGATACTCTTTATATACAAAGGTGAAATTGATCAAGGGGTTGTGTTGCGAACCGACGTCTCTCTAGAAAGGACGCGACGATTGATCATTTAGCAACCGTCATTAGCAATTGCTAATGACATTTCACAACGACAACTGCTGTCGTTTCAGATTATATATATATGTGTGTAAAGCATCAAAGATCAATAACAAGAATCATTTACTGTGTCGAATCTCTGTCGTAATCATTATTCTCTAGTTACACTCTAACAACCAGTATCTGAAGAGGTATGTAAGACTAACCGAGAACGCTCAGGGGTTCCTGGGACGATCTTCAGACGTTCTCCAGGTGAGGTGAATTTTGTAGCGCATAGCCTTGCAAGAAATGTTTGTATGTTCCGAAGAAAGAAAACAGGAGGAAAATATTCTGATACCTTTTAAAAAAAAAGCTGAATACCCATTCATTTTTAAGGATAAAAAAATTAGATAACTCTAATATGTCGAATAATTATCGCGGAGCTACATGTCATGCCCTTTTGCTTTGTCTTAGCTCTTCGTTGAGCTTTGCATGAGGTAGAATTGAGAGTTGTCTACAGGGGAGCAACACCTTTAGACGGATTTGGAATTTTGAATTTGAAGTCCATAGATCCATAGATAGAGAAAAGCTATTAGGGTCTCCGCACATGGATATGAATTTTACCAAAACTTCGAGATAGTCCTACGTACAAGATAAAGAAGTGAATAGACCGCTGTCAGCCAACCGACATAAAATCGGTTCATAACGGGTAACCGTATAATAAGCAGGATAAACTACCAAAACGACCCATTGTTGGATCTTGACCTCCATCACATACCGTGGACGAAAACCTGGTATCACCTTAAGCTAGCCCATTACATGCCCATGCCCTGGAGGCTGCCATAACAGGTAAAAAGGTAGAAGTTTCAAAGGTGACAAGAGAACACGGGCTAAACCCAAAAGCAACTCGTTCAACAAATAGCTATACTCCTACAAATAGGGTCGGTAAGATGACCGGAGATACGACAAATAAGGGAACAATTTTACGCTCTGCTCGGATAAGGTGTTTTTGGTCGAAAACCAGTGTAACTTCTAGGCCCGTAAAATAATTCAACTCGGGCTAAACGCGGCCACTTGGATGATTAGTCTTGGGCTGGTAAAATTTCATCGTTTCGTTTGCTTACATATAGGAATGAAAGCACTACCGGTGGTGTTCCCTTTTCTACGACATAATTAAATAGGGCAAGAAGCGATCACCACTCCGTACCCGTAGGATGTAATCTACTCGATCGACAGGGAGGGATGTGGCTGGAGACGAGAAGGAGGTCGGCGACACAGAGTGCAATAGGAGGTCTACACGACGGTGTATCTGGTCTTCTCGATGTGGATGGAGGAGATAGGACAACGATACACATGCACCAGCAGAAACATCTTCCGTTGAGGTCAAAGTTCTCGAATCCGACGAGCGGCGACCAATGTACAGTTGATTTGAGTCCTACTTCATCAGAAGAGGTAGTCCTTGTTGACAGCGGTGAAAGCATCGCGGTGGCGAGCTCGGCGCACGCGCGAGTCCCAGAGCTTGACGTAGAGGCGCTTCACGGCGGCCGTGCAAGTCATGTGGAGACCGCAAAGCTGATGTTGACTGTGTGGCGGTCGTGCTCCTTATGGCGAGGAGCTCGATCGTGACGAACACGCTCTGGCAGTGGTCAGGCAGTCACACTGCGCTGTTTGATGCCAACGACGCGCTTTGCGAGTGCATGATGCCTCTCTTGCGCCAGAGCAAGCGCGTGTATTCTTCTCTAATGTGCTGAGTTTAGTGCATACGAACATCGAAGTAGGCCATGGCACCGCAAAGCATTTTCTTTCATCTCTCTGGAGTTGAAACCAAAACACCATTTTACAGGGGTATGAAACTACACTTATATTCAGGAGTAGTTTTTGTTGTGACAAGTAAATTACTACGTATAGCGATGTACAATCATACCAGCTATTGCACGTGTTCATTCAGATAAAATAGTTACTAAAAAGTTGTACATTCGTGTACACCATGCACTTGTTTCTGTTTTCCTTTCTGAAACTCAGCATACGCTTGGTTTGTGTTCCGAACTCCCAATATCGGACATCGTTTTACACGTCAAACAAATTTCCGCCCAAAGTCCGTGTGAATCCCGACGTTTTGGGCCTCACGAGGGCCTCGCCCGGCCCATTAGCCATCCGCACCCACGACGGCGATCGTGGCCGAGTCGTTCCTTTCGTCCACCACGGCCGCCGTCTCTCTCTATCGGGCCTTCAGTCTTCCCGTCGCCCAAAACCCTAGAAACCTCAGGGAGCAGAGAGAGAGAGAGCGGGGCAGCCATGGAGAAGCTGGACGAGAGCAAGTTCGAGCAGCGGCTGCAGCTCTGGCGCTCTGCATCCCTCGCGAGCTCGCCTCCGCCGTCACCCGCCTGCTCCGCTCCGGGTAATACCTGTCTCCAACTCTACGATCCAATGATTCCATCCAATGCCAGGAGAAGATAACGCAGCATTTTGCGGGTTCGGTCGTGTTTAGTGGTACTAACTAGTAGAGTAGTAGTACAGAGCTGAATTTTATTCCCCCCTGCGCTTAGGTACCTATTGGACAAGCCGCGGGTCAAGCCTGTAGTTGAGGACCCCGGGAGCGACAAGAACCGACTCGTCGTGCTGTCGGAGAGGATCCAGAACCCCGGTATGCTTTCACATCTTCTAGCAATCGGGCAAATCTTTGATTTATGAGGTGGAGACTGTGGATTGTTTGCCCAGATATGCTTAAGTTGGGTCGTGGCTCGCAGTTGTTGCCTCCATTTTTAGAATTTTAAAATAGTATGAGACCTGATTTTAAGAGTTAATCAAACATAAATGCTTGAATGCCGTAGCACTACTTGATTAAGACATTTTAACCCGTTTGATTGCTCATTCTTCCGTGCTATACTTTACTGTGCTTAGTTGGCTTATTTGTTGTCAAACAGTAAACATACATTTGTTAATTTTGCCCTTCTCTCTTGCTTCTAACAAATTCAAAAGTATGCTTACGTCCATAATATTTGGTATGTAGATTTGTCTGACATTCCGGAGCAGGTTCACGATTCCTTGAAGCAGCTATGCAATATTGATGTTGTACCTTACGCGTTGGCCCTCGGTTATTCTTACTGGAGTGCTGGTCAGTTTTTCTTCTGTTCTATGCCATCTAATTTCTGTAATGTTGTTGCAGTGTGTTACTTAGTCGTGATTAATCAATATTCTGGATTGCTCATTGTGAATGCTGCATTGCTGCTAATAACCCCCCTATTTAGTAGGATTTCATATTGACAAAACTATATTACCCTGTTAATGTACTTCATGTCATCTTATCTCTTTTGTTTCCTGTAGATCATATTCTGAAGCAAATCTTGCCTGCAGGAGTAGAGGTACCCTCTTCTTTTGAAACAATTGTTAAGTATACTAACCTTAACTTCATCATGCTTTCATTTTGTTGTTTTATTTTTGGTTTGATCTTGTTACTAATAGTAATTTGTATTATATGTGCAGGCCATGTTGCTCACCTGAACATATCTGATGACTTGCTAGCATACAAAGATGTCATAGCAAAGGTCATCTATGATGTAAGAACGCTTTCTTGTCCTTTTCGTTCCGAGTAACTCGCTCATTTCCTAATTCCTGCATACCAAGGACACTTAATATGGAGCATAGTACTTGTCCATGAACATGAACTACATGTAGAATTTGCTCCTGAATGTAGATGGCCAAGACATCTCAAGTAACACTAGTCATAATGTGCAACCACAAATTTCCATTTAGCATTTGGTTGCATGCACATACTTTATATGTCATTTATTCATTTAGTTGCAGGGTCCTGCCCATGGTTTTACTTTTATACTGTTCCTATATGTTTACTCTTGATTGTCTTATTTTCAGCTTGTGGGCAGAGAACCATGCAACTTCCACATCAAAATAAGCTAGAATAAACTTGATGCCTGGACTATTAAGCAGTGGGCACTGTAAATAATCTAATGAACATATGATTCTATGAAAGTTTGGATATTTCTTCACTGTCGAATGGTTACTGATAAGAATGATTCAGAACCTTCAAGAATAGTCTGCTCACTAACATTATTCAGCTAACATTTTCTGTCATGATTATATGCAGAAAAATTATCCAAGAATTCAAACAGTGGTGAATAAAGTTGGGTCGATTACAAATGAATTTAGAGTTCCAAAGTTTGAAATTTTAGCGGGGAAAACTGATATGGTCACTGAAGTCAAACAATATGGTGCTACATTTAGACTTGATTATGGTTTGGTCTACTGGAATTCGAGACTTGAGCATGAGCACATCAGATTGGTTTCTCTTTTCAAGAAAGGAGATGTTATATGTGACATGTTTGCTGGTATTGGCCCATTTTCGATCCCAGCTGGACAGAAAGGATGTATTGTATATGCAAATGATTTAAATCCAGACAGTGTTCATTATCTAAAAGCAAATGCAAAGATTAACAAGATGGAGGATTATATCTTCACATATAACATGGATGCTAGAGTGTTCGTGCAAAATTTAATGAGTGTACCTGGTCCAGAAACTATGCCAGAGTCTCAAGTTGCTGCTGCTAATTGTACTTCTGAAGAAATTGTTCATGCTAATGTATGTTCTACTTCAAATGGAAATCATAATGGTACTTACTTCACCGCCTCCCCCCTCTCTGCATACTGTTTATATTTTTGCTTAACAAACGCTAAAAGGCTACTGTATAATAGATGTACAAGAGATCTGTCAGAAGAGTTCGAATGGTTCCTCCATGGTAAGCACTACTGCCAAAAGGCGACAGGAAACCTCCAACGAAGGTAACTCGTTGTACGTAATGTCTGTAAGAATCCTGTTAGAAGTGTATTTTCCTGTTTAATGTTCAAAGTTTTTATAGCTGGTAGTTTTTGTTAACTGAAACTGCTGTATGAGTGAGGTCAGCATATTAATGCAATTGATAACAGGCTTGATAAGCATGACAAGTTTAGCTATTATGTCACTTGTGGTAGAGTTACACTGTTATGCTTCCTATAGGTGATCCTGCCTGTCAAGAAGAAGATTTCAATCAAACAAAAAAGAGGAACAATAAGAAAGTAAAAAGCTCAGGACCACTACCTGTCAAGCCATGGGAACACATTGATCATGTAGTAATGAATCTCCCTGCTTCTGCTCTGCAGTTTCTCGGTAATGTTTTTATCCTCTCTTAAGCTTCCCTGTTATATTCTAATGATTACATCATGTGGCAGGTGCTTTGAGCATGTTATGTACCATATCACTTTGGTGGTTAATTTATCTATTGATGACATTTCTGGACAGCAGGATGCCTTCTTCTATATTTTTATTTCTTGTTAAAAAGCTAGAATTAAATTGTACCTCTCTTTATATGAACATTTTCCTGCTTAAACTCCAAACTATAACGGTAGATCGTGCAGATGGTTGCAATAAATTGATGGCCTACAGAAATGTTTGTGATTACTGCAGAGAACAGGCAACTCTTCTCCGAGAGCTGTGTAACATATTTGCATCTGGAAAAATCTCTCAACCTTTTAGCCACTTTCACCTCTTAGATCCCTGGTCTGTGTCAATATACATCATGCGTTTCAGTTCAGCCCACTGGGAACGAATGTTTTTTTGTCCTGATGGGAGGATTTTCCTTCTACATAAATCCCTTTATTGTTGCTGTCTATAAGTAGCAAACATGTAGTTGTGCTCTTGTAAACATTTGGTGTATTTCATATTATTGAACAGTTGCAGACTTACAGTTGCTCTGTGTTTTAGTTCATTATTTGTACATCTATTCTGCAGATTGCTTTAGTGGCCTTGTCCAAAAGAGATACTGGACAGGATCATTACCTTGGATCCACTGTTATTGTTTCATCCGTTCAAGTGAATCTGAAGAACTGATACTATCCGTAAGTCTATTCCTCTTCGATTATTTTCAATATACGATGAATTGTTCCACTTGATCATACCATAGGTCCATAACATGCAACACTATTGACAGTTTTTACATGCTCATATGTATGTTGTGAGGCATTTCTATTTTCTTTTAACAGCTGTTTCCCTCTTTGCAGGAAGCACAAAACAAACTGAATGCCAAGATAGCAGAACCAATATTCCATAGGGTTCGTGATGTTGCACCTAACAAGGTAGATTATATACTAAAAAATCATGCTAATTGTCTGCAAGATTATGCGCGCACTTCGTATTGTTTTTTGTTGATCTTAGTGCATGACTTTTCCATTTCTTTCTTTTTTTTCCCTTTGCCCCTAACTGAGGCTTTAAGCACTAAGATCCAGACCAAAATTTGAAAATGCCCCTTCGGAATGGTCTTCAAAGACTATGGCAGTTATTTGTATGATGAATGGAATAAAGGATTATGAGAAAATGAACTTTATTTAGACATGAAACACGGATCCATATTCAAAATCATCTCTATGCTGATATCCATTGGCCACCATAACAGTTTTTCTTGTCTTTGTTGAGCCGTTGACTGATACAGGGGAAACCCTCACCTGGCCCCAACCATACCGTTCTGATTTCCAGAAAAACCTGGAAAAGTAGCCAAGCAATTGTTGTTTCTTTTTAATGTTTGTTCGCAAGCATAATGACATGGACTTCTTGTGATGTTTGATATTTCTTGCAGGCTATGTTTTGTTTAAGTTTTAGGCTACCTATGGAATGTCTTAAGGACGAAACTGGGGGTCATGTTCAATCAGTTGACAGTTAACCCTCCTCCATATGATGCTGCTGAAGCTATAGTCGTTCTCCCGGTTGTTTTGGAGGTTTGCTAAAGAAATGTCAAACATCCTAGTAGAGCTCGAGCTATCCACTGAAGTTTGAACTGAATCACCATTCCATTTCCAAAGGGGATTAATAGGATATTAGTGACATCAGGTCATGAGAAAAGCTTTGTCAGATTTGTCCTGGGACGTGCTTTTCGTGTCTGAAATCAGTACTCGTGTCTGAAATCAGTACTGTGGTAGCACCATCTGATTTAAAATTCTGCTGCCATTGGTTTACAGGAGCAAACAGCTACGTGGTTTTGCAAAGCTTCTATTATGTACTTCTGGAGTACAGAGATTTCCGAGGTTCCAGTTTCTGAGTTTTTCTTTACCATGTAATAGAATTGTTACGAAATCCGAAAAGGTTAGCAGTTTCAAAATGATATTTTCATTTCATCAATGTTATACCATGCCATGTAGTTTCATCCTTTATTGTAGGAATTATATGATCAGAGCTGTTATATTATCGATCATTGTTCTCTATTTTCATTTCCAGAATTGCATACTTAGAGCAACTCTAACCCATCCCCAAAACTTAACTCCCAGAAACCCATTCCCAAAACTTAACTCCTAAAAATTCCTGGGTATTGGGAGGGTGGTATCTAACCCATCCCCTAAACTTAACTCCCAATAAAATTTATGAGGAAAAACGTAAATAAAAAATACGTCTTTGGTATTAGAAAGCGGAGATAAAAAAGACTTTTTTAATATAAAAGCCTTCCCCCTTCTCTCTCTCCCTCCACGCCCCGCCTGCTCCTCCCCTTCTCCTCCCTCGCGCCGCCGCCGCCGCTCGCCACCCCCCCTCCGCGCCACCGAGCTCGCCGCCTGGCCGCGCTACACTCGCCGCCTCTCTCTCCTCCCCTGTCGCCTCTCTCTCCCTCCTCGCCCCGCCTGCCCCTCCCCTTCTCCCTCGCGCCGCCGATGCCGCTCGCCACCCCCTCGCGCCGCCGAGCTCCCTGTCCGGCTGCGTTCCCCCGCCGCCTCTCTCTCCTCCCTTGCCGCCTCTCTCTCCTCCCCCGCGGGCGGCGCGGTCGGGTGCGGGAGGCCGGGCACGGGAGCGGCGGGAGCTCGGGAGGCCGGGGCACGGGAGCGGCGGGAGGCTGGGGCATGGGAGCAGCAAGAGGTCGGGGCACGCGGGAGCGGCGGGAGCTCGGGAGGCCGGGGCATGGGGGCAGCGGGAGGCCGGGGCACGGGAGCGGCGGGAGCTCGGGAGGCGGCGGTGGCTGGCGCGGCATGGCCGTGGAGGAGTATGCAGCGGCAGGCCGCGGGGCATGGGGTCGGCGGGGGCGGAGGGGCCCGCGGCAGCTGGCGGCGTGGCCGGAGGGAGGCCGGCGGCGGTGAATCGCGGCGGAGCTCGGCCGGCGGTTGCAACCAAACTCCACTCCCGCCTGTTTTTCGTGGATTGGGAGGGGGATTGGGAGGGAGCTCAGACTCCCAATTTTTTGGGAGGGAGGGTGAGTTTTTTGGGAGTTAGAGGTGTATTGGAGATGGGTTAGATGGGTTTAACTCCCAATAATTTTAGTTTTTTGGGAGTTAAGGAATTATTGAGGATGGGTTAGAGTTGCTCTTAGTTGTTGTTTTAATCTCATATTTGTTTGATTCTTCGTTTGGTTAAGTCCACTTGCCCCAACGCTGAAGCAGTAGTAAAACAAACTGATGCATACGTGTTCTTTGTTGGATATTGAGGTTGTCATTGATTGTGAACTCTTTTGCACTAGTGACCTCAACTTAATAGGCAAATTTTGCCACAACACATCATTATTTTCAAACTTTCGTTCCAACGCACCGTAAAAACACCTCTTTGCTTTGTACCACTAAAAAAAATTCATTTTCTGGAACACACCGTAACCATTACACAATTGTTTCTTAAGCAAAGAGGCGAGAGAACAAATGTAAAAAGACTACCCTTTTGGTCTGGATTGGACCATGAGAGGGTATGGCTAGCTGCTCACAGCCAGACCATATTTTAATCAACAAAATTTAGGAAGAAAATCTGACGCATTTTAGGAAGAAAATTTTGATTAGTTTCTGGTTGGTTCAATCTTAACTAAGGGCATTTTTGGCATTTAGATATCTTCTCTCACTCCTTTGCGTAAGAAATAATTGTTTAATGATTATGCTGTGTTCCATCTAATAGCTGTCTTTTTATAGTGGTATTCAGCAAAGAGGTGTTTTTGTGGCGTGTTAGAGCAAAGGTCCAAGAATAACAGTGTGTTATGGTAAAATTTGCCCAACTTACAAGAAGCAAATATATTGTATTTCAGCAAGCCTTCTCTCGGACTGACAATCCATGGGCTTGGTCCCACCCATGCGGCCCCTACTGCACTTGCCCCTTATCCCGCTCCTGCTCCTTGCATGTGGCCTACTCTTTCCTGTTAGGAAGCTCCTACGTGTCGGACGTCCAACCAAATGTTTGGGTCGGACACACCGACAACCATTCGATGAGACCTTTTTCAACTGTCCGATCTCTTGCATGTCCACCTCTGTCCCGCGCGTATCATGCGTTTAAAAATCACGCGCAGCCCCAGCCATGTGCAATCAGTGTGACCATGGCTACAACTCCAACTCTATCAATATTTTCGTCGAGCTATTGAGTGAACAGAAAAAAATCAAACCATTACAGTAAATCTACATAGAACTGGACAGTGGCCAGTTTCATACACGTCTCATACAAATTTTATGCATGTTTCCGCAAAAGTTTGACTAAAGTTCAACTAGGCTTCAAACATGTTTCACAGAGGTTTTCAGGCGCATATTTCATAGAAGTTTGTCAGATGTTTCATGAAGGTTTCATAAAGAGGTTGTTGAGCATATGCATAGGGGTTTATAAGAGGTTTTACATATGTCATGAAGGTTCCACAGAGGTTTTCATTGCATTTCATGAAGGTTTCATACGAGTTCAACCAAGTCCAACAATGTTTCACAAACTTGAGAACAAAAATGTCCCGAAAATTTGAATCAATGCAAACAAACCATAAAAAACCAAATCTCTAGATCTGGAGTGGGCAGGCCTCTCCATGATACTCCCTCTGATTCATAATATAAGTAGTTATAGGATTCAAGAGGTTTATCAAAATATAAGTAGTTTTAAGACTTCAATGCACATTTATATCAGTTTTTTCCTAGTCTACCCCTCTTTAATTGTTATGGTTAATGACATCTTTTCTCATGTTTATATATCTTAGATGATTTATTGCATGAGAGACAAGGATAATAGTGTCATTTGGTACATTAACTAACCCCTCCTTAATTCTTATGCCCAAGTCTAAAACTACTTATATTATGAATTAGAGGGAGTACAATCCTGGGAGTGTGGGAGGTGCTTTGCATTGCTGAAATTACTTTGGTAGCAGCATGTGATTGCAGCTGCCATTGGTTTACTGGAGTGCAGGGTTGGTCTTGCAAGGACTGTTATCTGCACGGCTTCTGGAGTCCAAAGCTTAATGAGATTCCAGTTTGTGAGTTTTTCCTTTTCGAGGGAAGTTTGTGAGTTTTTTGGTCATGTAAAATAGTAGTAATGAACATCGAAGGATAGTAGTATCAATGATTTTCTCCGGATGATTCGTAACGCGGCACGATTAGCAATTCCCTTAATTCTTTATTTGTGGATCGAAAAGTTATGGTCAGAGCTGCTGTGTTACTGATCATTGTTCTCTGTTCTTAGTTCCAGAACTGTATACTTCTGCAGTTATGCTGTTGTTTCAATATCCAAATTGTTCGGTGCTTTGTTTAGCTCCAGAATTGTATACTTGTGCACTAGTTCTGCAAATTGCGTTGTTAGATATTAGAGTTTTCATTGATTGTCTTTCCCCGTTTTAGTTGTGATCACAACTGCTACAGAGGCAAGATAATTACATCAAAAGCAGGCATTTTAGCAAAGCTTATCTCAGACATCGCATGGAAGCAAAGCGCCTTACAATAATTATGTTCACTTCACAGTTCAGCGAGGCTACGTTAAGATGCACACATCACAGTTCAACAGAACACTAGCTTCTGTACACAGTTGAGAACATAAGTACACAATTACTCCTCGCTGTATATTACAACGACAGTTCAAAATCATACGAGGAAGTCTTCTAGGAAGTAGGAACTATTTCTTGTTTAGCCAAGATCAGGGACGATAAAGAAGTCCTCATCGTCGGGGATCTCGACCCGGGCCTTCTTGGTCTGGCGCACGCCGCCGCCGCCGGCGGTGCCTTTGTTGCTCGGCCTGTAGTAGTAGTCGGCGTCGTGCGCCGCCTGCGAGGCGAAGAGCTCGGGGACCTCCGCCGCCGTCCTGCCGGCCTTGGGCGCCTGGTACTGGAACAGCTCCATGTCGGCGGCGAACCACTCCAGCTCCTTGAACCCGAGAGGCGAATCCTTGTGCAGCTGCAGATGCGAGCAGATGTATGCATGTATACCATGAGATATGAGACTCCAAGATGTTGGACATCGGTGGTGAGAGTGGTTTGGTCTAGGTCGTTACCTTGTCGCTGGACTCGTAGTCGGAGAACTGCAGGAGCTCGTCGACGGCCCAGCCCTGCGGCAGGAACTGCGGCGGCGAGGCCACCTGCTGGGCGGCGGCGGCGGGCTGGGCCGGCGGGTGGCGCTCGCAGGTGGCCTTGGGCGGGGCGTGGTGGTCGGCGTCGTGGCTGGTGGTGTTGTCGGCGCCGCCGCAGGTGGAGACGGGGCCGAACCCGACGCGGATGCCGGTGGCGAGGTAGCGCTGGTGGTTCCCAGATAGCGTGCCGGGGACGTGGATGGGCTCGTCGCAGTCCCGGCAGAAGAGCGCCCTGTCCTCCACGCAGAAGATGAAGGCCGCCTTCTCCTGCACGCGCGCACAATACAGACACACAGCAGCAGAAGCAGCTCAGCACGTAGCACACACACCGGAACAGCACATGCGTAGCTCGCGTGAGCACGGAGACAGATCTAGCGTACCTGGCAGACGTCGCAGCGCGGGAGCTTGGCGTCGAGCGCGTCGAGGGGGAGCCTCTGGTGCTTGCTGGCGAGCTTGTTGGCGGCGTGGATCTCGACGTCGCAGCGCGCGCACAGCGCCGCCTCGTCGGCGCAGCACACCACCGTCGCCGCCGCGATCCCGCACGAGTCGCACTGGATCTTCATACACACACACTCTCACGCTAAGCTAGCTCTACGCTGGGCAGGGCCTGAGAAGATAAGGCTTCGATCGGCTAGCTGCGAAGAGAAGTGAAAGAACGGAAGGTGGGAGAAGGATCCAGGAGGCGGGGGGAGCGAGTGGTGCATATAAACCCGGGACAGCGAGCAGCCCAGCACGCAACGGCACGCTGGCACTCAGTGAGCGCTGCGCGAAGCGAAGCTTGTGGTGGACGGGTGGTCGGCGAGACTTGTGGACACGGGCGCTTCTCCTCTCCCCGTCTGCACCACGCACGGGCCAAGGTTTTGATTTGATGTGATATTTTCATCTGCTGCTCCGCTGACTCGGCGGATGCGCTGCATGCGGAACTTCATTAAAAAGATCTAGGACCGACTTGTGGTCGTAGCAGCAGCAGCCTGCCTCTACTCGTGAATGATGCGGGAAGATTTAGACAGTACAAGGTCCCGTGCAAGTGACCTTGGACACTGTAGATCATAGCGTAACACTGTTATTAGCTTTGATCTTATTGAACTTTTAAGAATCAGTGCTTTTTAAGAAAAACAGCATCTCGAGTTTAAAGGGTGCATGGCTTGATCTTCTGTTCTATAGATTAGCCGCGAGGTGTGCATGTGCGTAGATTATTAGTCTAATGAAATGAAATTAATTCTTGCTTGTTTTTTAAAAAGGAGTTTATCTGCTTCGTAGGTGACGGTTTTGCTTGAAACACGGTTGATTTTTCCAGCCTGTTCTTCCTTTCGTCACCATCACGTCTTCCCAATCCAAATTCATCTCCGTCGGTATCATCTGTGTCGTCATCGTCTCCAGCTCCTCATATTCCGCAACTGTTGAGTTTGTGTCGAATATGTGTACGAGTGGGTTACGAGTTAGACTAGAGAAAGCGTAGTATTATATTAAGATACTACGGAGAGTTCTAATAGGATACGAATAGAGTTAGAATTGGACTCATGTTCCTGGTCTCCTATATAAGGGGGAGGGGGGACACCACACAATGTAATCAAGCCAATACAAAGAGATCAAGGCAAGAGGAGGAGCACCCGCAGTCAAGCCCCGTGGATGTAGGCCTCGTGGCCGAACCACGTTAAAAACATCGTGTCTCTCATTGCCAATTCTTTGGTGTCCTCGGTTTAGATCTATGCTTCCGCGTGTGGCCTCATGATTTCGCAACAAGCGGTATCAGAGCGTGAGGTTCAAGTAGATCTTGAGGCGGTGCAGAGGAATCCGGCGGTACAAGACGGAGGATGGCAACGCGTGTACAAGGCAGGTGGAGCTAGGGAGCGGGTCATGAAAATTCGCTTCAAAAAGGGCGCCGGTATTTTTCACAATTTTTTGAAAAATTTGGCGCGAGCTGGAGCGAGGAAAAGGAAAAAAGAAAAAAAGGAACGCGGCGACGGCCACGGGAGCCGTGGCCGGCCGGCCGGCCACGGCTCGCCACCGTGCGCAGTGGCCTTGGGGCGGCTTGGCGAGCCGGCCCAGGCGGCCGAGCGAGCCGGCGGCCCAAGCTGCCTCCGGCGGGGCCCAACGGCGGGAGCCGGCCCACGGCGAGGGCGGTGGCCCGGGGGAGGCGGCGGGGCGCGGCCTGGTGCGGCCCGTGGCGCCGGTGGCCCAGGTTGGGCGGGGCGCCAGCCCAGGCGGCCGAGGCCAGCCCAGCCGCGGGCGCCGCGGCCCAGGCGACGGCAGGCCGGCCCAGCGGGGAGCAGGAGGCCTAGGCGGGCGCGGCGCTGGCCCAGTCGCGGGGCAGCTGGCCCAGGCGGCGTGCGCCGGCCCAGGAGGGGGTCCAACGGGGCCCAGGAGCGGCCCAGGTGGGGCTGGAGGGGCTTGGGAGGCCCAGGAGGGGTCCGGGAAGGGCCCAGAACGTGTGGGGGCGGCCCAGGAGGAGTTGGGGAGGTCCATGATGCGATTTTTTGGGGTTTTCTCAGCCAAATTTCGTTGTAGAATCCGAATTCTGCTCAAATTTGGGTTAGTTTCCCAAATTTGGAGGGAGAGGGACTCGGAGTATGAGTCCAGCTTGGATTTGAGGGTCCAAGGACTGCTATATAATAAGCAGGGGTTGGGGGGAGGCTTCAACAGACGAGATCTCAGGAGTTGAGCATATAGGCAACCTGGAGAACACGCGATCCGGAGGAGAAGAGTATTCGGTGGTCCAGAGGTGAGGCATAGGACTCGGCATCAATTGTGGACAAATTGATGGAGGAAAAAGCAACATGGTTAGAAGAATGTGTGGGCTGGCTACCCAGGAGATCTTCAACCAGGACTGCGGAGGCTCGATACGGGAATTGTGACGAGGCGTGTGACTGAAGGCACACGGCAGGTAAGATGGTCTAGAAAGACTATCTACGGAAAGATGAGGCAATTGTGAATTTGACTCAGTGAGATGATTCAGGATATGACTGTAAAATTTCTTCAGAATAAAGAAGGAAGTACAGTTGCAGGTGGAGTCATGGTGGAGTTAGGGAGTAGCAATGGAGTCTCATCGGTGGTTCAGGATATGAGCTGCAAAGGTGAATCTCAAGTCCAAGGTGCACGGAGGTTCGAACAAGACATCTTCAGGGTGGTGAAGGACATATTCGCCAATGTGGAGTTTGTTGAGTTTGTGTCAAATATGTATACGAGTGGGTTACGAGTTGGACTAGAGAAAGCGTAATATTGTATTAGGATACTATGGGGAGTCCTAGTAAGATACGAATAGAGTTAGAATTGGACTCATGTATCCTGGCCTCCTATATAAGGGGGGACATCACACAATGTAACCAAGTCAATACAAAGAGATCAAGGCAAGGGGAGGAGCGCCCACAGTCAAGCCCGTGGATATAAGCCTCGTGGCCGAACCACGTTAAAAACATCGTGTCTCTCATTGCCAATTTTTCGGTGTCCTCGGATTAGATCTATGCTTCCGCGTGTGGCCTCGTGATTTCGCAATAGCAGCCATTACCACGGATCAAGTCTTTCCTCTAAACCTTCCAGTTCTGGTGAACCCTCCATCCTAATCACTCCTAACAATAATCTCTAACCACTCCGACGAGATCTCCTCTCTCGATTCTACCGTCGTTGCGGTCATAGTTCCTACGTCACCGAAGTGGTTAGGGATTTTGGCAAGCTTATGAGGTTAAAAATGGCAATCAACTGTAACAAGGACGAAAAGCAGTTGTTATAGCAACTATGTTTTTTAAAGATATTTTCTGTTGCCCTATGTCTTCCTCTTGTTTGTTGTGAGCGCAACCATGTTCCCATGTCTACTCAACAATCTTGAGATGATACTGTAGACTGCTGCTGAAAAGTCATAGGCCACAGCTTTGCGTTTGTTTGCTTATGCCGCAATTGGGTAGATGAAGCACCGTTATCACCAAAGGTTCGACTCTTTCCTCGAAGAAAAAAAGGTTCATAAGCACATCAGCAGACAGGCTGCTTTCAGCTTGTGGATGCATTTCCTCCTCGATATGTTAATTCGGTAATAGTAACGGCCGCAACCGTGCCACACCATCACCGTGCTTATTATTTTTGCTGGCGAGGCACCGCGACCGTAAACTCTCTTATCTGCAGAGCACGATGACACGGTGAATTAGAGTTTACGGTGGCCACAGATAAAAAAAAACAACAGGTCTTCACAGTCCTGTCTTTCGCGGTTCGATTCTCTCTTCGTGTGCCTTTTGTTTATGGGGACTGCACCGGCTCATCTTGCAGTTCAGACTTCAGAATCTGCAACCGGGCAGTGCGATGCAAACCACTCGTGCTTCCCCCGTTCTCCACAGCGAGAAACACCATCACCTCAGCGGTTGACAAGCACCGATCAGTAAAAAAATTACAGTAATAATCAAGAAGCAACACCAGCCACACGTACACCGCTGTCAGGAGCCTGCAATTACGCCCGGATCTGCCGACCGCTGAGAGCCCCTGTGCTCCACCACAGTGACCAGTTAGTTGTTCATCACATGGATCTGAACAGCGGCTGCCTGCCTCTGCGGCCAATGGTTCCATCCGGACTGGCAGCTCGGGCCTTATGGCTGGCGCTGAATGGCAGGTCAGTGTCCTCTCTGCCATGCATTGATGAACAGAGGTTGACATGGAGAGGCTAGTTGCAAGGTTTTTCTTTTTCTCTTTTGCAATTTGCAATGCATGTCGGGCAACTAGTATTTTGCATGGATAAGAAAAGCCATGTAAAGTGCTTTGCATTTGATATTGTGTGCAGCTGAATTTGATGTTTCTGACGTGGGAGGAAATGGAATGTCGAGTCTCCTTTTGTTGCCTGCCTGATCGATGGCCTGTCGGGCCCCAGAAATAATGGATGTATATAGATTGGGTGAAATATATGGATGAAAAAGTGTGCAATGGGAGAACAACAGCATAATTCGACTGTTGCTACTTTACATACGGATGGGCATGCTGCTGAAAAAAATACAGAGAAAATGTTACGTTTTATGTTTCAAAAAAGAGAGCGGAGAAAATGTTGCGTGTTACTCTGCGAAAGTTTTGCACGGTTGCTGACATGCTGCTGCGACTTGAAAGCACTTACTGCAGGATCCATTGCTCATTTCTTTATCGTTTCTGAAGTTTCTTAGACATGATTATGCGTCCTGTTGATCTAAATGGTCTGCGCTTTCTTACGTGATAAACAGGATATGCATATCGACCTTATCTTGAAAAACGAATATCTGCACGGCTAGACCCATAATGACAGGACTCCAACAAAAAAGAACAGAAAATGTACTAAAATTTGGGTGTTGGGCTGAAAGATGAAGAAGACCTTATGAGCGAAATCTCAATTGCAGCCAGGCAGGTCCATGTTAGTTGACACGTGGCTATAGCTTATATTGGGACGTCCTATGCTTCGCCTGAATCATAATAGTTCGGCTGTTTGGAGGCCGGCCCACTTCTTTCTTCGTATTTTCCAAAAGTTAGAAGAACATTTAAAATTGTACTAGAGACCTTGCCACACCGGAATAATTAGCTTGCCCTTGAGTTTTCCCCTAGGATTTCGCTGGGTTTCTGTGCTCTCGCAGGATCCGTTGTTTCCAATGTGAGAAGTATCTTTTGTGTCTCTGATCTGATCTCCGGTTCAACTTCTAGGGTTGATAAAGGGGTGAGCTGGTCTCGCAACCCGGGCTCTTGTTCTAGGTTTTCGCTCGATGACGGTAGATTGATTCCTTCGTATACGTTGTGATGGCGGAATCGAGTGATGGGGGATCGGGAACGAAGAAGGCAAAGGAGCTTGACGAGTTGTTGTAGAATCTTGATTTGCAGGACAACGAGTTGGATGATGTGCTCTTGGAGGAAGGTATCAAGGATTTGAAGGAGGGGACGGATTGGATAGCAGTGGCTAGGGTCGATTCCCCTAATTAGTTCAAGAGGACAACCTTCTTTGCAAACATGAGGATCTCTTGGGGCCTCGCGCAAGATGTGGATTTTCAAGTGCACAGTGAGAATTTGTTCGTCCTTCAGTTTTTCTACTTAGGTGCTTGGAAGAGGGTTACGGAAGAAGGACCGTGGATGTTTCAGGGTTCGGCAATTATCTTGAAGACATATGATGGTTTCGTGAACCCTACGGATGTGAGCCTAGATCGGCTAGCTGTGTGGGTGCAGATCTATGGTGTGTTGGCTGCTTTTCACAAGGACAGTGTGATCCGGCAGATGGCTGGTCGAGTAGGTTAAGTTCTTCAGGTGGAGTTGGCACTGGGAGGGTGTAATGTGGAGAACTTCATCCATGTGCAGGGTAAAGATTGATGTAATGAAGCCTCTCCAAAGGATTGTGGCGGTGGCTTCTAGGGGAGGTATATGATACACTTTCAGTTTGATTTATGAGTGAATTCCTCGTTTTTGTGTTGTTTGCGGGTTGCTAGGGCACTCGGAGTTGGAGTGTGGCAAAGGGAAGCATGATCCTAAAGATTTTAAATACGGTGGTTGGTTGATCGCTGGAGGTAGTGGTTGGGGTTGGGGAAGAGGAGCCATTCCAGTAGGCTATGGAACATCAAGCGGGGGCAGGCAGGGTGGGTGGAGCAGCAGCTCGGGATATGGCAAAGGTGGGGAGTTTCGCAATGGTCCCCGGAAGAGGAGACGAACCCCGATGATCAAGAGGATGATGATCTGCGAGATACTACTATTACTCCTAGCAAGCATACTGAGTTTTAGAAGATAGGAGTCCAGGAACATGTAAACGCTTGGCTCTTGAATAAAAGGTGGAGGAAGCATAGGGTGGTGGTATTCCAATTGAGTTAGAACTACCGCGTGTTAATAATCTAGTGGATCAGTTTGACCAGCATCAAGAGAGGCATAGTGCAAAAGAGAAGACTACATGGGTACTGAAGTGGCAGAAGAAGGAAGATGAGACAAACTCATGCTCAAACATGACGGGATCGACGGGCTCCTCCAAGGGGTACCCCAGGAGCAATGAAAACTTTGAGTTGGAATTGTCGCGGGATTGGCAACCCACGACAGTTGATGAGCTCCAAGAGCTCGTTCGGGATTATAAGCCGAAGGTTCTTCGTGTAATGGACACGCAAATTGCAAAGGTCCGGGTAGAAGGTTTAAGATTTATGCTTGGTTTTGATAACTGCTTTGTGGTGGATAGCTCAGGGCGAAGTGGAGGTTTGGCTATGTTCTGGAACAACACTCTTTGGTTGCGTGTCTTGAAGTTCTCTAAGTACCACATTGACACGGAAGTTAGGGAGGAGGATAGGGAGCCGTGGTGATTATCTTGCTGGCATGGGGAGGCGAATAGGAGCCCGTGGCACCTAACATGGGACATGATGAAGTTTTTCAGGAAAATACATACTTGCCGTGGATGTGCATAGGGGACTTTAATGAAGTTCTCAGACAGGAGGAGCAGATGGGCCCCAATGAGAGTGATTGGAACCAGATATTGGCTTTCAGAGATACATGTGGATATCTATGGTCTTTGTGACATCGAGTATATTGGTTTGGATTGGACATACGAGAGGAAAATCAACCAGGAAAGTTATTGTCCGGTTCGCCTTGATAGAGCTCTTGCATCAAGAGACTAGTGTCGCACATTCCCGTTAGCTACGGTGTGAATTTATGGCTGCACAATCCAATCACTTGCTGATATTATTGTACAACGAGCAGGAGACCTCCAACAGGTGCATCACGGTTGAGTGTCCGTTTCAATACGAGGTCATGTGGGTGTCACATAACGAGTTCAACATGTCGACATATGGTATAGGGGGGTACTCGTACAGCACGTACTTATACGGTAGCGGGGCAGAAACTCAGGTCAGTTTGGTACTTCGACAACGATTTACCCAGGTTCAGGCCCCTGAGTTGGGTATAGCCCTACGTCCTGCTTTGATTGGATTGATATGCGGTATGGAATACTGATGATTACAATAGGAACTCGGCAAGTTGGGAACTCGACAAGATCTGGCTTACCGAGAGAACTCAACGGGTAGGGAACCCAGCGAGATCGATTTTGGGGCTCAAGGACCTTAGAGGTGGCTAGTCGACTAAGGCTATGAGATCAAGTATTGCTTCAGGCTCTCCGATCTAATTCAACTTGTGCCCTCTTGGAGGGGTTTGTGCCCTTTATATAGGCAGAATAGGGCGGTAACCCTTGTTGTGAGTCCTCGTAGTACACGAGTCGGATTCCTTCTTAATGCCATGTCCTGAGTCCCCGTAGTACACGAGTTGGACTCCTTCCATATGACGTGTCGAGAGTTGTTCTCCGATCCCGATTAGTACTCATCGACTTGAGGCCTACGCTTCTTCCTAATCGGGCCTTTGGGCCACATCTTCTCACCGAGGCTCAGTAGGGAACTTCACGGGCCTTTATACAGTGGTAGCACTACCTATCATCACAACAACTTCCTTGAGTAGATGTGGAGATGTGGCACAAAGGGTGTCCCAGTAGATGATGTTCACTCTAAATTGGTACTATGGCGGGATCGCTAGCCGGGTGGGGCACATCGACTTTTGGCGGGGTCCGGAAAGAATTGTGCAAACTTTGTAAGAAGCTAGGGTCGTTAAGAGCCAAGCCGTCTAGAGCTGGTCCGATGAGGGAAGAACGGGAGGTTGAGGATCGAATGGTGAAGCTGAATATGCAGGAAGAGGTGATGTGGTGGCAGCATTCGTGAATCCGATGACTGGCTGAGGGAGAAAAGTGCAACATCATTTTTCCATCAGAAAGATAGTATGCGCAAAAGGAAGAACAATATTTCAAAGCTTGCACGGCCAGATAGGTCGATGACGTAGAATTTTTTGGAGTTGAAGTTGCTGACCATGGCTTTCTATCAAAATCTTTATGCATCGAAATGAACAATATGTATGGAAGAGGTATTATCCCAGGTACCTTGTAAGGTCACTAATGATATGAATGCTATTCTATTAGCTCCTTTTGATGTAGCAGAAATGAAGCAGGCTCTTTCAGATGTTTTCAACAAAGGTGCCGGGGCTGGATGGCTCGCTGACACGTTTTTATCAATGCCATTGGGATTTATGTAGTATCAATGCCATTGGGATTTATGTAGTAAGGAGGTTATCAGTGCAATGCTGCCAATTTTTAACGGAGTTGATTCACTCGAAGACATAAACAAGATGTTCATTGTTCTTATTCCTAAAGTGCCTAGTCCGTGTTCTTTTGGGTCAATATAAGCCGATCAGTTTGCGCAATGTGATCTTTAAGATCATTTCGAAGGTCCATGGCAATCGGCTGAAGAAAATATTGCCCGAAATAATCTCTTAAGAGTAGTCAGCCTTTGTTCCCGGTAGGTTAATCACCGACAATATTATTATGGCGTTCGAGTGTCTGCATTTTATGAAACAAAAGAAGAGCAAACATAACAATCATTGTGCCTTGAAACTTGATATAATGAAAGCATATGATAGAGTTGAGTGGGAGTATTTGAGGAGGATCATGCTGAAGCTCGGTTTTAGCCCACTTTGGGTTCGGAAAGTGATGGACTGTGTCACAATTGTGACTTTCTTTGTGTTGGTTAATGCTGAGAGGCTAGAAGAGTTCAAACTAGCACGAGGCTTACGTCAAGGGGACCCTATGTCACCATATCTTGCTGCGGAATGTGTGTCTTGCTTATGGAAGAGCAGAGATAATGTAGCTGACCTACAGGGCATAATGGTTGCACCATTGGCTCCTTCAGTCAATCACCTTTTGTTCACTAATGATAGTCTCTTGTTTTTTAAGGCGAGTAGTTAGGGCTGAGCAAGTCTAGGACCTTCTTCGACGTTATTATGATGCATCGGGGAGGCTGATAAATTTGTCCCAGTCATCAATTTTCTTCAGCAAGGGTGGTCCAAGTGTTGTCCAAAGCAGATAAAGGTATTGATCGATGTTCCTAATGAATCTTTAAGTGAGAGATACGTTGAGCTTCCGTCCGATGTCGGGAGATCAGCGAATGGGGCTTTTAAATATTTGAAGGATCATGTGGGGGAACGGGGTGCAAGGTTGGATGGAGAAAACATTATCGGCTAGGGGTAAGGAAGTGCTGATCAAATCACTTGGCACGTTCCAAGCTGCCAAGAGGAGTGTGTACACATATTGATTTTCTTTTGAGGAAGTTCTGGAGGGTTACCAAGATACCAAGAATGGTGAGAGGAAGACAACCTAGGTGTCGTGGGATACGATGACCATGCCTAAATATATGGGGGGTCTCGGCCTTAGGAATATTGAGATCTTCAACCTTGCTTTGTTATCCCGGCAAGCATGGAGGGTGCTTCAAGATCCCAAATCTCTCGGTGCTAGGATCCTTAAAGCATCTTACTTCCCTCACACGAGCATTCTGGAGGTTGAACTTGGGAGTTGACGATCGAAGGTTTGGAGGGCAATTGTTGACGGGTGCGATACATGTGCTTAGCTAGAGCTTAATCGGACGCGTTGGCAATGGGGAATCAAAGAATATGTGGAGCCACAACTGGCTTCCGAGAGATCATATGCTTGAGGCCGGTCATGTCTATGTGATAAAGAATATCCCTATCAGTACTATACGTCAAGCGGATTTTTGGCATGTCACTGTGAGAAGAAGGGATTGTTTATGTTCGAGGCGCTTACCATATGTTGATTGAAACAAAGATCTAACATGAAGCTTGGCTAGAGACTAGGGCAAGCAGCTCAGAAACATCTTCTAAGAGGAAACAATCAACAAGCTTGTGGAAAACTAAAGTTCTTAGTAAAATTATGGTTTTTCCATGGCGGTTGGCCTCTGCCTCTCTTCCCACAACGGATTTGCTTTGCCACAGGAACATGGTGCAGGAGAAGACTTGCTCTATTTGTCAATTGGCACTACTCATGGAGGCATTGGCTATTGGATTGTACGATGGCACGCTGCACATCGGCTCTATTGGATGAAGAGCCGATTGAGCATGTCACTGCTAATGAGATGATGGATGCTCGACAATGGTTATTTTTTATGAAGGATACTCTCAACCATGGTGATTTTGTTAAATTTTTGGTCACACTCTAGGCAATCTGGAAAGCGAGACGAAGGCAAATTCATGCAGATGAGTACCAAAGTCCACTTTCAACTTATGCTTTCATTCAGAAGTTCCTATCCGACTTGGACCTGGTGGCACTCAGGACGCCTGTTCCGATGCCTCACCCGATGATTCATAGGTAAAAACACTGGGTTGCTCATGCATCACGATCAGTTAAGATAAATGTTGACGAAGCAGTGGCTCGCTCGGGGCTAGGAGGAGCTGTAAGTGTTGTTTGTAGGGAGGAAACTGTTGAAATAATTAGCAATTTTCGAATTAATCTAATCCAGAAAAGTATCATGACACATGCGCAAATGATATAAACCAACTCAGGCGAACTAGACATGCAACTCGAAACTAAACAACAGACTAGCATGTCTATCTCACTTGCATGAAAAGCAAAACAGAACAACAGAAGGCTTAGGAGCACATACGTGGGTATAGCAGCAGCGAACGATTCAGTGTTGGCGTCAGTAGCCATGGCGATGAAGTCCTCGTAGTCGAAGCAGTCGCCCGACGACGAGGAAGCAGTCGAGGTAGCCGTGTAGTTGTCGATCGTAGCCGAAGTAGTCGTCCGACGGTGAGGAAGCAGCGAGCAGTCGCGCCGAGACGCTCCCCAAAAACCTTATCGCCCCTCACCCGGTACAGGTTCTCGAGAGGCGGGGTTCCGGAGGCCTGCTCTCCCGTGCAGCCGTGTATGCGGTCGCCGGGATGGGAAAACCTGAAAACAGCGGCAGCAAAAGGAACGGAGACGGCGGCGGTGGAAAGCGTGCACGAGGAGGCAGATGCAATCTAAGCACGACGGCTAGGGTTGCTGCTCCTCCTCTTATAGCCGCTCGGGAGACGTGGGACACACGACTCCACGTTCGAGTCGGTAACAGTCCCACAATCGGATAAGCACGGGTAACGCGTCCGTTAACAACTCGTGCAAAAACTCTGTCCCGAGTGGCAAAAAATTCACGCACAGATTTAGCTCGGCTCGATCACGAAACACGACGCGCGCGCGACGTGGCGTGGCGAGGCGGGCGGCGGAGGAGGAGTGCGCGTGAATTAGTCCTCTTCTCAAGTCTCAAGGAGGTGGGCAACACAACTCCTTATAAGTTGGTCTCCCTCCACCTCCACTAGCAATATAGGACTAAACTTCCACTCATGCCATCCAACCAAATGGGCCTTTGAGATTTTCCAGGAATTAATTGGAACATGGGCTTTAGGCCCATTAATTCTAACAATCCCCCACCAGATCTCGGAGGCACATTTGATTGCCTTTTGTTCCAATACACTGCTTTGATATACCAGTGTTTTCAGTGGAGACCGAATAACGTTGAACATCCACCTAGAACATAAAGATACGCTTGCTCACAACTGAACAATGGACTATGCCTTGAATTGTCAGTTTTGCGTGAACAAGTTTCACCTAATGTCCTACCAGTACTAGGCTGTCGTAGGCTATCCCGCGGATGGAGCATATAAGTCTCACTCCTGGCCTATTCATGAGCTTGCTAGAGATCACCCTCATCTCATAGACTGTGACCAGCAGTCAGGCTCACATAGGTGCGTTCTTTTTAAGACCGCTCTGTAGGACAGCTTCTTGCTTGTAAAAGCCACAGAACACATTAAGACAAAGTCAACCTGCCATACAGATTGTGAGAGTGTTGCATCTTCAGTGGAGTGGGTTAGTAGGTCACTCTCCTCCAGTTAACCAATAGCTTGTTTTTCCAGGTCCTAATTCACAGGATCTCCGATCACATAGGTTGGGTTCCCACCATGGTAACTCACGTGGGTCTCATACCCATCTCCCTAGATGCAGTGTCTATCACATTTCTTGATAGCCCTTTTGTAAAAGGATCTGCCAGATTCTTAGCTGTTTGGACATAATCCAAAGCTATCACTCCGGAGTTTCTTAATTTCCTGACAGATTTCAATCTTCTCTTCACATGTCTGGAAGACTTCGTGTTATCCTTTGAACTGCTCACTTTAACAATCACGGTTTGATTATCACAGTTCATAAGAATAGCCGGTATTGGTTTTTCAACCACCGGTAAGTCCATTAGGAGCTCACGAAGCCATTCTGCTTCGACAGTGGCTGTATCCAGTGCTGTGAGTTCTGCTTCCATTGTTGACCTCGTTAAGATGGTCTGCTTGCAAGACTTCCACGAAACAGCGCCACCTCCATGAGTGAACACATATCCACTCGTGGCCTTAATCTCATCAGCATCGGAAATCCAATTTGAATCACTATATCCCTCCAGTACCCTTGGATACCCGGTATAGTGAAGACCATAGCTCACAGTGCCTTTTAGATAGCGCATTACTCTCTCAAGAGCACGCCAATGATCATCTCCCGGATTGGAAACAAAACGACTCAGTTTGCTCACAGCAAACGAGATGTCAGGTCTGGTTGCGCTAGCTAAGTACATAAGTGAACCAATAATTTGAGAGTATCTCAGCTGATCTCTAGTTATTCTTCGGTTCTTACGAAGGATCACACTAGGATCATAAGGTGTTGGAGAAGGTTTGCAATCTGAATAGCCGAAACGATTCAGAACCTTTTCCACATAGTGGGATTGCAGCAATGTAATTCCACCATCATCATCTCTCAACAGCTTGATGTTCAAGATAACATTAGCTACTCCAAGATCTTTCATCTCAAAACTCTGAGATAAGAAGGTCTTAACCTCCTCAATCACCTTGAGGTTGGTTCCGAAAATCAGTATGTCGTCGACATACAAGCACAGAATAACTCCTTCGCCCCCACCATAGCGATAGTACACACATTTGTCAGCTTCATTAACAACGAACCCAGCAGACGTTAAAGTCCTGTCGAACTTCTCATGCTATTGCTTGGGTGCTTGTTTCAGGCCATACAAAGATTTTAATAGCTTGCACACTTTTCCATTTTGACCATCTACTACGAATCCATCTGGCTGTTCCATATAAATTTCCTCGTCCAACTCTCCATTTAGGAAAGCCGTCTTAACGTCCATTTGATGAACGAGAAGACCGTGTGAGGCAGCCAGTGAAAGTAGTACTCTAATGGTGGTCAGTCTGGCCACAGGTGAGTAAGTATCAAAGAAATCTTCGCCTTCCTTTTGGGTATAACCCTTGGCCACAAGCCGTGCCTTGTACTTTTCAATTGTACCATCAGGCCTAAGCTTTTTATTGAACACCCACTTGCATCCTACAGGTTTACAACCATAAGGACGATCAGTGATCTCCCATGTCCCATTAGCCATGATGGAATCCATCTCGCTACGGACTGCTTCCTTCCAGTAGTCTGCATCAGGAGATGCATAAGCTTCTGAAATCGTATTGGGAGTGTCATCCACAAGATATACAATGAAATCATCACCAAAAGACTTTGAAGTCCTTTGTCTCTTACTCCTTGTAGGAGCTTCATTGTCTATCTTCTCATAGTTTTCGTCATGTGTATGTTCAAGATATTCCATTGGAATGGAAGGTGCTGGAGTTAACTCATATTCCTGACTAGAAGTGCTAGACATATCTCTCATAGGAAAAATATCCTCAAAGAATGTGGCATCTCTAGACTCCATGATGGTACCGACTCTCATGTTAGGTACTTCAGATTTTACTACTAGAAATCTATAACCGATGCCATGATGAACATAGCCCAGAAAGACACAATCAACGGTTTTAGGTCCAAGCTTACGCTTCTTGGTTATTGGCACATTTACTTTGGCCAAGCAACCCCAAGTGCGTAGGTAAGAGAGTGTTAATCTTTTCTTTTCCCACTGTTCAAAAGGAGTAATCTCCTTATTCTTTGTAGGAACTCTATTTAGGACATGACAGGAAGTCAAAATCGCCTCCCCCACCATACCTTGGATAAACCCGCAGTGTCTAACATGGCATTAACCAAATCAGTTAGAGTGCGGTTTTTCCTCTCAGCAACCCCATTTGACTGAGGTGAATGGGGAGGCGTCCTCTCATGGATTATACCATGTTCCTCACAGAATAGGTTGAACTCATTCGAAAAGTACTCTCCACCACGATCTGACCGAAGCCTTTTGATTTTTCTTTCAAGTTGAGTTTCAACTTCTGCCTTATAGATTTTAAAGTAGTGTAGAGCCTCATCTTTCGTTTTCAAGAGATATATATAACAAAATCTAGTGGAATCATCAATCAACGTCATGAAATATTTCTTTCCACCTTTAGTCAACACACCATTCATCTCACAAAGGTCTGAATGTATGAGCTCCAATGGTGCCAAGTTTCTTTCCTCCGCTGCCTTATGAGGCTTACGAGGCTGCTTAGCTTGCACACAAGCTTGACACTTAGAGCCTTTGACTGAGGTGAATTTCGGAATTAAATTCAAACTAGCAAGCCGCGTCATACAACCGAAATTAATGTGACAAAGTCGTGAATGCCAAACATCAGTTTCATTAACACTAGAGCAAACATGGTTCACGACCTTATTACAGAAATCTGATAGAGAAAGGCGGAACAGACCTCCGCACTCATAACCTTTACCAATAAAAAGTCCATACTTAGACACGACAACTTTATTGGACTCAAACACCAACTTAAACCCTTCTTTACAGAGAAGGGAACCACTAACGAGATTCTTATTCATCGAAGGGACATGCTGCACGTTCTTCAGCCGCACGATCTTCCCCGAAGTAAACTTCAGATCTACCGTGCCAACACCACGAACAGAAGCATGTGACCCATTCCCCATTAGGACGGTAGAATCCCAAGCGGCTTGGTAAGAAGAGAACAAGGAAATATCAGCACATACATGAATATTAGCACCGGTATCAATCCACCAATCAGTGGACTGACTTACAGAGAGTACAGTAGGTAAATTACCATACCCGGTTGCTCCAGCTTCATTGTTGCTGACAGTCACATTGACAGATTTGGAGTTCTGTCCTTGAGAGCCTTTCTTGCCTTTGCGGTGTTTGCACTGACTAGCCCAGTGACCAACCTCACCGCACACATAGCATGGCTTGTTGTCCTTGTCCTGCTTCTTCTTCTTGAAGTTGGCAGTCTGAGAGGCTTTGAACTTTTCCTTGAACTTGTGGGCATTCTTTTGCACCATGTTGGCGCTGGACTGTCCCTCTGTTCTCTTAGTGTGTGTGTCTTTTGCCCTCGCCTTCTCTTCCACATCCAGAGACCCCACAAGATTTTCAACAGAAATCTCTTGTCTCTGATGTTTCAGTGAAGTGGCAAAGTTCCTCCAAGACTGAGGAAGCTTAGCGATAATGCACCCCGCGACAAACTTGTCGGGTAAAACACACTTGAGAAGTTCGAGCTCCTTGGCAATGCACTGTATCTCATGAGCCTGCTCGACTACAGAACGGTTTTCAACCATCTTGTAATCATGAAATTGCTCCATGGCATACAGTTCGCTGCCAGCATCTGTTGCGCCGAACTTAGCTTCGAGCGCATCCCACAGTTCTTTGGCATCGCGTATGTGTAAGTACGCATCCACCAACTTGTCTCCGATCACGCTTATAACGCCACCCACAAAGAGGACAGTGGCATCCTGGAATGCCTTCTCCTGTTTAGGAGTAAGCCCTTCTGGTTTGCCACTAGCCACCCAGTAGACGTTCATAGCAGTGAGCCACAAGATGGTTTTAGTCTGCCATCTCTTAAAATGCACACCCGTGAACGGGTTTGGTTTCAGTGACGCGGCAAAACCAGCAGTCGAAAATTGCCTAAACAAATAAGGTTTTTGGATTGTTGAAATAATTAGCAATTTTCGAATTAATCTAATCCAGAAAAGTATCATGACACATGCGCAAATGATATAAACCAACTCAGGCGAACTAGACATGCAACTCGAAACTAAACAACAGACTAGCATGTCTATCTCACTTGCATGAAAAGCAAAACAGAACCACAGAAGGCTTAGGAGCACATACGTGGGTATAGCAGCAGCGAACGATTCAGTGTTGGCGTCAGTAGCCATGGCGATGAAGTCCTCGTAGTCGAAGCAGTCGCCCGACGACGAGGAAGCAGTCGAGGTAGCCGTGTAGTTGTCGATCGTAGCCGAAGTAGTCGTCCGACGGTGAGGAAGCAGCGAGCAGTCGCGCCGAGACGCTCCCCAAAAACCTTATCGCCCCTCACCCGGTACAGGTTCTCGAGAGGCGGGGTTCCGGAGGCCTGCTCTCCCGTGCAGCCGTGTACGCGGTCGCCGGGATGGGAAAACCTGAAAACAGCGGCAGCAAAAGGAACGGAGACGGCGGCGGTGGAAAGCGTGCACGAGGAGGCAGATGCAATCTAAGCACGACGGTTAGGGTTGCTGCTCCTCCTCTTATAGCCGCTAGGGAGACGTGGGACACACGACTCCACGTTCGAGTCGGTAACAGTCCCACAATCGGATAAGCACGGGTAACGCGTCCGTTAACAACTCGTGCAAAAACTCTGTCCCGAGTGGCAAAAAATTCACGCACAGATTTAGCTCGGCTCGATCACGAAACACGACGCGCGCGCGACGTGGCGGGCGGCGGAGGAGGAGTGCGCGTGAACTAGTCCTCTTCTCAAGCCTCAAGGAGGTGGGCAACACAACTCCTTATAAGTTGGTCTCCCTCCACCTCCACTAGCAATATGGGACTAAACTTCCACTCATGCCATCCAACCAAATGGGCCTTTGAGATTTTCCAGGAATTAATTGGAACATGGGCTTTAGGCCCATTAATTCTAACAGAAACAAGCCTTTTCCTCGGCACATATACGCAGGTGGTGGAGGGCTTGACATAGCCGATATGTCTTAGAGGTGTAGGCGTGTGTTCAAGCGCTCATTCCCGCAGCGGATCTTCATGTTCAAGTGCTAGTTTCTGATTGTTTGGAAGTAATCAATAGTTTGGACAAGCACAACTTGAGTTGCTATGTCTGGCTACTAGCAGAGATTAAGAAAAGGGAAGGACAATTCCAAGAGGTGCCTTTCTGTCACAAGCATAGGAAACAAACTTCAAGGCACATGATCTTGCCAAGGCGCTATGCCCTATGAGTGTTGGGTGTCATGTTTGGTTTGTAACTCCCCCAGATGTTGGTTGTATTCCTATGAACATCTCGCAGGAATAAAGCTCATGGTTACCTAAGAAAACATATTTAAAATTGTACTAGCAAGTAAGGACGGGTAATGTCTGTCGAAAACATTGAATAGCATCACGCAACCATCTATTTTTCTAAAGGAAATAGTATCGAGCAATAAGTTAGTTAACTCACACTTTCTATTTGGTTCTTTTCAGTGATTGGTTGCACCCCACGGCAATACCTTGACAAAACCTGTGACAGTCAACACATTGCTCCATGTTCCAGTGAAACTAGTGGCGCGCAACCGATGAGTGCTTCTTCTATTTGTATACGTGGTGAGGTGAAACGGAGCTTCCAGATGGTTGCATGGGTGAGTTAAGGCAGCTAGGTAGGAATAGAATTCGAAAGGAAATGCTGTAAATGGTAATTAGTTTGATGTCATTAGAAAATTAAATTTAAAATTAAGATATAACTTTTTTTTTCTAAACTCAACTTAGATCTTGAGTTATTAAATTGGATTGAATGGCTAGAATGAATTACGTTAAACCCTAACTCATACCTTATAAGTAGTAATAGATAATAAGTGGCAAAATGTTCTAACATTTTGTGGGATTTTTTTAGTTTTCACATATGGTGTTCATGTAGTCGTAAGTCGTGCTCTACTAGTACGAGACTAAGTGTTCCATTAAGTCATAAGCATTGTTGTACGGAATAAATGCTCCAAGTAGCAAATGTTTTATATAGTTTGATTAAATAGTTCACTGCGTACTAGTCTTTCCTTTTGTCGATCCTGTGCTTTCGTTTAGTACAAATACAACCATATGGTGAAGCAATACCAACAAAAGGCTATTAGAACAATTTAAAAAGTACTATCAAAACAGAATGTAAAATTATCCATCATGTATCGTGTTTTCAGATGCTGTCACTGAGGTACACGATGGATCAAACGGACGTGTGTAGTCGGTTCGAAAGACATTTTCAAAATTTGGCATCCATTTTAAAACCGCTGGTTCAACAGCGTTAGTAGGTTGGCCCAAACAGGGTTACGACGTGGAACTACCTCGTGCGTGATTTACATGAAAAATGAGCTTTATATGATTATGTCATACCTAGCTTCAAGATTGGATACACCTCATAAACAAGTCGTTGATAACAACGATAAGTCAGACTGCCATTAGTAGCTAGCATGTTTATCATATGCTTATACTCAGTTTATGGTTGCTCGATCCATAAAGAACCTAACGAGTAGTCTAGATAGTTAGACCCAGATCTATCTAACAATTCTGCAAACATTTAGAAAGCAGCCCAGATAAACATAGGAAAAAGGTAAAAGCCCATCTCAACGGCTCTTAGTCTAAGAATTCTGCAAACATTTAGAAAGCAGCCCAGATAAACATAGGAAAAAGGTAAAAGCCCATCTCAACGGCTCTTAGTCTAAGCCCAGGTCTGTCTCATCCTTGACTCCTTTGTTGCGCTCTCTTATTAGTATATACTATAACGCGACGGCCTCCGCGCGATCTCAGGCCATCTGCGTTCCGATAACGTCCGTTGCCGATCGGACGGCCGCGGTCGCTCCCGCACCGCCCGGGCCGGCTCGGCCGCTCGTGCTTTGGGCCGCTACTGCGAGGACCAAGATCGGTGGCCTGTGGTTCGCTGGGCTTGTTGTTCGGGAAGGCCGTGGGCTTGTGCGCCGGGGGGCCGCTCGTGCTATGGGTTGGTCGGACGCCATGTGCCGCTCGATAGCGTCCGTTGCCGATCGGACGGCCGCGGTCGTTCCCGCACGGAGGGGGGCGCGCGCGCTGCGGTCCGGCTCGGCGGCCGGCTCGGCCGCTCATGCTTTGCGCCGCTACTGCGAGGACCAAAATCGGTGGCCTGTGGTTCGCTGGGCTTGTTGCTCGGGAAGGCCGTGGGATGTTCTGTGCACGGGCTTGTGCGCTGGGGGGCCGCTCGTGCTATGGGTTGCTATTCGGAGCGGTGGGATCGGTGGCCGTGGTTGTCTGCTCGGTAAGCTACTGGAATAGGTCGATTCACTGTGCTGTTTTCGCTTACGTGTGCTGTGCGGCGGCGGGTTCGTCGAGGTTGCGGTGAACCTGGCTTTGCTGTTGGCTTCACCGGTGCGGTGCCCGATGTGAGGGGACACGGCGTTCGGTCCTGTGGTGACGGTGGGTGCTTGGTGCTGTCTTCTCATGGGTACGTGCGTCGGTCCTATTTGTTCCGGCCGCGCCTCTTGCGTTCTTCGCTTCGCCTGCTCCGTCACGACCATTGCCGGACGCTTGGTTCCCATGGTGTGTGCTTGCTGCCCTTTCGCTTTCCCGTTCGTATATATACGTGCATTCTGCTTTTCCCATCCTCCTTTCTCTTTCGTTCTGTTTAGAGTTCCTTCCCATGGTTGTCCTGTTGGTAAGCCTTTCTTTGCTTGATTTTGATTTGATATGCTCTTTTCGTGTCCCTAGGCATCTATACCGCTTGTCGATTTGTGTTACTGCGGATGATTCCGATGTGCCATTTTTCTTTCTTGTTGTTATTCTTCGTCGGTAATGTCCATGGTAGATAGGTATTTGGTTTGTTTGTATTTGATTTGTTTCTTGCGTTTACTTTCCATTTGCAGTTTATGTTGCCATATAGTTGGTTCTCATCTTGCTCTTTATTATTTCGTTCCATGTAATGACGGTCTCGGTGGTGTCCATCGTGGGTAGACGTAATGGTATTTTTTCTGGTTTTATTGATCTCGATTTGCTTTTCTTGCTGCGTATTTGCTGTGTAATATAAGCGGTTTATATGCTGGTGCAATGCATGCTTCTGATCTGTTCTTCCAATGGCGGTGAGCTCGATTTCTGCCTGTTCAGAAATGGCAGATGATGTGTGATTTTTCCCTCTTCCTATCTATACTAATAGGTCTTCAATTTTTCCATGTATAAGCATGTTCCAGTGTGCTTGTTAGGATATTGATACGTCTTTGTTTTGTTTGTTCTTCTGATTTATCTCTGTCTTTTGTTTGAGTGACAGGTTTGATCGGGTACTTGTGGTTCTTTTGCTAGTGTGGTCCTGGTGCCTTCTGCGACGGTGCGTGGTTCCTTCCTTTTTTTTAGGGCACTAAATTTAGTATGGTACGTAGATATATAGATATGAATATGAATACTGAATATGTGTTCATCTGGTCATTAAATTTACTGCTTCTGCACTGATATTTAATTTCTTCTTTCTTGCAGAACTTTCTGTCTGGACTGAGGCCATTATTAGCTGCATATAATATACGTTCTTGCCGTGTTTCAATCTTTGGATGGCTTGCAATCAGGTTGGTTTCTTGAGCTGTTTCTTTTCATTATTAGATTTAATTTATATTTCGTAAATTACCGTCTATCCTGCTGAATATACCACTCTATGCGGTTGCAATGATTTCTGTTCCCATTGAGTTGTCTCTCATATGCTGCTGCTGTTCGTCTATCCTGTTGAATATAGCATTCTATGCAATTGCAATGATTTCTGTTTCCATTCAGTTGTCTCCGATATACTACTACTCTTCGTTCTTTATATATGTTCATTACATTAACTTGATTGTTTATATTCTGATTGGATTCTTGTCTGTTGTGTGCTCTCCTCATGTTCTATTATTTGTTTTGTATGCCATGTTGTGCTGGTTAAGTGATGGCTAGGGGTCGACGTATTATGCCTTTAGAGGGACCTGGTCCTTCAGCGCCAGGACCTAGCAGGTCGCCTTCAGGTCGAAAACGGACAGCTCCTGCCAATTTACGTTCAGTTTCTGATAGAGTTTCCGATGCATCTTCCATGCTATGCAAGAGAATGAGGATCGGTTGGGTTTCCTCTCTTTTTCTTTCCTTTTCTGTGTTTTGTTGTCTACTGAATAAAATGTATATGCTATTTGAGAGATACAGCTATGTGCGGCGAATACAACTAAATTGTTTTATTTTTTCCCATTAAACCGGTGATTCGTGCGTAGATGATGGTTTCTTTCCGTTCTATGGTGCATCTCATGCTAGAGAAAATCGAAGAGCACGAATTGGTCTAAAGAGGCAGAGACAGTTAGTTGACTCTGGTCTTCCATGTAGTAGTGATGGTCAGCCGGTTTTGCCGTTACCGGATGAATATATGCAGGCCTTGAAAGGTGGCGTGCTTGTCATTTGTTCTGTCTTGCATTTCTATTTGCTTGTTCTGTATTTATTGCTTATTATCGTATTATTTTTGGATATGTTCAGTGACGTACCCTGGCCGGTCTTATCTTGGAGGCCTTGTTATAGATGTAGATATTGTGGCGCTGTGTTCTGGTGGGCTGAACGTGTACATAAAGACTCAAGTTGGTCGAAGAAACGTATTGTGTTTAATCGCTGTTGCAGTGCCGGTAGAGTTCACCTCGACGCATTTGAACCGCCTCCTGAACCACTTGGACAGCTTATGACCTTTAATGGAAATCATTCAACCCGTGTATTTATGGAGCATATATGGCAATATAACTGCCTGTTCAATTTACATCGCTAGGTGCGAAAGTGGATAGATCTATTAATGATAGAAATGGACCTTATGTATTCCGTATATGCGGTCAGGTATATCATAGAATTGGAACGTTAATTCCTGCTAATGGTGAGAACCCTAAATTTGCACAATTATATATCTATGACACTGTCCATGAAATTGAAAATAGAATATGTGCTTTATCGGAAGATGATGATTTTACTGATGCATTAGATAGGCATATTATTAAGCAGCTTATGATTATGTTAGATCAAGTAAACCCTCTTGTGAAACAATTTAGAATTGCCAAGGACCGACTAGAAGACTGTCCTGAACAGCATCTGGCTATAAGGATTCTTGGTCCGGAAAAGAAAAGTGATATGCAGGATAGCTTGCCTACATCTAATGATCTTGCCATGTTGATTGTTGATGACTTTTCAGTTGATGCTTACAAACGTGATATTATAGTGCATGATAGGGATCATGGCCTTCAGTTTGTATCGCATTTGCACCCTTCATTAATGGCACTTCAATATCCATTGCTATTTCCACGTGGTGAGATTGGGTCCCATTTAGGCATTCAATATACTGATGCTCATTTACTGCCAGTTAAAGCACGTAAGATTATTACAATGTTAGACTATTATGCGCATTGTTGTCACTATAGACCTGGACAGTACAACCCATATACATGTTGTGGTAGACTTAGCTTCCAGATTCAGGTCGATTGCTATGCATGCTTAGAAGAAAATCGTATATACTTCATACTACTTAAACAGATGAATTAAGATCTGAGCAATTTCAGAGTATAAGTGATGCTGTAGGCCAGGGCTGTATAGAGGGTGATAAGATAGGCAAGAAAACTGTACTTCCAGGATCATTTACAGGATGTAAAAGATATTATGTGCAACATTATCAAGATGCAATGGCGATTTGTCGTGCCTATGGTGGGCCTGATCTTTTTATTACATTCACTTGCAATCCAAAGAGGCATGAAATCACTGAAGCCCTTTGGTACGAACCAGGGCAGCTCCCGTCAGACCGCCCTGATATTGTTAATAGAGTCTACAAGATGAAACAGGACGAGCTTATTTTAGATATTAAAAGTGGTGTTATTTTTGGCCCTATTATTGCAGGTAGCTTTGCATTCCTCTTGCATCTATTTTTTTCCATTGCTCTGTTCTATCTAAGTTTACACAGCTCAATTCTTTTTCTTTCTGTAGTGTTGCATAGTACCGAATTCCAGAAAAGAGGGTTACCGCACGCACATGCACTTGTCTGGTTAAAAGACAAACATAAAAATGATGTCTTGTCAATGATCGATTCTATGATTAGTGCTGAGATACCTAATGTTCTTACTGATCCATTAGGATATGCATTGATAGAGGAATTTATGATGCATGGGCCTTGTGGCGAATTGAACAGAAAATGTCCTTGCATGAAGAAAAATGTTTGCTCAAAACGATATCCTAAGCCTTTTTAGCATGAAACTACAATTGATGCTCAGGGCTTTCCAATTTATAGAAGTCGTGACAATGCAAATCATATTTATAAAAATGGTGTTAGACTTGACAATAGATCTGTAGTACCATACAATATGTTTCTTCTTAAAAAATTCCAAGCCCATATCAATGTCGAATGGTGTAACACGACCAAGATACTTAAATACCTTTTTAAATATGTCCATAAAGGTAAGGATAGATCGCGTGTTGTCCTTGAAACAGTCAAAGAACGTACAATTGATCAACATAATAGTCCTATGAAAATCAAAGAAGTTGATGAGATCCAAGATTATTTAGATTGTAGACATTTAGTTCCGCATGAAGCGCTATGGCGATTGTTTGAGTTTCCCTTGCATTGTAAAATGCCCAGTGTAGAACGATTGGACATCTATTTACCTGAAATGAACACAGTTACTTACAAAACAGGCACAAATCTACACAATATTGTATCCAATGCAGATTTTTATAAGAAGATAATGCTGACTGAATGGTTTGTTACAAATTAGAAATTTCCTGAGGCCCGTGAATTAACCTACTGTGATTTCCCAACTAATTGGATCTGGGAAAGAACTGATAAATTTTGGAAAAAGAAACATGATCATGGTGATAGAATAGGCCGTATTTATTATGTCCATCCATCGGCTGGTGAGCGTTTCTATTTACGCATGCTCCTTATGGTTGTAAAAGGAACGTGTAGTTTCGTAGATTTACGTACATATAACAGTACTGTCTATGAGACATTTAAAGAGGCGTGCACACCTCGTGGTTTGTTAGGTAATGATAATGAGTGGTATGTTGCTTTCGATGAAGCTGCGTTATGGGCAACTTCATTCCAGCTTAGACACCTCTTTGTTACCATCATTTTGTTTTGCAGTGTAAACGATGAACGTGCATTTTTTGATAAATGTTCACCGTACCTATCTGATGATATTCAGCAAAGATATCGCCTTTTCGTAAATGATCCTGGTTTTATACTACCTACTGGTCAAGTACATGATTTACTGATCGATGAATTGAGCGAGTTATTTTCACGTAACGGTTCTTCAATTACTAATTTCAACCTTCCACAGCAACGCTCTAGGAATTATAATGGACCTTGCAATACACTTATCGAAGATGAACTATCTTATGACTTAGAGGATCTTTTACAGAACTCAATTGCTCTATTATCTAAGCTAAATACGGATCAGCAAAAAGCCTATAACAAAATCGTTAATTGTGTTATGGACAGAGAACATGGCTTGTTTTTCTTGTCAGGTCATGGTGGAACTGGGAAAACTTTCCTTTGGAATGCTATTCTCTGTTACTTGCGATCACAACGAAAAATTGTCCTGGCTGTAGCATCCTCTGGTGTTGCATCTCTTCTCTTACCAGGTGGCAGAACTGCACATTCAAGATTTAAAATTCCAATTGATGTCAGTGAAACAGATTTATGTGACATTAAAAGAGGAACTCATTTAGCTGACCTGATTATTAAATGTTCTCTTATAATTTGGGATGAGGCACCAATGACACATAGATATTGTTTTGAAACACTTGATAGAACTTTACGTGATATTCTAAATCTATCCAATTCTATTGCATCAGAACTTCCATTTGGTGGCATGCCTGTTGTCTTGGGTGGTGATTTCAGGCAGATCTTACCTGTTATTGAAGGTGGTTCACGTTCTGATATTGTCAATGCAACAATAACAAACTCTTATCTTTGGAAATCAATCGATGTTCTAAAATTACACATTAACATGAGGTTATTAAATCCAAGTCTATCTAATATACAACAGCGTGAACTAGATCAATTTAGCCAATGGGTACTAGCTGTTGGTGATGGTACCATAAGCGAAGAAAATAGTGCTGATGGACATTCAACAGATAGAATCAAAATACCCGTAGATCTCCTTGTTCATGCCATGTGACGATAAAATACTTTCAATTATCAATTCTGTGTACACTGATCTTGTCAATAACTATTCTAATGAGCATACCTGAAAAGCCGTGCAATTGTCTGTCCTAATAACGAAACAGTTGATGTCATAAACCTGCTTGTTCTGTCCATAGTGCCTGGTCGTTCAATTGAACATTTAAGTTACGATTCTATCTCAAAAATGAATGATGCCTTAGATGATTTTGATGAATTATATCCTATTGAGTTTTTAAACTCACTTGTTTTTAACAATTTTCCGCATCATAAAATTGTCCTTAAATTGGTTGCCCCATAATGTTACTAAGAAATATCAATCTGAGTATTGGCTTGTGTAATGGAACGAGGTTGATTGTGACTAGATTGGCAAATCGAGTTATTGAGGCCACGATAATGACAGGCTTACATGTTGGTAGTACCGTTTACATTCCCCGGATAACATTAACGACAAAAAACTCAAAGTATCCATTTATTCTTGAAAGGAGGCAATATCCTATAAGACTATGCTATGCAATGAAAATAAATAAGAGCCAGGGACAGACATTAGATTATGTTGGTGTTTATCTAGAAAGACCCGTTTTTTACACACGATCAATTTTATGTTGCAATTTCTAGAGTAACATCACGATCTGGTCTAAAAATTCTTATACATGATGAAAATGATCCATTCACTGATAGTACCTGTAATGTTGTATACTATGAAGTGTTAACTGCAATACAATGATATAATACGTACTATATAATAAAATACCTTTTATATTATCTACCAGTAATATCTATATATTATATATATATATATATATATATATACTATCGTACTATGTGTATGGAGGTTAGTTATGTCATATGCTCCTATCAAATTACTTACAGCTTTATTTTCTCTTGCTTACACTGTCATTACCAGTTTCCTTGCTTATTAATTCTGTCTTCTTTTACAGTCTGAACTGCTTTTCCTATCGGATCTTGATCCAACTCGTAGATGTGTTACTATTTGTGTGCGTGTTTCGCGCATATGGGACTATCACAGAAATGGTAGGCTTGAACACACTGATCTTGTTCTCCTCGATGAAAAGGTATTTTCCCTCTTCTTGTATTTTCTTTTTTTAATGCTTTCTATATAGCATATAAATAACACTATTCTTCCTATTATAGGGAAACAAGATGTGTGCTGAAATAGCAGCAGCTCATGCGCCTAAATACAAAGATCTTCTCCAGGAAGGAAATGTTTATTATTTACGCGATTTTTTTGTCCAGTTAGGAAAGAACATGTTCAAAGCTGTTGATGAAAAGTTCGTCATAAAGATCACACCATGGACAAAATTGAGCAGAAACTGGATGTCTTACCGACCTTCCCCTACTATGCATATTGCCTCATAGCTTTTGAAAAGTTAGCTGATCTTGTTGGTAGGAAGGAGCACTTTATAGGTAAAAATATTTCCTTTTCTTTGTTTATCAGCTGCTTATATACCTGATTCATTTACTGTCTGTACCAATTTCTACACATGTATTTGAACTAGCTGTTCTTGCTGCAGATACTATTGGAATTATTTCAGCAATCTCTGATTTATTAGATGTACGTTTACCGGGACAATCCTCTAATTCCTGCAAAAGAAACCTACAGATCATGGACATAGAGTGAGTTTTAATTCCTCTTAACACCAAAAAATATCAATTGCATTTTTGGATCTTTCACTTACACAAACAAGTGATATTGCTTTCAACTGTGCTCACCATTTTAATCAGCTCTTTTTCATGTCCGTTCACGAATCTTACTCATTATCATGCTATAATTTACGTATGTACTATTTCTTTATTCAATTATCTTGACCTATCAGTGGAAAAACCATGGATGTTGTTCTATGGGGCCGTACTGCAAAGAACTTTGATGGTGAAGCTCTGTACAGAACGGCTCAGACAGAAGTTATTGTCATACTTCTTGTCGGAACATTAATGAAAAGCTACCGAGGCATGTTATGCTACAGTCTTGCTTCCATTAATTGTCCACATACATGCATCTTCACTGTTTGTGTTAACGAGCTGCTATAAATTGTACAGGTCGCGATACTATAAGCTGCGGTGAAGCTGAAAAATTCTACATTAATCTTGATATTCCTGAAAAGCACGATTACTGTGAAAGGTTCTGCTCATCTCCCTGCTATTTTCAAATATAACAATTATTAGTTCATATCCAACTTCGTTCGATGTCCAGTTACTATTTATAATGTGTTTCATAGACTTGGACAGCAGCTGCCAATTGTCCGTTGGATGGCTGCAGAGGATGATCATTATCAGAAAGGGATTCAGAAAACCAAAGCCGAAGAAATCACAATTGCTTACCTTTTATCAACTGATCCTAATGAGTACCTTGTTCGTTATTTTACTTTTACATATGCCTTTCCATTCCTATCTTATTCCATGTATTAATTACAGATATATCAATGTACATCTTTTGCATCCAATGCAAGTGCAGATGAAGAACATGATCTGCATGGTTACAGTCACGAAATTAAAATCAAGTTCTTGGTGGTTCCTAGCATGTGCAAAGTGCCATAGAACAGCCTATCCAGCAGGAAATTAATTTATTTGTAGTAACGAAACCTGCCTTTGTGTGCAGGCCAGTCGACGGTATAGAAACTATATTCAATTTAACCTATATTACAACCATTTTACATAATTATTTAAGTTTTTTTAATGTTCTTCTCTGTCCATTTACATAGATACAAAGTGCGTGTCATTGCCGCTGATAGCACAGGAGAAGCAGAATTTGTGTTTTTTGCTGGAGTCGCCGAGCAAATAATTGGCAAAAGGCTGATGTTCTTATCCGTACTGTTACACGCAGACCAGATGCTATTCCCGCTGAAATATTAGCTTTTGTATCCCAAAAACTTACTCTGAATGTCACACTTAATGAAAAGGGACTTCAATTTGGAGAATTATCATTTCAAGTCAATAGCACAGTCATCCAGTTTAAAAGTATCACTTCTGGTTCAGAAGATCAAGGTGGCACATCTTCATCTGGTGCATCTCTCCAATCAATTCTACCTCATGATACGGTATTCCCATGATCTTTCTACTATATTATCCTTTTGAAAACCATCTCTTATCTATTAATGAATTTTACACGACTTAGATAAGTACCTATTCATGTAAAGCACTTAAAAAATGTAATGAATTTACCAATAACCATTAAAAAAAAGGATCTCCCAAATGTACTGTATTATATCTAAGTTGCATATACCAATTATATTACTTTCTTTCTAAGAACATTACTTTTAATTCTTTGATTTGCAGGTTGATCTTCAACCATCTTTCCATGCTATTTCATCGCCTCAGGTAATTAGCTTTTCTCAGATCAGAACAGTTACATTACTTTTTCTTCTTGTAACCTAAGTTGTTCTCTCTATTGCTACATATTAAACATGCTACGAACCAATCTGTGCATGTGCAATCTCAATAAATTAACCTATTAAGCGACAGTTGTATTATTAGCAGATATATTACTCAGATAATATACAGTCATGCCTAATTTTTCCAAGTACCGATCCTCATAAAAGCAAAAAAGACTCAGTAACCTTACTTGATATAGGCTATATTATAATTTCTTTGCACACATCTTTTTTCTTCATCCTATACATACCATGAACTGTTCTGTACATATCTGAAATCAATAGAATACTTTATTACCTAACAGTTATATTAATAAATTTGCTTAAATAGCATGCGCCTGTAACTGATCTTCCATTAACGGATTCAACTGAAAGTACAAAGGATTCGTCAAGCTCCTTAACTGTAAGTTACACTGTATTTTCTTTATTGAAATTCCTATTAACATATATTAAACCTCTTCATACTTTCCTATTACAATATCAAATATTCCATTGTTATACTACTATATATCAAAGAACATATCAACTACAAAACTATCTACAGTTGCATACAAATAGTTGTCATATATTTTCACTCCTTTAGCTCTTTTTCTTTCCTAAATCTCATATTTCCTATAATGTCTTGTTTCATGACTTCCCTAGCTCATGTCAACACCTCCAAGTATAACAAAGCCACCTAAAGCTTCTGCATCTGATACACCATTCTGAGACAAAGAAACGCACTGCAGAAAGGTCAATTGTCTTTTCTTACCATATATATCTATACAATTACTATGCATGGCATGTAAATCTAATATCTTTCCTTTCCACAGTGCATTACCACCCGATGAAAACAAATTTCTTGCACCCAAAAAACTATTTAAAGACGATCATGGTAAGTTTCTTTTCCTTTCAAATTCATACCGGTTGCTTATTCTATCAATTAATTTATATATGAGCATCTCTAGAACTCTCATACTGCCAATAACAAGCACAGTTTCTTGTCAAGTATATGCACAAAATAATGTCTTTTTACTTACCTGTTTATATAATTTACAGCACATGTTCAGTATATGTAATGCACCTATCTAGCAGCATACATATTTTTTTTATTAGTGCATTTTATGCCCATTTATTGTCTATAAACGTCCAGTACTAATCCTTTCTAACTAATTTAAGTAAAAATACCAAAAACATCTTACTGCTACTAATATAATTTTATACATAAAGTTAAAAATGCATTTTCTTTACTACTATATAATTAGTAACAAATACATATCGCTTACACTATCTTATTTTCATGCTAATTTACAGGGCAAAAAAGTAAGTTCCAGTGTTGATAAACAAGATTAGCTGGAAATTTCCCGCACCAGTTACCTATGTACAAATTCAGTCGTGTTTGCCTACCCAAAATAGTCTGTATTTTGCTTCTACACTTGTCAGTGCATTTACCAAGTCTGTATCGTTTATATCCCTTGGTTAGCTCTGCCTCTTAACCTGTTGAATACACAGAATTCCAGGGCATGCTCTTGATCTATAAACCTAACAT